>JARHVA010004276.1:137500-667500 GCA_037957365.1 Torreya grandis
CAACACACGACATAATATCTGCAAAGATATTATAGTTTTGGGAATGGAATTGAGAGACATAATTTCATAATAGACATGATCATTAGGTTAAATCATATTATTTATATCATTTCCTTAAAAATTATGAACAATCAGAAGACCTTGATGAAGAGAAATATCAAACATAGAGAATCAAGAGAAAATATTTGCATAGGGTAGATACTAAGCTAGTTGTGTGTACCTATATGGATTTGATCAAAGACAATTTCTATTTTGTGATATAAATAATGGATTTTTTCCCCTTGGTAGGAGAGTCATTTTATATACTACAAGGTTTTACATGCAATAAATCTTAATATTACTAGATCTAATTCTTATTTATTCAAAATAATGGATTTATAATTGGCAGGTGAGGCACAAAATTTATGATGTATTGAAGAAATGAAGCTATAATTCAAATTATTGAAGTAACAAATAAGATATGTCATACTCTAGGTGAATCTTCAAGGTACCCATTAGGGAAGCCATAGTTTTGCTAATTAAATTATTTGGAAGAGCCCAAACAAACCATCTGGACATTGTTAGGATACCACATCTCCACAACCTACTCAAGGAAGGAAAATATTATAATCAAAGTGATTTGATTTAATTATATTTTTATTAAATCATTTGAATAATGAAAGTGAGGGAAAATTTTCCACGTCTTCATATTTATTTTATTTTTTATGTTATACACTGCATTTTATTATAAACATGTTTAGTCTTAGGTCCCTTCTATAAAATAAGCCTATTCATCTGTTTGTAGTAATTTCTAACCATTTGATATACCCAAATTATACCAAATTTTATAATTTATTTCCCCCCATCATTCATGATTTCATCCATGACTCCAATTTCCATAGGATTTTTTATACTATGAGTGATATTATCTCTAGTTATGGAAACTAGTTCTATTTTCAAGATAGCATGGTACTCAAGATAGAGGGATGTTTTTAATATCATCATGGATTTACATTTTTTAACTTAATGATATCATTATCATGGATATTTAATATCAATTTTATACTAGAGTTTATTTGATTTTGAAATAAAAGATTCATGAAATGATCCCAAAAGTGCATATGTCCTTGGGATAAAAAAATTAAACATTTTATTTTTTTGAGAATCAAAGTAGAGGAATTGATCTTGTATGAGTTTTTAAACCCATAATTTTTTAGATGGGATTATCTATTAAGGTTAGAATATACTTGAATTCCATTGAGCATAAGGCCCAAATAAGGTATAAACATCGACCCAACCTTGAACATGATGTTTTAAAGGATGTGGTAGATAATCAAGAAACCATTATTAAATCAACCAAGGATGGAAAGGAAATCCATTTAAGGTAATTTATGTAAATAAAAATGTTAAATTTAAAGGAAATTTAGGATGATTTGACACCTAAAATTATTGATAGGGTATAAATCTAAAAGTCTAGATAATGTTATGCCCATGATTTCCCCTTTTATCTCCAAAGTGGCTACCCCTATTGTGAGTACTATTAAATTTACTATTATTGATAGTCTCCATATTAAAATCATTTTGAATGAAGCATTAGTATTAAGTGGTTTACATATAGAAATAATTAATGCATTTGATGATGTTACTCTCATTGCTTCATTTATTTTTATCTATGTTTATTAAATGCTAATTGATACGTTATTTATCCTTATTTATAGTTTAATTTATTCCATCTCATTAATTTAGTATAAATCTTAATGTTATTCCTTGTTCATCTAGCCTATTCCCAAAGTCAACAAAACTAATTACTAATTTTGAGGGAATATCCCAAGATTTAATTAATCTTCAATCCCAATTTGATATTTTCAAAGGACATACCAAGACTTATTACTAAGATTAAAAGCAAATATTTGAATAAAAATTCATTTGTATGATTGTATTTTTGAGATATAAATCAAAACTATTATAAATAACAAGTTTAACCCAAATGCACAGTAACATCAAAAGGAGAGAAATGTAGGAATAATCAATAATTTAAGAGTAAATACCTACCATCACCTTGTTCCTAGTAACTTCCCTCTAAGATTTTCCAACCGATTCCAATGTTATAACTTGTATATGGATATCTTTATAATGGCTTTAAGATGAATTTAATGGATTATTTGGATGCTTGAGTGGATTGAAAGAGTGTGTGTATTCTTTAGATGGTTGGTATGAGGATATAAATAAGGCTTATAGACTTTATAATTAGCTTAGCCATGCTCCAAGAATGGATATTTATAGGTTGACGGAGGGAGTTTTAGGGTATTTTTAAATTATTTTAAAAGCCTCAAGTTTGGAGAGTTATAGAATATTAGAGAGGTTTATCTATATCTAGAGACTTATAGGTTAGATTAAGGGATAATAGGGATTAAAATGTGATTTAATGAGGTCTAAATTTTAGAGGGATGTAAGGAAAGGCTAGGGTGTTAGTTAGAAAATATGAATTTTGAATTTGCAAGTGGGCTAGTGGATAGTTAATGAAGTATGATTAGTATTTAAGTGGGATGTTAGTAGGATAATGATGTGATTAATTGGTCATGGGGTGTAGAAACGTTTGTGGGATGTAGGAAATGTTTAATATGAAATAGGGTTTTATTTAACTCACTAGGATTATAGTTATAAGATAACTTAGTGAGATTAGTGGAATGATTAAGGAAAATACATTTAGGTGCATAGATTTTACCACTCTTTCAAAGGTCATTAAAAATGAAAAAATTGGAAGGAGTAATGGTCTTTCAAAGAAAAAACATTTCATGGATAAGTTAGAAAATTATGGTAGTGGGCATGATGCCCCCTCATGGGGACATTCAAAGAGGAATGAGTTGGATGGCCACTCAAAAATAAATCCCTAGGGTGGGATGAGACTGAGATGATGAGGGATTGGGATGCCTGGTGTGTTATTTTAGCTATGATAAGATGCCCCAAGAAAAATTGAAATGGGGTAAGGTTACTCAACCTCAAAAGATAAGTCTTAGGTAATAACCAATGCTAAGGAGAGAGGTAATTTGATTTAAATGATAAGATGCAAAATTTTGAGATGTCAACAAATATCCAAAAAATGGAGAGATGAGATAGGCCACTATTGAATGATAATTCCCTAGAAAGGATGCATGCAAGGGACAACTATAGGTCGATAAAAGTCATTTGATAATTGATTAATGATAATAGATAAATTGAGATAAAGATTGTAGCTCAACATGATTTTATGAATGTGAATGAAATAGAGTGGATGGGATGGGATTTTATGTTAGTAGTGGATGAAATATCCTTGGGCACTAAAAAAGTGGCCAAATGCTACCTACATAAGCTAAAGAGACCTCAGGCCGATGGAGTTTTGACTTGATATATCAGATAAAAAGTAGGGAATAGGAGGTTATTCCCCATAAAATGATTTAAAATGACTTAGGGATGACTATAATGTGATTAAATGTGATAATGGGACATAAAAATGGGTTCATATGTCAAAATTAGTTGTTTTGGATGGTCTAATATAGTTGGCAGAGGTTAAATAAGATTAAGGGGATAAAAGAACTGGGTGAAATGGGGAGTAAAATAGAAAATAAAGGGGTAAAAAGAGTCATTTTGAATTTTTATAATTGGTGATTTGAGATCTAGAGGTAAATATATGGACCACCTTTCTTTATCATCACACCATGGAGAGAGTCTGGGAATACTAGAGGGAGGCCAATACAGAACCACCAGTGAGTACCCCAAACCTAGTTGGTCATTTTTGTCATTTTTTTATTTATTACAAGTATGAATGGGTAAGTCAATAATACCTCTAGGTGAATTTCCTCTAGTTATGGTATTACCATCAAAAAATGTGGTATTGCACCTACAAGTTATGGAGTTGTAAAATTCACGTAATGATGTGTATTTTTGAAATACAACATCAATTGATATGTAAGATTGTAATTCCATGAAAGGGGAGAAGTGGTTTTACAAAATCACAAGTAGTGACTTGTGGTTTTACAATATCATGACTTGTGATTTATGGTATTGTCAAATATATAAGTTAGGGTAAAAAAGGAGGTGAGATATTGAGAAAAATGGATGTTAAGGTTGGTTAAGGGGTTAGTAAGGGGATGGGGGTGGATAGGTGAGATGAATGTGTTAAATGGATAAGGGGGTGGATAATAAGGGAATAGGTTAGTTAGATAGGTAGTATTATAGATAAGAAAGGTTAAGTTTTTGTTTATATTAGTTAGATAGGGGTATGTTATTTGGAGTAGGTAAATGAGATAGATATATTAAATAAGTATTGGGTGGTGAAATGATTATATAGACATACACTAGTTAGACGGAATGAGTAGGAGACATAGATGTGATTAGATAAGTAAAATAGTTGTGATAGGTTAGATGGATAAGATTAGTGGGATAAATGGGGAGAGGTGTGATAAATTAATTAGTGATAAAGGATTAATGGATTATTCTTGGTTTTAGAGGACTTAAGAGTATTAGTGTCTATATTACATCATCTATTAGTTTTACATGAGATACATAGGCTAACTCCCATAGACTACAGGGTCTTAGAGATGAATGGTCTCTACTATATTGTAGTGATTCTAGTGATTCAGATAGATAGAGAATCAATCACATCTTTAGTGTAGAGATGACATTCAAATACTAGTACATTTCATTTTGTGACTAGGGAGATGATGGTGACTTTAGAGGATGTCTCATAAATTTTTAGCTACTTATGAGAGCCTATCAAATCTACTAATGATCTCAGACCCTTAATGTGAATGTAAAAATATTATATGGGTGTTTTCATATTAGATTAAGTGATGCATGCTATAGGGAATTTAGAGAGGGGATGATTGATATATTAACTCTCATTATGATGTCTCTTTTTATCGACATAGTTTTACTAGACAAGAGTGAATAGTGGTTCCACCTTAGGCTAGGAGATGTAATAGTAGACATGGTTTGAGATTATCATGTTTTTTCCTAGGGTTATATAGTACTAAACAATTTTCATAGGGATCTACACATGGGTGCACATAAATGGGCATCTAACCTTGGTCCATAATTGTTATTATAGATTTGGATTTGGGAGCATATATCTATAGAGATACCACTGGGTACTCGAGGGGATAGGGAACTAGACCAGCCTCTAATTTTTTGTTGGTATATCATTCTAGGAATTTAGAGAGCCCATGCTAGAAATAAGTGATTCTACAGGTAGACATTTAATAGTTTGAGGGCTGATCAAATTACATGGATGCCTTATCAGTAAGTGTAGTGGGGATGGGCCAAAGATGTAGATGTGACATTGTTTATGCTTATAAAGTGTTATTTGACTAACCAATCTAATTATGTTATCAATAGATATAGGTCAAATTGTGTTTAAAGGTAGTTTAGACAACACCATGATATCCTAAGAGAGGAGCACCTATTTACACATAATGATAGAGAGAGGCCTCAGTGGGTACTAATAGTGGATAGGGTGTTATCTAGTGATGATTATGCAAGAATTTCCCTAGTTATGTGGGATTATTATACACCTATGGTGGATCCTAAATTTGTAGCTACATATGTAGGATGATGGGCATAAAAATGGATTCAAAGATTACTAAGATGACTGATGAGAGCAAAGAGGAGAGGAGTGATACAAAGGTTATTACAAGAAAAAACCCATTTGGGGATGAGGTGGGATCAAAAAACACAACCCCAAGCATATGATAGTCATGATAGATAAGATGGCTAGGATGGGCCTAATGGATAGGATGGGATTGGTCTAGTAGTTATGGTCATTGATAGTGCAGATTAGGGAGTTAGGTGAGGAGATCAAACTATAGGTTGAGATTAGGTGGCTATGAGAGTGGGTTCAAATTATATGGGTCCATCTAGGCTAACTCTTATTATATATGATGAAAAATTATTAGATATATTTAGGTAAGAGGTATAAGCTCTAGCTATAGAGGTAGCAAGGATACCACTAAGAGACATAAGATGGTAGTGGATTTACATTACCAAATCATATAATGAGATACTTAGATTGGGGTTGTACTAGGGTAGTTTATAGGTTTAATAAGATAGGTTGGGTGAGGGATGCACATATTGCATCTTTACAGGGATATATGACATCATTTTAGGGACAGTTGAGCTAGAGTCTGGCTTAGAATGGGTAGATTTTCATATTACAAAGCTAGATCTAGTCATGAGAAACATAGATAGTGACTCTAAAAGGGTAGTTCACATAGATTCAAACAAGAGTGAGGTAGAGATAATCAAATATATAGGTGTCCAAGAAGGCCAAGGAAGAGGATGATGTTCTATTATAGTATTAGGGTATGGGAGATGTGATGAGGTAAATATCCTGATTGAAACATGAGTCCCAATATTATGGGGATTTATATGAGGGAGAAATACCACTAAATTAGGATTCCCCATCTTTTAGAGCTAATACTTTATCCCATTGAGTGCATCATCTATTTAGGAGGTCACTTGGAAATCATTGATCTGGACTTATATTGTGAGACATAGTGTATATTGTGGACATGTATTAATTTAGTACATGGATACCTTGGGGCCCATTTTGTACTTATATATTTTGACATGGAATATCATGGACATTATGGGATAATTTATATGACATTTTATTGAGATTATGTTTTGTATGATGATGTATGGACTAATTTATTTACATGTGATTATTAGTTATGGATGTATGGATTATGGATTTGAATTATATGATGTCAATGTATGGATTTGTATTATCTCATTAGATGTTTATGATTATATTAGATATATGATGATGACGTATGCACTTATATTATATGTAATTATGGGCATTTCTTATTTATATTGATGTTGATGATTATCTTTATTATATGATACATATACAGCTTAGAGATATATGATGGATGATGCTTATTTATAATGTGATAATGTGATGGAAAATGTGATAACTAATGACATGTGCTAGGAGATATATAATTAATCCATTGATTTAATCATGTCTCACAAATCAATTTTATGCAAAATACTCTTGCACCAAGGAGGTAGGGTAGGAATTAGTTAGCAGGCTAGGATAGTCAGATAGGATATTGAGATGATTAAGAGTAATGTATATGTATTTATGGGGACTTAAATATATTATAAATTTAGGTAATCCTATTTTTATTTTACACTTTGATTATAAGTGTACCTATGACATGAGGATAGTCGAGGTCACATTTGAGTTAGAGTGCATGGGGGACTTGGAGAAGGAACTCCATTAATGACATTCCCAATTTCAATATTGTTTAGTCATTTAAGTCCATCCCCATTCATATTGTTAAAGAGGACAAAAACTAACTCTTAAAAATATGACATAATTGGACAACACAATAACATTAACACTTAAAAAGACTACACAACAAGACTGAAAATATTTACATGTGAATTAAAAGACTAATTACACAATATGACTTTTAACAATATAACATATAAAAAGGAAAAAAAAAGATATGGATAAAGAATAAGACTTACATAAATAATATAAAAAGATTATGAAAAAATTAAGACAACTTAATGAATACTGAATATATTTATTAACTAAATAAGATAATCTAATAAAGGACTTAAAAGATTTAAAAAATAATAATTTACAAGGACAACCAATAGAAATAAAAGGATAACAATGGTAATATTTACAAGAGGTCCTAAAACCCTAAAATAACTTCTTTATTTCAACACATATCCTAAAATTAAACTAAGCAATATAGACTAAAAGGATAATAATGATAAGTATGTACAAGATACCTAATTTATACTAAGACTAAAGGAAATGGATTTAACGGTTTGATTAGATAAATATTCAAAACTATAAATTATGCCCAATAATATTTGTGATAATAGATACAAAGATCAAAACTTAATTATAAAGACGATCTTAAAATATATAGTGAACAGTTAGGATTTAGTTATTAAATGTACTATAGATCCTAGATTAAAAATATCGAATGACCCTCCTTTAGTGATGAGATTAATGGATCTATACATATTTATTCTTATGGGGTGAATGGGAATGGATGAATTAGGTGTGATTGAGGCTGATAGGAAGAAGAGTCATCTAGGAGGATGTGATTAAGTTTTGGACTAAGAGGTCAAAATGGAATTAGTAGTTGTAAAAGTGGATTATATGTTCTAGATAACTCTTCAACAATTATCCCTTTGCACTTGAAATAATGATTTACATCATTTAGAAATTTGTGTCTCCTAATTTTCCAAAGAATTTATTTTATACGCACTGTTAGGATTAGGTTCATATGGGAAGTGATAGGATGGGATGGAAAGATGGGAGAAGTGGAGTGGTGATAGATGGGTGTGGCATAAAAAGTTGGGACCTCTAGATAGAGGATATTTAGATCCCTCTAGGTATATAACCACTTTAAATGCATAATATTCATGGGCTCATTAAGTTCATCACCATCTAATGTGGCTAGTTTTTAGGCTCCTGATCAAAAAATTTCAATAATAACATATGTCCAAAGATAATTTGCTTCAAATTTACCTTTCTTTTCTAGTTTGATGTTGGTGTTTTTTAATTCTCTTTTAGTACTAGGTCACCAACTTATAATTCTATAGATTGGATATTTTTTCAATATTAGACCTTAATCTTATTTTGATATACCCTAAGGTGATCAAGAGCATTTTGACTCTTTTCATCTAATAGATATCGTTCCTATAGTCTTATCTATAGCTATTATCAGTGATCATGCCCTATAAAGATATTCATAAACAGGGAATCTCAAATTCAATGAGAAAGATTGCTTCTAAGCTATAGACCAAATAATATGAAGTATCCCATTTGGTGTTTTGACACTAGTTCTATAAGACCAAACAACTGTATATAATTGTAAGTGTTAATTTCTACTAGTGTCATTGATAGTTTTCTTGAGAATTTTGATAATTATTTTATTGGTCACTTCCACTTGTCCATTACCCTAGGGATAGTATGGTGTAGAGGAATTTTTATCAATGTGATAACAATTACATAAGTCTTCTACTTCCTGATTCTTTAAAGGTTTGTTGTTATCTGATATGATTTTATATGGGATAAAAAAGTAGAAAATTATCTAATTTGGATTAAATTTTTATATTTTTAGACTTTTGGTATACATTATTGGCATTGGTTCAACCCATTTAGTGAAATGATCCATATCTATGATTATGAGCTTATTTCCATCAAATGATTTAGGATTAATCTTGCCAATAAGATCTAGTCCCCATGTTAAAATGGCCATGGAATCATTAGAGGTTATAGTTTTTATGCAGGGGCATGGATGAGATTGTCATGATTATGATGGGCTACACATTTTCATACATATTGGTATGAATCATGATCCATTATGGGCCAATAGTATCCAATGCATAGTAAATTCCTGGCCAAGGCCATCCCATTGACATGACTTCCACAGATACCATTATGGACCTCCTTGATTATGAGACTAACTTCCTCTAATTCTAGAAATCTCAACAAGGTCCCTTCATAGTCTCATCAATAGAGTGTTATTTTAAGGATGATATAATAGGATGTGTGATAGATGAAGGCTTTACATTAGTGGTGATTGAGTTTTGGTGGCAATATGTTATCTCGTAGGTAAGTGTAAATATCATGGTACTAGGGTAGCTTAGGATCAGGTATAACATAAATTTGATAATGATCCATTATTTGATGAGTAATAAATAATAATTATTCAAATAGAAAATTTCCTTTAATTACATATTTTTGAAGATCTATCAAAGAACTAATAGTGGCCATTGAGTTGGCAACTTTGTTACTTCCTCTAAAAACTTGTTCAAAAGTTATTGACTGAAATGTTTTATTTAATTGATCCATTATTTGTTTATAAGGAAGAAATTTACCATATTTTATTTGAAACTCTTCATTCACCTATTTTATAATCACTAAGAATCATGAAAGACTTGAAGTAATTGTATATTCTATTTGATGGTGAGTTGAAGTCTAGAAACTAATGCCTCATATTCAACAATGTTATGTATACATGGTAAAGTAGTTTAAAAGGCTTTAGGGATTAGGTCACCTTGTGGGTTACCAAAAATATTTCCTCTCTCAACCAATTCATGGTAAAATATATATATAAATATAATTTTTAGCCAATTGATTCCTTAGTTGTCAATATAGATTTATCTAGGAAATCTTTGATTAATGGTTTTATGTCTGCTATTGGTGTTGTTGCTAGTTGATCTGTGATGAATTTCCCTTTAATGTTATTTTTATTTACATATTCAATATCAAATTATCTTTATAACATGATCCATTTGGCCTATCTACTAATTAGGGATGAATTAAATATCATATATTTGATCTGGTCAACTTTAATAATGAGCTTGATTTGATTATTCAACATATAGTGCATGTGTTTTTGGGAGGCAAAGACTATAGCCAAGCAAGTTTTCTCAATAGGGGTGTAATTTAGATATTATAAAATTAGAGTCCTACTTAGATAATAAATGTATCTTTCTTTGCCTTCATGATTATGTTGAGCTACTAGATCCCATATAACATAAGGTGTAGCAGAGATAGGTGGTGATAAGACTCGAGGCTTTACTAGATACTGCTTTAAATTATCAAATGACTTTTGAAATTCTAATTTCTATTTGAAATTAACCTCTTTCTTCAAAATATGAGAGAAGGGATGACATTTTTATCTACCAATTATGATATGAATTGATGGATGGCCTATAGTTTCCCTTGAAGGCTTTTTAATTACTTCAAGTTCTTAGGAGGAGGCATTTCTATAATAGCTTTCACTTTATCAAGGTCTACTTCAATGCCTCATATAAATATTATGAACCCTAAGAGTTTTCCTAAGGTGACTCTGAATACATAATTTTTAGGGTTCATCCTAACCTTGTATTCTTTGACCCTCTCAAAAATCCTTCATGTGACCATTATATGTTCTGATCAGAGCTTATTCTTTCTTAGTATGTCGTCCACATAGTATTCTAAAATATCATGCATCATATCATGGAATATTACTATCATGACTATTTGGTAAGTGGCTCCCACATTTTTTCAACCAAAAGGAATTACTTGGTAGTAAAAGGTCCCCCATGGAATGATAAAAGTAGTTTTATGTTGATCCATAGGAGAAATTTTAATTTGATTATAGCCAAAGAAACCATCCATAAGGGAAAGTATCTCATACCCTATAGTATAATCCACAATCATGTCAATATTGGGTAGAGGAGATTCATCTTTACAACATGAATTATTTATGTCCTAAAAGTCAGTACAAATTATTGTTCCTCTTATGGTTTGGTAACAAGGACAATATTAGAGATCCACTCAGAGCAATCAATTAGTCGAATAAACCTAGCTTTTAGTAAATTTTTTAGTTTTTATTTAACCAAAAACACTACCTTGGGGTGCATTTTTTGGAGTTTTTGTTTAAGTGGTTTGATATTCAAATGAGCCACTAAATGATGTGACCATCAAGTTAGGATCCAACCCAGGCATGTTAGAATAGATCCATGTGAATACACACACACATACATATTATTTGAGAAGCTCAATAAGGATTTGTTGCTCTTTAGATGTGATAATTTCCCCCAATTTGATAATTCTAATATTTTCATCTATTTTAATATTTACATATATGACCTCCTCAATAAGAGAATGTGACTAATCTTGAAGATATGTTGGGGTGATGGTAATTCTTCTCCTAAATAAAATTCTTCTAAAAGTTTTATATCTAATTCTAGATAAGACTCTTGTATATCAAGAGTCAACTAAATTTCTTCCATATTTGGAGAGGGATAATTGTCATTATATTCTTATTATTTGATTTGATTTAGTGACTCTTGTTTCTCTTCAAAATATGTGAATTCATTTAAATTAATAGAGAATCCTTTCTTGTGGTATCTTGATGGCATAAAATCTCTAGCTCTCATATATTCAATTATGGCCTCATCATTTTGAAATACATAAAAATATGGCTCATAATTCTAATCCTAGTCTATTAGTGTGGGGTATTGAAGGGAGATGTTGATGGTGGAGATGGATGTGTTAGAGAAGAGGTTTGTGGTAGCCAAGTCTTTATAAAGACTATAGATAGAACCCATCTCAACTTATTCATCAGAAGTAGACTCTTAAATAATCAAATAAATATCCATGATTATAGTGTTTAGGTCAATGCCTAGTGGTTTATACCCCAGGACAAGATGTTTTAGATGTTCTTAAACCCTAACAGGTTCAAATGTGCCTTGTTCTTCTCTACCTAGTCCTTTGCCCTTGTAGTTCATGTTTTGAAGCATCTTCTAAAATTAGGGGTATTTCTACTTATGAAATTTTAGGGCCTTGTTTTTAAGAATAATCCATGAATCATTAGGATCTTAAAAATATTCATCTAATAATATACCTATAATTGTAAAGTTTGTGGACCTAAATCAATAAGTAATGAGTTTATCTTTCCTCAAATTAGGGGACTCATAGCTAAATGAGGATAGTGGCATATTTATGACAAAAAGAGTTTTGTATTCATACTCCCAATAACCCTTAGAAATGATTTTTAGGTGAGTGATATCTAGGGATTTAGATGAATTTGGAGATAGATCATCAGGGTGGATATATTTCATAGATTTTGCATTAAAAGAGGAGTTATGAGTGATGGGATAATAACACATAGGATTAGATTAGTCCATTTAGTAGCTACAAAAGTGTTCAATTTCCATTGGGATTATGAACTCCATTTGCAAATGAATGAAATCTTAGACATTGGTAGAGGGTAAAGGGTACCACTCTCATCTCATGGATCTAGGGACATCTTAAAATTATATTATATGGGAGATTAATGTCCTCTACATGAATTAGGGTTTGGTAGACTACAGGTCCCATAACTATCAGAAGATAGATTATGCCTATAGATAGCCTCTCATTATCATCATATGCTTTAATAATTATCAAAGTGGGCCCTAATGAAGATTTAGAGTAACCCAGCTTATTAATAAAGTCAAGATTACAAAAATTCAATATTGATCCTTCATCAATAAGTAACTATGGGATTTTGTGATTGGTGATGGAAATCTCAATGAATAATGGATAACTATGGTGAGGGCCTATAGGTAGCATATCTTGGGCATTGAAGGTAATTTATTGTGAAAGGAATAAATAACCCACCAAATCCTAAAATTGACTTGTGTCAATATCCTTTGTGACTTTTAGTTCATTCAAGACTTGATTAAATATCTCCTGATGCACTGATGATGTCATAAGAAGATCATGAGAGAGATTTGGGCTGGAGTTTTCTCAAGTTATTGAATGATATCATATGGTGTATCAAAATAACTCAATACTTTCTTAGGGATAGATGAGATGAGGAGGCGGATGGGTCCTTTAGAGGTACTCTAGGATTGTGATCTTACCACATCGTATAGTGACTACATAATTAGTTATTGTCCTATTAATTTTGAAGATGGTATATGGCATATGTGTGGGCTCTTAACGGCCTCATATTTTAATTGTATGGGATGGAGTGATAAACAATTTTATTAGAAGTAGAGTCTTGACCCTGATCCTTTAGTGGTTTCTTTTGCTTGTGATCATGCTTAGGTAATAGGTCTTAATATATACGTAGTTGTTGATTCTTAGATCAACTTGTTGGGCTCCTCACTTTAACTTATATATCTCCTTTCTCTATTAAATCTTGGATGAAGTTCCTTAATTACATACATTTATTAATAGCATTCCCTTTGACTATATGATAATAACATAATTCATCTTCTTAAAACCAATTTGGTCTTGGCTTGTTATAATCCAATGATCAAATTTTAGGGAGAGTAACCATATTAGTAATAATTAATTATTGTAGGACCATTTTCATAGGTACACCAAGACTAATTATATGCATCTTTCCCATTCTAGGCTTTATTTTTTTCCCTTCATGCCCTTATACCAAAGAAATTTTGATTTTAGTAGTAGGGGGAGATTTTTTCACTATTTATACATGCTTTAAATCTGTAACACCATCCCATACTACATTTTATTATTTTTGAAGTCCTTGGGTTTAGCTAAAAAAGTATTATCCTAGTTCTAACCTTGTTCATTTTGGGTATATAATTTAATTATCCCGTTATTAATGAGTGTTTTTTAAATTTAAATACCCTTCTATATAATTTCATTAAAATATTTGGCACATTATAGTTTTAATTGGTATTTAATTCACCACTGAGATTATTAATAAATATTTTAGATAGTTCTTTTTCAGGGACTGTGTAGTAGAATTGGCTAGTGAGGCTTTTCCATCATAGTAAGAATGATGCTAAGCTCTCCCCATTTCTCTTCTTGGTTTTGTAAAGATTTATAATGGAAATGTCATATTCAATGTTGAAGGAGAAGTGTCATACCAAATTATTTTTTATCTCTCCAAAACTAGAGATGGGCCCTTTAGGTAGATGAATGAACCCTTATAGTGCAGGTCCTATGAGAATTTTGGGGAAGAGTCTAATTAAGCATCATCATAAGTGACCTCGTGACATGTCACATAAAATTATTTAATGTAGCTACATGGGGCCCCTCTCCCCTTATATTTTACAAACTTCATAATCTCAAAGTGTGATAGGAAGGGTATTTGCAAGATGCTCATATCCAATAAAGACATATAGAAGTCTTCATACTTATATCTCATCTTCTATGTGCAAGGGTCAATCTATTAAAGAGTCTCTTTCATCATCTTCCACTCATAGGTGAATGAGGGGTCCATTAAGGGATTAAATCTTTGTGATTGGATTTTTATTAGTTTTAATGAATCATGATTGGTGTTTCTAATGGTTTATCTTAGTGACCTAGGTCTTTAGTTTTGATCACAAAATTATGAGGTGAGGAAATTGATTTGTTGTGTCAATTAGTTTAGGTGATACTCCAATGTAGATATCCTCATTTTAGCTTTAATTCATTTATTATATGGGGTTTATTATTCTTATTATAATTATTTTTCATGATCTATAAGGTCATGTTTCCCCCATTCGTGTTCATTTTTATCTTGATAAGGTGCAGTATTAGGTCTAGATGATGGACAAATGAGATGTTGTAGGAGACTTAGATTAAATGTAGGGGGTAGTGTGCCACCCATTCTAATGACTTGGGTGATAATTTGGTCATAGTTATCATATATTTATTGGTCAAAGTATGATCTAACCTCATCACTATTAAATAAGTCATTTGTGAACCATTATTCTTCTCCAAGGTTGTGCATGTTACTATGTATTTCTTCATTATCCTTACCTAGCTCACCTAGAGTCCCAAGGATATAATTTTATTGGTTATATTCTTATCCCATTCTTAGGTTTCAGGCATGATTTTTAATAGGCATGGTGGTTAGTGAAAGTGATGTGAGAGTGATTAGGTGTTGTTTTAATGTAGGATGAGAGAAAAAGTAACTTTGGATACTAATTTTGTCTTAAATCCTAGACTAAAATGGTCAAGAGATGTGATTAGATGTGATTTATATTTGTACTTTGAGATTTAAAACTAAAGTGATCAAATATTACCAGGGTAAAAACTCTATGGAGGTTTAATATAGTAAGGAGACTAATGATGGAGATGACTAAATTCCCTTTCACACTAATAAGATGATGATTGGATGGGTTTTAGGTATGAATAGGCAAGATGATGAGATGATGAGGTGATAGAAAAAATGTAAAAATATTTTAGAATTTGATAATACTTAATAAAGGCTAGTTGAATGAGGTGATGAATAAGATGAAGTGTGATGGGTGACCACTATAGTATTGGTTCCAAGACAAAATATAATACGCAAAGGTGTGGATGGTGATATGAAGATGAAATAGTTTGGTTTGGTCCTAAGATAGGATGTGTCCTAAAATTTTATCTAGGTGTTTTGGTGATAAAGGGATAGGCTAAATTAGTTCAAAAAAAGTACAGGTCTTAGTATAACATGCACACAATAACGCCCAATCACAAGCCTTGTTATTAGTCAACCAAAAGGTTGTGTAACTTAACTACTATTATGTATAATGGCTTCATGGGTGAGGATGTAGGCTAATGAAATTTTATATAATCTAATGAACCCTCTCAACCCCCATATTCACTTGATGGTCACTTGGGAGTTGATCTTGACTCTGATAGCATGTTGCCTCTTATGGTTGATAGGTCCTAAACTAGGTATACAAAAAGGTGTCTATGGGAGTGCCCAAGATCCAAAAGGTACATGGGTCATAAATATGTGTAGGGTGTTGTCTAATGCTTGGTTTAGAGAATTAACTCTTCCCTTTCATGGATGACCTATATAGGGTCAATGAATTAGCATAATGATAGTTATCCCTAGTATTTATACTTTACTAAAACATGGAGTTTTGTTGAATGTGCAATGATTAAATCTAAATTACCGACCCCTAGTGACTAGGTAAGTGTGTGGGGATTAAATCCACATCACTTGCACTCCTAAAAATAAAATGGGTTGACAAATAAGAAAACACAAGGTTTATTTATATGGCTATTTAATTATGTGAAAGAATTAAGAAAACAAGAAAAAAACTAAAGTATATACAAATGAAAATTTTAGACCATGTACTAATCCTACAAGAAAACATGTTAGTAATTTATTCTAGGATCTCTTGTTAAGGTTCCCTAAAAAAATTATTATTAGTTTCAAGATATTCAAAACCATCTCTAAACTTAAAAAATTGTACTTACACAGTCAATTAATGAGAACTAATTCCAGAACGCACAAAATTGTAATGAATAAACAATAACACAATAACACAACTTGGTAATCTATAGTTTTGATAACAATTAATTAGCCTTAACTGCATGGTTAAACAAGACCACAGGTTTTTATGTCAATATCATAGGTTAATGGTAATATCTTAGATTATGATATACAGATTTGCCACTTAGATAAATACACTATAAACCTCATAGTAAGATGGAAAATATGTACAAGGTGAATAAAAATATTTATAGAATGTCCAAGATATGCTTAAAATGACTAAAACTAAAACTATATTTAGATAAATATATTATTGGACCTACTCATCTCAAAACTAACTATTAATGTGCAAAGTTGATTGTAAGTGTCAATATCACTTTTGTCAAAATATGGTATTGAAGATTAAAAAAGATAATAAATTTAGAACTTATTTATAGAACATACATAATATTCATAGAGTATGAAAGATGATATAGTATTAAAATATTTTTAGAATATTTCTAGATTCTAAAAGAGGTAAAAATATAATATTTATAATTTAATGCATTACCTAACCACTTTAAGTCAAAAGCACCTGTCTATATGCAAAGTCAATTATGAAAAACAAAACCGCTTCTCACAAAGTGTGGTATTGTAGATAGTTAAAAACTTGGTTAGATATATATAAAAAATAGAGAAGTTCTAAGACTATTTAAGAACAAGAAGATGATATTTATATATAATCAACTAGATATTTGTGGTTGAAATCATAAAACCAATTAACAACAACTATTCTCAATGTCCCTACAAAACTAACCCTATAACCTGTAAAACTATAGTTAGTAGTCAATATCACTTCTAAAAATGTGTGATATTACACCTAGTAGTGATAGGGGTGTTTAGAGACATCTAATATTTATTTGTTCAATACCTCCCTCTTCTTGTAAGTAGATAAGAATCAAACAAAGATAGAAAGGTATCAGAAATCCAAAGTTGGTAGTTTAATGTCAATGATTTTAATGCAAAATTCAAAATCACTTATTTCAAAGGTAATACCACAACTTTGACTTAATACCATGATTGAAATTATGTAGTTTTATTTAATACAAAATAAATAATAATGTTAAGGATGATAGACTTTAATCCTAACCCTACAAGATAAATTGAGTTAGTATTAAACCTACAGAAAGCAAAAATATGTGTATAGGGCTGATTGTTTAATTTAATACTATACCCTTAAAAAACACACTTTAAAAGGAAAAAACACAACTAGACAACAAATTTCCCCTTTATGGTATGTGGTATTGCAAAAGGTGAAAATCCTACCAAAAAAATTAATCATTAGTGGTTAGATGGTATAGTTTATGGAAAATCGAAACTAAATTCTTCAATAGAATTGATGCAATATCATAGTTTGCAAATAAAAATCACCTTTTACTTGGACGTGAAAATTTGATAAAATTGAGAGCTCTCTCTTCACCCAACCAGTTTTGCAATCTATATTAACACTTATAACATACAAAATGGTCAATTTAAAGGGGTTGTCCCACTATGGTCACCAATGTATGATTGTATTTTTGAGTTATGATTCAAAACTACTATAAATAACAAGCTTAACCAAAATCATAATAACATCAAAAAGAGAGAAATGTAGGAATAATCATCAATTTAAGAGTAAATCCTTACCATCACTTTGATCCTAGTAGTTTCCCTCAAATATTTTCCAACCAATTCTAATGATATTTAGATTATATATTGATTACTTGATAATGGCTTCAAGATGTATTTAATGGCTTCTTTGGATGCTTTAGTGGATTGTAAGAGTGTGTGGATTATTTGTATGGTTGGTATGAGGATATAAAGAAGGCTTATAGAATTTATAATTAGCTTAGCCATGCTTCAATAATGTATATGAACCAGTTGTTGGAGGGAGTTTTAATGGAATTTTTAATTAATTTAAAATCCTCTAGTTTAGAGAGTTCTAGAATCTTATAGAGGGTTCTCTAGATCTAGAGACTTCTAGGTTAGATTGAGTGATAATGGGGATTATATGGGGAATTAATGAGGTTTAAGGTTCATAGGTATGTAGGAAAGGCTAGGGTGGTAGGTTGGCTAGTGTGGTGGTTAGAAAATATTAATTTTGAATTTGCAAGTGGGCTAGTGGCTAGTTAATAAAGTAGGATTAGTAGTTAAGTGGGATGTTAGTAGGATGATGAGGTGATTAATTAGTCATGGGTCTATATAAAGGTTTATGGGATGTAGGTAATGTTTAATAAGAAATAGGGTTTTAGTTAACTGACTAGGATTATGGTTATAGGATAAATTAGTGACATTAGTCGAATAATTAAGGTGAGTGGATTTAGGTTCATACAGAAGTAAATAAGAGAATGTAAATATGGTTATCACTAAAGAACCTAAGTTCAAGATAAAATATGAAGATAAGAAAATAAAATTAATTACTATAATCACTAAGAAAAGATGAGGAGAATAGGTTGTGAAAACATTCAATGATATAAATGTTAAAATAAATTAATTTACCTATGTTTGTAAATGTGGTTGGTTATCCTATAAAACAAACCATGTATTATTTTTAGGTTAGCTATTTGAATAAGGTAGTTAGTCATTAAATAAAAAAAGATTATAGAAATCTTATTTTATAGGACTATTATGAGCATATCTAGACTATTTGGTATCAGATCAGGTCATTATTAGATCCAATTTTTGATAAATTCATTAATGTTCAAGTTAAGTTGCACTTGTAGTAATAGTGGAGAAATTGGGAGCTTGGAGACGTCAATTTGCTCAACTTACTGTACATTTTTTTTCATGCACTACAACCCTTACACTCTCCAAAAGCATGTGAAAATTTTATCAGGTATTCTTTAATGTATTTTACACCATATTCAATTTTAAAGATACCATTTTTACTAGGCCATATAATTTTTTGGGCCATTGGAAGTATTATGGTTGTATTTTCTCATATTTTATAGTAGTGACATAGGGTTTTATGCCAATATCAAATCATACAAATCAATTTAGGGTATAAATTTTTTTGTAGCATTCATAACTTCATTTTTAATTCTTTGGATACTAGTTGTAAAAAAACTGCACCAAGCCGTACCATACTTTGGGACCTGCAAGTCAACAATTTTTAGTTTTGACCTGCACTTCATTTTTTCTTAGTTCTAAGCTATACAATCACCATTTTTAGATTCTAGTTTTTGAACATTGATCTTAACTCAATTATGGAAAACATAAAATTTTATCCCTGTAATGTCCCTTACTTAAGGGCTCCTTTTTCTGCACAAAAGCTCTGATACCACTGTAATGTCCCTTACTTAGGGGATCCTTTTTTCCAAGCAAAGCTCTGATATATAGCAATAAAAAGCTCTGATACCACTGTAATATCCCCTTCCAATAGGGAATATAGAAACACAAAAACTCTGAACAATGTTGAACAAAGATACACTTTTTGCCAAAATAATTTCAAATAAACAATAAGCCACAGTAAATCTCTTAACTGCCAAATCACTAATCTTATTATTTGTCCAGATGGTTACAATAGATGTCTTCAGTCATTCATATAAATAATATCTAAATACAGTCTTAAAACCCTTGTCCTTTGCAAATCTGGTAATGAAACCTAAATTTTGGAAGGTCTCAGCCTTTCTGTGTCGACACACAGACGCTGACGTCGGTTATACTACCGTCGTCGGTCGACTGGGCATTGTTAACCTATCAACGTCGGTCTATGTAGATCTCTCTCTACTGATGTTAGTCTTTGTACAAACCTGTATGAATCTGTACGGGCTTCGTACGGCCACCAATAAATTACACCCTATTTGTAGGACCTCTGATCTCAAGATATATGACTCCAATATAGAATATCTCTATCTATATAACTTATTTGAATCAAAACATAAAGAAATAAATACTTGGAATATAGTGATAACTTTTGTATGAAGTTATCTCTCAAAAGACCTAAAATATTGTGATAACTTCTGTATGAAGCTATCTCTCAAATTGGCAATAGATCAGCTGATATTTCATAGCCTCTAAATTGCACACACTGAAGAGTTGACGTTCTCCAATGCAAATGCAATCCTGGAACCCTTGGCTCAGTCTTCATAGAAGAATTCTTCAAAATCAATAATCAATAATCAATGCATGAATACAAACTCTCCCCCATGAGAAACCCTTATACCCTCCAAAGGTATGCTTTTCTAAAATTAGATTTCCTCAAATTATAACTTGGGGTTCTTAAATTATAATTCCTCAAATTAGAACTTGGGCTTCTTAAATTAGAATTAGGGTCTTAAAATTAGACCAATTCTTAAATTAGAATTAGGATCTTAAAATTAGACCAAATAATTAATAATTAATTAATATCTAATTTAAAATTAGACCAAATAATTAATTAATTAATAATTAATTAATATCTAATTTAAAATTAAACCAAATAATTAATATTTGATTAAATCAATCAAATATTAATATCTCCCTCAATACATGTCAGATCCTTGAACCGTCTGAAGCTGGTGAACTAGGGAGTGATTCTACACATGATCATGCCATACCAGGGATGGTCTGCTAAGTGCCAAATATCCCTAAATAATAAGAGCTCAGGCAAACATGTCCAAAAGAGCCCAAATGAAAACCAAATGTAGAAATTCTATGAATCAAAGTCAAGCCAAGCTCCATTATGACCCTCTATCCATCTTATCAGCCTATGAAGGTCGCATAATAGGCTAATCATCAAGTCTATCAATGTCCATGAAAAAGGGGACATGACAATCCGCCCCTCCAAAAATTGCTTGTCCCCAAGAAATCTCATAACAACGAACCACTCGATCCACCTGGATCCCAAATGTAGTTATGCTTTGCACTGCTGTAAATCAATGCAAGTTCTTGCAATATCCTCTGTAGTATAGCCAAGAGGAATCCACAATCAAACTGGCGAATGCAACTCCACCAATCTCTAAAATCACCGCTACCCTGGATGTGTCGATACTGCAGGGTGTGTAACTTGCAACTGCCAATTCCATCTACAAAAGATGGTGCCAATCCATCCCATAATGGATGGTAAGAAACTAGATCCGATCCACACCTATGCAAAATCAAATCATCTAACTCTGGGTTAAAAGAAAAATAATGAGCATATCTCACCGTATAATACTAGTAGGAACCCCCAAACTCTGCTATTAGCTCACCATCACTAAACTGGGAATCAACAGATGGATCCAATCTTTGATTTCAAGTGGCTATAGGCTGGATAGGCCCCTATGCAATCCACTCAACAAACCCCACCTCAACATCCCTGTAAGGTAGCATAGTAGAAAGGGTCACTAAAATCTCTCCACCCACTCTACTAATAACACTAGTACCTTAGATGAGAACTCCTTCGATCACCTTATGCGAGTCCAGATGAACACCTGCACTATCAAGCAAATACTCCATGAATGATTTAGTGCAGTAAAAATTATATGAGGAAGCATCAACATACTCCCCCACACACCACAACTGATCTCTCTGTAAAGGTGGCATAATCAACTGGAACACACTGTCATCTGTGTGAGAAGAATCAATATGGAGAGGTATCACAAACTCAACAAAATGAGGTACTCCCAAATCCTCACTATACAACTGAACTAGATCTGGGGTTGGTGAAGACCGCAAATGATCTAACTCCACGGTCATCTCCTCTGACTGAAACTGTGACCCTTGTAGATCTCGTTGTAAGTCATCACAAGAAGAACCTACTGTAACTCCTTTTTATCTCCTTATGTTTTGAAGATGTTGTCTCGCATTGGTAGCCACTAATCTAGCCTCCTTGGCCTTTTGTGACCACATATCACATAAATTTTGGGTCCTTTCCATATCCATCCAATTTTGATGTTCTTGATGTGAAGATGAAGGAGCAATATGATCATGTAAAGAATCCATACTCTTATTATCCATATCATTAGCATGCTCTATGCTGGTCTCCAATGTAGAAGTCTCAAGTGGAACTTCTTGTAAAGTTGATATAGACAACTCATTCCCCATGGCTGCCCTCATATCCTCTTGAGTCAAATCAACATGTCTAACAACTGGTGTAGGGCTGCCCTCAACCCCTGTAGAGACCTCTTGTTTCTCCTTCATTCTATTTTGTGATGTGGACTCTTTACAAATGGATGCCATAACTGTACTAATTTGTCTTCAAATGTAGGATTTGAAAGAATTTCATTCATCCTCCTCTGGGTTTCAACCAACTGGTTCAAACCTTGTTTCAACTTCTTCATATCCTTGTCCCACTGTCTCTGAGTACTTGAAGACATCATGGATACTTCGTTGATCAATCTACCCAAACTACCCAATAGGTTGGCAGGACATTGGCTCTGATGTGCCCAATAGGATGCCAAGAATTTGGCTCTGATACCACTCTAATGTCCCTTACTTAGGGGCTCCTTTTTCTGCTTAAAAGCTCTGATACCACTGTAATGTCCCTTACTTAGGGGATCCTTTTTTCCAAGCAAAGCTCTGATATATAGCAATAAAAAGCTCTGATACCACTGTAATATCCCCTTCTAATAGGGAATATAAAAACACAAAAACTTTGAACAATGCTGAACAAAGATACACTTTCTGCCAAAATAATTTCAAATAAACAATAAGCCACAGTAAATCTCTTAACTGCCAAATCACTAATCTTATTATTTGTCCAGATGGTTACAATAGATGTCTTCAATCATTCATATAAATAATATCTAAATACAGTCTTAAAACCCTTGTCCTTTACAAATCTGGTAATGAAACCTAAATTCTAGAAGGTCTCGGCATTTCTATGTTAACACACAGATGCCAACATCGGTTATACTACCGTCGTCGGTCAACTGGGCGTTGTTAACCTGCCGACGTCGGTCTATGTAGATCTCTCTCTGCTGATGTCAGTCTCTGTGTGAACCTGTATGGATTTGTACGGGATTTGTATGGCCACCAATAAATTACACCCTATTTTTAGGACCTCTAATCTCAAGATATATGACTCTAATATAGAATATCTCTATCTGTATAACTTATTTAAATCAAAACATAAAGAAATAAATACCTGGAATACTGTGATAACTTCTGTATGAAGTTATCTCTTAAAAGACCTAAAATACTATGATAACTTCTGTATGAAGCTATCTCTCAAATTGGCAATAGATTAGTTGATATTTCACAGCCTCTAAATCGCACACACTGAAGAGTTGACGTTCTCCAATGCAAATGGAATCTTGGAACCCTTGGCTCAGTCTTCACAGAAGAATTCTTCAAAATCAATAATCAATAATCAATGCATGAATACAAGCTCTCCCCCATGAGAAACCCTTATATCCTCCAAAGGTGTGCTTTTCTAAAATTAGATTTCCTCAAATTAGAACTTGGGGCTCTTAAATTAGAATTCCTCAAATTAGAACTTGGGCTTCTTAAATTAGAATTAGGATCTTAAAATTAGACCAAATAATTAATAATTAATTAATATCTAATTTAAAATTAGACCAAATAATTAATAATTAATTAATATCTAATTTAAAATTAGACCAAATAATTAATATTTGATTAAATCAATCAAATATTAATATCTCCCTCAATACATGTCGGATCCTCAAACTGTCTAAAGCTGGTGAACTAGGGAGTGATTCCACACATGATCATGCCATACCAGGGATGGTCTACTGAGTGCCAAATATCCCTAAATAATAGGAGCTCAGGCAAACATGTCCAAAAGAGCTTGAATGAAAACCAAATGTAGAAATTCTATAAATTAAAGTCAAGCCAAGCTCCATTATGACCCTCTATCCATCCTATCAGCCTATGAAGGTTGCATAATAGGCTAATCATCAAGTCTATCAATGTCCAAAAAAAAGGGGACATGACAATCCCACACATTTAGAGGATGAAATATAGCCTTTTGGGATAGTCAAAGTTACAAGAAGCTATTTCAAACAACACTTGAAGGAGCAATACGATTTTTTTATCCATATCAAGTTTTACAGATGTGGTGGCTAAAGTATGATTGTTATAGATGATCATTTGCTGCATAATAATTATCATAAAATTTTAATGTATCATTTTTCATGGTGTCATTCCATCTCTTGGAATCATCCAAGTTGCCTTATTGCATGTGTTTTGCACGTGGAACATACAAGGAGTTATTTGATTCAATTTTTGGCCGGCCATCATCACTTTCACATGGAGAGATGAATTATAAGGTCTATTTTTTAATCATGTTTTTTAGATTTATTTCATAATTAAGTTAATTATAAATCAAAAAATCTCAATAGACAAAATGGCTAAGTCACATTTTTAGTCAAACTAGGTGCAAGGTTCATTTCCCATTATTAGTGAAAGGCAAAATTACTAAGATAGGAATATTTATTTTTTCCTAATGGATTTATTTTAAATTTATTATAAATTGTAAATTTAATTTTAATTATAAAATTTCAATATATATTTTTCCTCATAAAATAAAAGATATTGTAAAAATCTCATTGGCAGTATTTGGTCAAAATAATGCCTTTGGTTCACATTCACGGGTAATATCATTGCACTTTGAACTAATGAATCTATAACCTAGCATAGCTACCAAAAAATAATCTAATAATTGACCCTTTAAATAATTATGGAGTAATAAGGTTCATATATATTCATATCCTTATTTCCATTTACCTATTTATTTTAATTGAAGGGCATAAATCCTGACTGGTGGTATTTTAAACTATATAGTGAGGTTATGCATGGGTATGTGGAAATCCATCTAAGTAGGTTATAGTTATTGGATGAAAAAAAATTAGTAATTTATAGGTACCAAGTATCATATTATTTCCCATATGTTTACACCTCTTTCTCATACTGCTAGGGATATAGAAAGGGCAAGCTTCTTCTCTGTACCAATAGGTATAAAGGAAGGGTACATATACAGAAAGGTCTTGTATATCAATCTAACAATATATAGAAAAGGAGACCTTGAAACCTAGAGTGATAAGGAACCAATCCATCACCCTTATTAAATTTGATCATATTTTCACACATGGCTAGAAATGGATCCTATTTTGTTTTGCCAGACACACAGCTTCTTCGAGGTGACAATTATGTAGCTTGGAAAACCAAGTTCAAAACACAATTGGAATATGAGTAAATATGGATAGTAATTGATGGAACATGGAATAAAATACTACTAACTTTGATTAATAATGAAATGTTGACAAGTCCAATTAGAAGGCTAAGCTCATAATCATGTTTAGATTCTCAGATGAGGTACAACCCCATATCCACAATGCCACTACAACTAAAGATGATTGGGATAATATTCAAATAGTGTATGAATAAAATAATAAAAATTAGATTATTTATCTCTAGAGCTATCTCCATTCACTTAAGTCTAAATTAGGGGAAAAGGTTGAGGCTTTGCTTGAAGCATTAAGAGACCTAGTGAAAGATGAATCTTTGGTCCCCATTATTTTAAGATAACTACCCCCTACATATAGAATCTTTGTGACCACATTTAATTTCATAGGTTATAGACCAACCTTTGTCTCATTGGTTAACATGTTGTAATAAGAGGAGCCATATAGACTATAGAGGAACCTAATGAAGAGCATGCACTTGCCTCCTCTTAGAAATGAAATAATATAATAAAGGCATCTAAATAAAACCATGAGTAGAAAAAACAACAAAATCAATAGGGAAACAAACCATATTCACCTAAGGTTTGTCTTATTTATGGAAAGATAGGGCATGACCTAAAAAATTGGTGGTATAATACATTCACACATGGATCATCCAACAAGAAGTCCACTTCAAAAAATTGACCTCAGTCATCAAAGAGAAAAAACCCATTCTAAATATAATTGGAAAAAGAAAAAATAACATGAGAATGTTTCTAAGGATGATCATTCTTTACAAGATGATCATGTCTTTACTACACAGACACATGAGGAACCTTGTTCTTCAAATTCTATCAAGTATGTTGAGTTTGGTGCCACAAGGTACATGACATGATAAAAAGAATGTTTTTCCACATTACACAAATTAGGATCTCAAGGTAATGTCTCTCTTGGTGATGATTCATCATACACTATTCAAGGTAGAGGTGATGTTTCTTTACAACTTGGTGATAGAATGACCAAGATCATAGATGTCTTGTATGTTCTAAGACTCACTAAAAACTTGTTGTCCATAAATCAAGTTATTGATCATAATCTCAAAGTTGATTTTCATCACAAATATGGTAAAACAAATTTCCTTATCAAAAATAAGTCAAGAGGCTCTAGAACTATTGCATGAGCTTCAAGTATAGGCAAAAAAATTTAGCTTGATTTTGTAAATAAATATAATTAGGCACTTATTGTTAATAGTAGAGACAAATCTTAGTTATGGCATAGAATAAATGGTCAATTGAGTTATGGGTATTTGTTTGCATTAAGGAAACATAACATGGTTAGATGTCTGCCCACACTCAAACAATCTACTAATATTTTTCCCATTTTCTTAGATGGTAAAAAATGAAGAGATACTTTTGTTAAAAGTGAATATTGGTCTCTACATCCACTTGATCTAGTCCACATTGATCTATCCAAGCCTATGAAAGATATCCATAAAGGATGCAAGTATTTTAAACTCTTTGTTTAGGATCATTATTGAAAGATATGGGTTTCATTATTAAAGTCTAAATATAAAGCTTTCCAAACCTTAAAATAATTCAAGGCCTCTATTGAAAATTAAAATAGTTACAAAATCAAGGCCCTCCACTCAGATCATGGGGGGAATACATGAGTAAAAATTTCATTTCATATCTTGAAAAACATGGAATACATCATCAATACATTGCTCTTTACACACCACAGTAAAATGGTGTTTTATAAAGGCACATCTGTGTTATTATAGATATGTTTTGAATCATAGTTATGGATGCACAACTACCTCATTCATATTGGGTATAAGTAGATCTAACAACTATTTTCTTGTTAAATACGTCACCCACCAAAGCTCTTGATGGAATAACTCCATAAGAAGCATGGACTAGGGAAAAGATAAAAGTCTCTCATCTTTGATTTTTTGGTTGTAAAGCATTCATGCATATCCTAAAGAAGAAAATAAAGAAATTGGATAACAAAACCAAGGAATGTATTTTTATGGGATACAACAAAGAGTCAAAATCATATCAACTCCTTTATCTAGAAACTCTAAATATTCTTATCAATAGAGATGCAGTGTTTGATGAAAAAGGTGAAATTAGTTCATCTTCTACATATACATCTGATACAAATATTAGACTTGTAATATTTCTAGATGTAAATAGTGATGAAAGTCAATTATGAGATCTAACACCACCTACATTTGTTTAATGTATACCTAAATGGTATATAAGTACAATTTGAGATACAAAAATGGATGGACCTCTAGACACTTAATCTACAGGACCAAAGACCCATAGCATATCTCTTAAAGAGGTAAATTTGTCCTTAATGAGATTAGCTTTATAAATATTTTATCCCTATATAGTTAGTGAATCCCTAGAGTCTAAACCTTGGAAACATGTCATGGATGCAAATTTTTAGTCTCTCATGAAGAACATGGTAGCTTGTTGGTCTTCCACTAAGGAAGAAACCTATTGGTTGTAAATTGGTTTTTAAGACCAAATAAAAATTAGATGGTAGTATAAACAAGCACAAGGTAAGAATTGTAGCAAAGGGTTATGCTTAAAAAGAATTTATAGACTAAGAGGATACTTTTGCTCCTACAACTAAGACAAAGAAAATTAGAATGATCTATGTAATATTTACATAGTTTAGTTAGAACATTTATTATATGGACATCAAAAGTTCCTTCTTAAATGTATATCTATAGGAAGAGGTATATATGACTCAACCATAGGGTTATGTCACACCAGGAAAAGAGTAAAAATTGTACAAACTCATAAAATATATGTATGGTCTCAAATAGGCTCATAGAGCCTAGCATATAAAAATTGATGAGCATCTCATGAATCATGGATTTTAGAGGAATCTATATGATCCCAATATCTAACTAAAAAATAAAGGAGGGTAGATTGTTATTATTTTTTAAGGTCAATGATCTAGTCATCATTAGTAGCTCGATGAAGATAATCGATGCAACAAATATTGATCTTAATCAATCATTTGACATCATATATCTTGGGCTACTACACTACTATTTTGGATTATAAGTATGTAAAAATGACTACCACATATTTGTGTCTTAGATGAAGTACACCAAGACATTGCTTAATAGGTTTCAGATGATGGATTACAAACCAATGTCTACACCCATGGAGACAAGACTTCAGTTGTCTCTCTTAGATTTGTCACAGCTAGTAAATGCTACTCTTTATCACCAATTGATTGGGAGTCTCATCTACCTCATATACGCTAGGCTAGATATCAACTATGTTATTAGATATCTTTCATGGTTCATACAAGATCCAAAGGTAAGCCACTAGAAAGAATCTAAGTGGGTATTGAGATATCTTTGAGGAACAATGGATTATGGCCTATCATACAAGAATAATGATCAGTTCTTATTAATAGGATACATAGACATAGAACATGTAGGTTTAATTGATGATAAAAAATCCACTTCTAGGTTTATATTATTTCTTAGATCTATTCTAATCTCATGGGGAACAAGAAGCAAAACTTTCTTTCTCATTCTTTTATGGAAGCAAAATATCATGTTATTGGAGGAGCTATCTATGAGGTGATATGGCTATGTTGCATACTATAAGGAATGGGAGTTCCAAATACTCAAACAATAATTCTAAACTGTAACAATCAAGGTGTTCTTAAACTTTTTCATAATCCAGTGTTTCATGAATACATGAAGCACATTGAATTTTAAGTCCATTTCATAAGTTAACATTTTCAATAACACAATATAAAACTCCAATATTTCCCCACTCAAGATCAATGTGCATATCTCTTCACAAAATCACTTGCTTATGATAAGTTTGAGGCATTCAGAAGTTTTCTCTCTTATAATCTCCAAACTATGATGAATCAAGGGGGTGAATGTTAGAATAAATTAATTCACCTATGTTTGTAAATATAGTTTATTATCCTATAAAACAAACCATGTAGTATTTTTAGGTTAGTTGTTTGAATAAGTTAGTCATTGAATAAAATAGGAGATTAAGGATGATCTGCTCATCATATTTGATATGGCTATTATGATCATATCTAGGATTATAAATTACATCCATGTATTTTTTTTGGTAAGATTAATGAATTATATTGATATTTTTCTCAGAGTAATTGTTAATCGGGTAAAAATAGATTATGAGAAATGTAAAAAGATAATTGTAGGACTTGAAAGAGAATTGAAAAAAACTAAGGGTAGTTCAAAGGATCTAATTATTATAAAAATATCCATTTGTAAATTATTCTCTAAAATTTAGTCTACCTTAATTGACTTATTTTTTAGTCTTCTTAAGTTTTCAATAACATTTGTCTCAAGTGAAATCAATACAAAATAATTTAAGTAAAACTAAATTGGTCAAGATGATAAGAATGATTGACATCATTGAGGAAACATAACCAAAAATTAATTTAATACAAATCATTAATGAATCATATATGGTTATTAAAATTTGTGAATCCTTATTCAAAGGGTTTGATATGATAAGGGTGGTATTTGAAGAAATTCTCAATACACTAGATTCATTTTTTGAAAAACTTGGGAATGTTTTCTCTATTTCTTATGCTTAATCTATAGTATAAAGAAGAAAAATAGGTTTCCTGGGAAACATTCAAGAATATAGTGTAAAAAGTATTGAAAATAGTCAAATCTAAAGTTACCACCTAGAAAGGAATCCAAGATCATTTGATACAAGGTTATGTCATTTCTCCTACTCATAAAGTGGAATGTTCACATGTGTTAATAGGAAACATGGCACATACAATTTTAGGGATTAAAATGGGCCTTATATAATTTGTGAAAATATTTGACAAACATGGTTGGTGGAGGAGGTTTATATTTAAGAATGTTCCAAAAAATGTGGTAGTTTGATAGTTAATAATTTAATGGAAAAAATATTTAAGTTTTAGTTTTTATATTTTAGTGGCTTAAGTTACCAAGTGGCATTTAAACTATAGAAAATGTGTTAGGACTAGAACACTAGTTATTTTCAGTCTTGATCTATTGTCTTGAAAAAAGGATCCAAAAATCTTAGATTTTCATTTATTTTTATGTTTAAAAAATCTTAATTTTCAAAATATATTAGATATTTTCTTTCTTTTATGTTTTTATAAGAACAATGGTTAAGGATGAATAAATAGAGGATAACTAGTTTTTTCTTTAAATGCTATATTTAATTTGATGTTGGCACGTTTATTTTTTGAGAAATTCTCTTATGATATTTGTCGTATTGATTCTTGTCAAATTTACGTTATACTATTTTTTATAAGTGAATGAGTAGGCAATAAATAAATGAATTTAATCCTATTAACTAAAAAACATTTGAACCCATGTTATTTAATTAATAGCTAATTAAAATTTTCAAATTTGTAAATTTTCTAAAATTATTTTTGTTGATATTATTTAACTAAAAATGCTTATAATTTAAGGTAGCGTTTACTTTTTTAAACTTGAGCCTTTGCCATGGTTATGAAAGTTTAGTTTGTTTTTCAAAAAAATTGAAAATTTTTAAAGTAAAGTTACTTTGTAAGAATTATTTGTTTATTTTTTAAAAGTGTAATATTATACCATTAACTTATAAAGAACATAAAAGAATTGAAATTGACAATATAAGTATTGAAGAATTATTTTTCTTATTTTTTAAACAACCTTGATTGGTTTTAAATATTTAGATTTAGTTACTAAATATAAGATAGACATAGTTCCTAAATTAAATTGAGTGTGTCTCTTTTGAGGCTAAGGTAACCCATATGCTAATATTTTCTTGTAGAGGGTCTAAAATAGGACATTTTGTTTTGAACCACTTAATAATCTATGTATGCATTACAACACAAACAAAGATGTTAATATTAGCACTAGAAAGAGGACGACCCATTGGATTCATCACTTTGAATAACTAGGTTGAAATTGATCAGAGAATAATTATTATCACCTTTAGAGATTCATAGAAAAATAAAATAGATAAATGTAACCATATGGGATCTATATCTATAATACATTGTCCTAATCTAGCCATAGATAAATTCAAACAATCATAACAACAACATATCACTAATCTAATGGATATTAAGTTAATAATATTCCCCTATATATTCCTTGATTTATACATCACCTACCCCAAAAATCTGATTAATATCTTCCTAAATTCTTGAATTATGGGAATAGGATTATTGAAGAACAAGTACCTACCTTTAAATTCTTTTTCAATAATTATTAATGTTATACATGAAGAGTTTCCTATAGTTTTTTCCCTTCACTTTCAAAGGACCTACTTGTGATTTTTTTCTTAACTTAACACTTGGATCCATTACTAATTATCCATAATTTTAATAGGCTTTCATAGGTAGTTTAGAGAAGTACAAAACCCTATCATAAGGTTTAAACATGGTTTTCATAATTAATAAATAAATAAATGAAACCATGAAAGACTCCAATGCAAGGTTTTAATAAATTTATATTCATATCCCTGAAAACTATAGACCTACTCCCTCCATGGATTACCATATGTACTTATATGCATTAGAAATCTTTGCTTACATATCTATGATAAGATCTATTGAAACAAATATATTACAAGCTTATGTAGAATAAATTATAGTACAAATAAAATTTAGCACTAAGGAATGAGTCAACCAATTATCAAAAAAATAGGGATGGAAGAAAATCCAACATCAACATAATTTTTTAGATCTATACTTGATCATATAGAAACATGAGTGTTGCCTTTGGTTCTAAAAACATAATATACATAGGTCACAAATTCAAAATCTGGTAACAATTCAATTTAATTGCAATTTCTCACTAAAATGATACAAAAACTAGAAAATTATTTCCCTAGACTTTTAAAAAAAGGTTGACTCTAGATAGATATAGCCAACATGAATAAAATATTCCTTCCAAAGAAATAAAAATCATGGTTAGTAGAATAATAACCATAATCCATGAGGAAATAATATTAGGGTGAATCCACATCTTCCCATAATTTTTAAAAATATATCCATACATCATTGGTGTCAATTCCACCACATTGTTACTCGTGGAGAGTCAGATTGTTCATAATTTTTAACACTTTTGAAATTCTCATGAAAGAGATGGAAAATTATAGGTTTACACCAATAGAGCTACACAACCTACAATCTAAGGGGTTGTCAATCACCTCCGCCACTCTAATGGTTGAAACATATGATTTTACTTTTAAATATGAGAATGAACCCAAATATAATGTAGATGAAGTTCACGACTTTCAATAATTTCAACAAAAGAGGCATGAGTTAAAAAGTAGAAATAAAATTACTAATATTACATCCACTCCACCAAAGAACAAATATCCACCTCTAGATCCCAAATAAAATAATAATCCACCTCCTCTAAAAAGAATTAATAATTCTACCTGACCCACACAAAAACATATTTCTCACAGATATTCCATATATAATATAGTGGAATACATGAATAAGACAAAGGCCAAAATTAAACTACATGAATTGGATCAATTGATTAGATAAACTGATATTATCCATAGATCCATCTCTAAAAAAATGGAATTCTAAGATATCCCATGCTAATGTGGTCACATATAAAGGAATAGACATTAATGACATAGGATAAATCAAAAAATTTAACTTGCAATTGGTTGCATATTTTTGATTTTAATAAAACATAGATAATCAGGTAGAATAAATTAATGAGGCCTTTATGTTATTGTGGAGTAGAGATTGGTATTAAGTTTTAAATATATATGTATCCATTGATTTCCCCAATATGTGGCTACCATGGAGAGGTGTATGGAATCAAATTTAGATTGAAATAAACCTATATAAATTATGTAAGTACTAAGGACAACTAGGATAATGAAAAAATGTTGAAGTATTATTTTTGGATGTCTATGTTTACCTTAAACACCAGAGAAGTTACCTTTGAAAACTATAATCCCAATTCAAGCACATAATTTTTGATTTTATAAATTGATAGAGCCCAATTTAAATAAGGCTCAAGTACCAAGGTAATTTTAATTGTTCCCATGGGTTGAGAACATTTTTCTTATTATATATTACAATTCCCATGCACTAATAATATAGTATAGTATGAAGCATTGATTCTAAGTTTGAAATTTTCCATAAGCCATCATGTTAAGATACTAAAAGTGTATGGTGACTCTGAGTTGATTTTTAATCAAATTAGAATAATTTTTCATGAAATTTCAATATTATTAACCATTATAAGTATATATATATATATATATATATATATATATATATATATATATATATATATATATATATATATATATATATATTGATATTTTATTGAATTTTTTAGCTTTAAAAAAAAAACCATCCTAAGAAAAAAGAATGAAATATATGATACTCTAGCTACATCTATAGCAAACATGCCACCCTTGGAAATTAAATAATAATAATTTTTTAAATAAAAATAGTCACCACACTCTTACAACCTAAAAATTTAGAAAAAAATCAAGTTTTTAGTTATGACAAACAAACCATTCAATTTCTCACCAATTCAAACTCATTTAAAGAACAAAATTCAGATGAAAAGAAACACAATGACTTAATGCATGATGAATAAGATAATGTATGGACTTATAATTGTTTGACTCATTTATCATCACTAATATTATTATTATTTGACACTAATTTCATCTATTAATTGTCTATCTCATTTATTCTTACTATCCCCTTTCTAGTCATGAGTCTAGTATCCCTTTTCTTCATTCTTAATCTACTAACCTTATATCCCCCCATAAGTCAATTAATCCTTATTCTAATATGTCATTTATAATTTAATCTTAATCTAATCCCACGTGTCTAATATTTGAGAATTTGAATTTCCCATAAGCCACCTACCTACCTACTCCTAGGCTTTCCTATAAGCCTACCTCCTATTCATCACCTAACCCTTATTCTAATCTAGTCTAGTCTTACCCTAATCATCATTAGATTCCATAATGGAATATATAACTCTCCACCACCTTTCTCCTTCTTAGAGAGATATATCTCTAGAAAATTCTAAGGAATTTTAAATTCCTTAAAATTCCCTCCTTTCTCTCTAGAATCTTCTTTTCTAGAAGCTTCCAATGAATTTTTAATTCATTATAAATTCTCCCTTCCTTTCCTATTTAAACCCACGATCCCTCAATTTAAAAAATAACTAAAAAATCCATGATCCTTCATGATAAAATATTATATCAAATAAATCTATCAAACTATCATCCAAGTCTTTTGATCAAGCTAATATCAGGCTAAAATTCTAAATCTATTGGAAGCAATCTCCATCTGTAATCTTGAGTATTTTTATTTAAATCTTGATTGGGAACATTTGGATTTATATTATAATGTTGTTTTAAATGTTAATTTTATTTCATTATTTTCCAATTTTAATGGTAGATTTTAGATTTGGGTGTTTTGGATATAATTTACATATCTAAATCAATTTCTCTAAATTATCATCTTACATTTGGTGACCATAGTGGGATCCCTCCTTGATGCTAATATTGTTTGTGAAGTGTGATTGTGCAACTTAAAGTTCTAATAGGCATGAATTTGGGCTCAAATTTTCAAAAAATTAATTTTCCAAGTGATTAGAGACTATGCTCTACAAGAGGTGATTTTGAAACTATCAATTATGATTTTCCCCCCTACAGTCATTATTTTTCATCAAACTACCACCTTAACTATTAGTTGTTAGGTTAACTTAGACATTTCATTTTGGTTAGTCAAAATTGCTTATTGCTACTTAAAACTTTGAAAAATCATTTATTGCTAATTATAGTATTAAAAAAATCACTTTTAGCTAGTTCTAGCATTACAAAATCACTTTTATCTAGTTATAACATTGCAAACTCATTTATTACTAGTTGCAACATTCCAAAATCACTTTTAGATAGTTATTGCATTGATTTAAAGTAGAGACTTAGTTGTGATTGTGAATAGTACTAGATTTTTAAAGATTTTAATCTATAATTTATTCTATCTTCTCATTGTACATATCTCTTACTATTTTTGTAGATGGTTTCCTTTGTATCTAACCTTTGTTTTGCAAGATTTGGTTGGAAATTTGATGTTTTAAAAAATAGCAAATAATCAATTGTGATTATAAATAAATCTTTATTTAGTCCTATTTCATTAATATAAAATCCTATAAATACCTTATTATGATAAAATCATAACCTAACATCTCATAAATTCCATTTAGTCTTTATAAAATTTTTAAATATTTTAGTTTTTGCATAGTATTCAAAATCACTTCTATGCAATCATGGTTTTGTTTTCATGTCATGATTTTACTTCTGACAGTCATGGTTTTTCCCTAGCCACTATTATTCTACCTAGCCATTTTGTAAAATTTTTACTTAACCTTCTATGATTTTGAATCTTTGTTGTGGTTTTGAAAACCTTATTAGTGATTTTGAACTAACTACCCAATAACCATGATAGTTTGTTTGTAGTTTGTAAAATCACCTGCCTATATCTATAAGTTTGACTTACCATAAGCAATTTTGACTTTCTAGAAGTGATTTTAAATTAACATTGACTATGTATATGTGATTTTGATTATTATGGTATGGATTTTTCAATAATTTTTAGTGAATTTTGAGTCATTTTAAAGCTTTAGCAAGTCCCAAATTAATTTTGGCATTGGGGGTGTTTCCCCTCAACCATTCCCTATGCAATGATAGGGAGTGAATCTAGGGTGATTCCCATAGACCCCACAAGGGTATCTACCCATTTAACCCCAAAATAGGTGATTCCCTTTGACCCCACTAGGGGGATACCACCCCTAAACCCCCACATCATGGCTCCTCATTCAAAAACATTTTATAGTGAAAAATCTCAATTTTTTTAATGTTTTTATTAAGGATTATTAGACTAGAATTTTGTTTTGATTTTCACATGGGTAAAATTAGTTGAAATTTTGTCTTACTTAAAAATACTAACCACTTATCTTTCAAGTCATGTTTTGACACATTTTTGTCTTTGTCTAAATTCTTGTCTTGCAAGTTTTCCCTCAAGATTGCTAAATTGAAACTACTAATCACTTGATTTTTAGAATGCCTGTTAAAGATTTTGGAATTTTAAAAATATATTATATATATTTTTATATATCACAATTAATTAATCATTTAACAAATATTTTATTTGCTCATTTTCACCCAAGGGATACAATGATGTATGCTCTCCTCCTTGCATCTTAGCAATGAGTCTCAGAGGATAAAAAGCCTTTAATAAACCCTCCCATTTTTCTATTTTTAAGGGTGAAAATGACATGGAAGTGATACCTACACACTTTCCATAGTATTAGTGGGATTGTGACCATAGATTTCACCACCATGCATAAATACATACTTTGTGTTCCTATGGAGTATAAAAATTAGGGATAGTTATCATTAGTCCAAGAGATTAACCCCATATAGGTATTCCATGAAGGTAAAGAGTTAACTCTATGATCGAATCATTATATAACATTTTATATGGAATTGGGCCCCATGTACCTAGTTTATATCAAGGATGCCCCAAGAATGCCTTGTCAAACCTAGAATAAGACCTTCAGACGTAATATGAATGTTGTTTCCAAAGTTATTATTAACTCTCAAGTGAAAATTAAGTGTAAATAGGATTGAGAGGGCTTGGGATATTTTATAATGGGTCATCAGCCTATAGCCTCACCCATAAATATGTTAGATGGTATAGTCATCAGATTACACTCATGAGATAGTCAATAATTTTAGGATTGTGTCTTTTTTAATTTCGATGTGTGTTGTGCTACACTAGTGTTGTTTATGATCTAAGTTAGACTTTTAACCAAGCCTATACACACTTATCTAAGTCTCTTTCACATATCATCATCTTTTATATTCTTATCTCAACATCATATCACCATATACATCCTCTTGTGCATATTTTCTCCATACATTGGTGTACATAATTTTAATCTTATCTAATCTTGCATCTTGTCCTATCTCTCATCACCCCTATCATCTTAGTCACATCCTAGTCTAGTCTCATCTATCTAGCACTATTCATACCCCATCGCTCACATACCTTAATCTAGTCTTGGCATGCCTCCATCACATCTTATCATAGTTAAACCTCATATTATTAACTTATCTTTAGAATTAATAATCCCTAGTGTCATAAGAATAAATAAACCTTATATATAACCAATTTTATTCATATTTTATTCATTTTTATCACTATATCCTCACATCATCTTGTCTTGTCTTATGCATCCTTAGGTCCCTAGTCTAAACTAGTTATTTGTCTTGACCTTGTATTGCCTAGTCACCTTATCTACCATATTATCAATCTATCTCAATCATAATATAACCCATATTTACTTTATCATCCCTTTGTCAAATCTAGTCATCCTATAAAGTCTATCATTGTACATGGTCCTCATCCACATTGGTAAATAATTATTTTCATCATGGTCCTCACTATAATCTTGCTTGTGTCTAATCAAGTTTGAGTCATACAATCCATCTAATATTATCATCATGTCTTATCAACTAAGCCATCTCATTCAAATTGATTTAATAATCTTAGTCTTGAGCTAGTCTTAATCCAATAAATCCCTAGTCAAAATTATTCTATTATTCCAGTCTATCTCACTATCAAACCTTAGAGCTTGTCATAACTCACCCAATCAAATCCATTAAAAATCATTGAAATCTACCTCATAGCCTAAGTTGGTCTATTTCATCTTACCTCATCTCACATCACATCATATCAATGTCAAGACAAACTTGGAATTAGATTAAATAAAGATTTTCATCTAAATTTATTCCATACATCCCATTTTCAACCCTCCAAGTTTCCATTCAATCCCCCACCCCTACCAATTGGGGTCGATGAACCACATCATATATACTTTATCCCTTATTGATCCATGGAATACAATATAGATATGTTTAATACGTTGATTGAGAAATTCCTCATGGCCAATATGGATACACTCCTTTTTCACCTCCTTTAAATGATCACTCCACATCTTATAGACTTTGAACATGTACACCCAACATTACCTCCAGTCCATACCCATTCCCATCAACCAAATCCTAGTCTTCATACTACCCAATCCCATTAAAATAATCTATCTACCACTCATATCCAATCATTTACCCCTTCCTCTATTAGCAAAGGGAATCCAATCCTATCCACCACATCGACTATTAGCCTTCCCACCTAATTGAGTCAATAACCATCTAATCTAAAGTCTAATACTTCCATATTCAAGTCATGAAGTGAAGAGAGGCCATATTCTCTTATTATTATATCCTTATAATCCCTCTTCCATAAATGTTTAGTTCTATAAATTATGGTCTATCCACTCATATAAAATCTTGATCTTGCCAAACCTACATTCTCTTGGCATAAAGCCAACCACTACTATATATATCATCAAACCTTGGGGCATACCATTAATCGATGTCTTATTTTCAAAAAATATGTCCAAGACCTCATCAAACATGGTGATATCAAAATCAAGAATGAGTCAAATGGGTCTACATATAAGGGTGAACAAGAAGAGGTATGTTAATATTCCATTCCTAATCAAGATCAATCCCTTCCTTTTCTAAGCCAATGTCAAGATACCAAATCCATCTTTCATAGTCCTCCATCTTAGACAAATCCTCCATTTAATATGTTTTCATTTCCTATGAACCTATTCCTCCCTTTTATCATGAGTCTTTCTTTCATAGATTTATCTTTGGTGAATCCATTGTCCCTCTATCATCTTCCTCTCACCTATCATCTCAAAGACCCCATTTGGGGAGGTTATTTATAGATAATAAATCCTCTACTAGAAACATCACATCATTTAAATCATATTCAAAATTAGATTCAACATAAGTCTTATCTACATCAAAATTATATTTAATATCTAAATCAGATTCTTCATCAAAAACATCATCCTTCAATGATATTACAACATATGATGACTATGCCTATCTTTTTGATGATAAATCAAATTTAGATGTCAACCAATCATAAGGCATATATTTTAATCCTATTCAAGATGATAAAGTTATAAAAAAATTCTTACAAGCTTTATCTATCAAAGATAGTCAAAGTGAATTTGATCTTACCTTGGATGCATGTCCTATATATAGTATTAGTGATCCTTTTATTGATATTAAGGATATTTTCATTGATGTTAAAAATGGGTCTCTTAAGAAACCCTATGATTACCATGTTTCCCCACCACTACTCATTAAACTCATCATACCATCTCTAACACATTCATCTATCATTTATCCTTTTCTTCCCATTAATGATCATCTAATCACCTCCCTATATAGGGATGAATAGTGATATATATCATTATACTTGTCCTCACACAACATATCATGTGCCTAAAATATAAGGGAAAAAGATAATAATATTCAAATAAATAAGCCTAAAGTTAATGCCAATCCATCAATAAATCAAGAAAAGTCAAATCATTAGCCTAATCAAAAAGTGTGTTGCCCTAGTGAAACCCTCTTTGAGGAAATAAAGGAACATCAAAGTCAAAATAATTATAATCCATCAAATCAAAGATCAATATCCTCTAGTGAATCCTAATTTTAGGCACTATGGGGAAGTTGAGATATAGTCAAGCCTAAAAATTAAGATAATGTCAAAATTAGTATCAAGATGGTTGATAATCCTTCAAATAATTATATCAAAGAACCACAAAGTCAAAATTTCATAAATCTTTTAAATTATTTTTTCATATGACACCAATCAAATTTGGAACATACAGCATGTCCAATAATTTTCATGATTGCTAGTCCCACCTCCCAATTACCTATCACACCTCCCTATCATGATCTTATCATCTATTCAAGTCTTATACATCACCATTAAATCAAAACCCTAAATTCATACATACTTCACCTCAAAAACCTAGGAAACATTTTCTCTTATAGGGATGATGAAGACACATGGTATATATGTCTGGAGAGGTCTTAATAAAGATTCAATGAAAGTCACAAGGACATTAGTGAATATAACATTGACATCATGATCCTAGTATCACATATATCTAGAACTAGTGTTAGCTAAAGATCATAAAAATGTTTTCATCCTATATTTTTACCACCTCTAAGAAATATATATGCCATCAATAAAGTTAAAAATAATGGTGAAAACCAATTTTTGGGACCTTGGGCAAGTACCATGATGAAAACTAGTTTTTGACATCATGGTAAAATAGTTTATTATTTGCATTATACCTTAGCACTTTGGGGAAAATACATTTCATCCACATAATATCCCTTGTCAATCCCATCCATATAATCCCTATATATCATATCCCTTGATCCAATTCTCCTACCCATCATCTGACATCATATCTTGTATTCAATTATGTCCATCCTTTTTTCTAGTCTTAACCTTCATAAGGGAGTGGAAAATGTCTTGGGAAATGTTATGGAATCATTTTGGAATATCTTAAAATAGACACTCAGGTGTATCCTCCATTATTCCTTGGTCGTTATCCCCTTTTCAAAATATCCCACATCCTTTTATCATCCCATCCAATATTCCATCTACCCTTATCCTGGTTGTTAGGCTTGGTATTCCCTTTGCTAGTAACCCCTATATATAGTGTACATACTTATTCCTAAAAGCCCTAAAAATTGAAATATTCCAAAAACCCTAGGAAATATAAAATCCACAAAATCCCAAAACCTCTAATTTGTCTTATATTATGTCTTGATTATCCCATTAATATTATCATATGTATTAAGTTGTTAATCTCATTGTCATACTACCTTGACATATGTCCTAATAGTCTTATCATTTTATTATCTTGGATTCTTTCATCCTAACCTTAGCCTCTAAGTCCTTATATATAGCCTTATCCTAATCCAAGTCACTAGTATACTCCATCTCCATACCCTTATCCAAGTCTATAACCTTAATCCAAATTCATGTCATCATAACCAACTTAGTCCAACTCATCACCTAATCACTCATCCCATCAACTCTCATTAGGACAATATACAAGACACTAATTACAACACATATTTATTTAGATACTTATGTATGTTACTTATATTCTCTATGTTATTTTAATTTCATGTATTTTATCATATGATTATTTAGTATTTCATTTGTTTATCTTTTCTATTTGTAGTCTTACATTGTGTATAATTTTGTCTATTGGGCAATGAATGAGGATGTTATGATGACACCAAAACTTACAATGATGCTTTTAGGTTCCCTTTATGATGCAAAGTTCACTATTTCCCCCCTTTATAATAATGAACTTTGGTACCAAGTCCTCTTGGCCATTTTTATATGATGGGGCATATTGCCTAGTGTTTTTTTTACATTACATAATTTAGACCATGATGAGCCTTATTATAATAATGATAGATTGATAATGGATTGAACTCATCATTTCACCTATCCTTTCTCACTTGTCTGAATTTTTAATCATATTATCAATTTGATCATCTTAGTCCACTCATCTAATATCCAATCATTCCTCTAAGTCATTTGTCATCCTATCTATATCCTCTAGTTATCATCAACATTTAACATCTCATTTCCCATCATTTTTTCTAGACCTCTATCTTCATGTCTAACATCTGAGTCATATCCTTTATCTAACATCTAACATGTCTAATAGTCATCACACTACCTAATATTATAATCCATCATCATCCTATAAAATAGTCTAGCTACATTTTCCTAAGGTCTTTTTAGACTATGTAGGTAGTGATCAGTCACATGGTGTGTTTGAGGTCAACTTGACCACTCTCTCCCCTTTCCCCAATATTTGTCATCACATATATCTTGTTTGTCATCATCCTCAAGTCTTGCATTAGTTAAACACTATCCTTTTAATAATATCCCTAATAAGTTTTTCAATCATCCACACTTGTTAATTGGGCCTAAAAAATCACAACATCCATCTTTTCTTCTATCAGTCATCCATTATTATTGATTTCTCAATTCATAATTTAAATTTTATAGTTTCCTCCCTTGATTGGGGCATGCCCAAGACTGTAACTTTATTATTATATCTCACTCCCTTGCATGTGTCCTTATTATAGGAATCATCATTATTAATAACATTATGGATCATTGATTTGATGTATTGAATTCTTATCCTTCCCTTGTGTCTTTGGTCACTCAATCATATCATTTCTTCTCTCTCATATGCTTCATCATATCACTTGACTTCAAATTTAAGCTACAATCATCTTTAATATTATTAAATCATTATCTTATCCTAGCTTACAACTCTCCCTTATATATTTTCTTGCTTTATATATGTTGAAATCCCATGGCCTTTATCATATTGGTCTTTTTCTCTCCCTTTTATGCATCCTTGCTTGGGATATGTCAAAATCTCATAACCTTTATCATTTTGGTCTGCATCTCTCCCTTGCATGTGTCCTTTCCTAGGATGGTTAAAATATTATAGATTTTTATATTATCACCATCATGTCATGTTTATTTCACCTTGGGACGTGTTGACGACCATGACACAATCATTTTTTCTCTTTGAACATATGTCCTTTCTAGGGGCATCATCAATTTGTAGTTCACTTCTCATGACAAATTCATTTTCTTCAATCATCAATCTCACATTTAGCATCCCATCCCCTTATTTATCTATAACATGCCACCCCTCATTTCCTCTTTCATATGTCCATACACCTCCTTCCTCCATACATGTCCCCTTTAGGGGCATCATATCCAATAACAACATTCACTAACATTCATCCATGAGTGTCTTTCTTTTTTGAAAGATCATTACTCCATCCACTTCATCCAATAAAAATGCCCTTTAAAAGAGGGTAAAAATATATGCACTTATAATTTTTTCTTCATTTCTTGTCACTAATATTATTATTAGTTGACACTAATTTTTTCTATTAATTTTATATATCATTTATTCTTACTAACCCCTTTCTATTCATGATTTTATTATCCCACTTCTTCATTATTCAGCTACTAACCTTATATCCCCTCACAAGTCCATTAATCCTTATTATAATATGTCATTTATCATCAAATATTAATCTAATCCCACTTTTATAATATTTGAGAATTTAACATTCTCATAAGCCACCTAGCTACTCCTAGGCTTTCCTATAAGCCTAGCCCCTATTCCTCACCTAACCCTTCTTCTAATCTAGTCTAATCTTCCCCTAATAATCATTATATTCCATAATGGAATCTAAGACTCTCTACCACACTTCTCATTCTATAGAGAGATATCTCTCTAGATCATTTTAAAGAATTTCAAATTCCTTATAATTCCTTCTTAAATCTCTAGAATCTTCTTCTCTAGAGGCTTCCACTAAATTTTTAATTCATTGGAAAATATCCCTTCCTTGCCTATTTAAATCCATGACCCATCCATTACCAAAATAACTATAAAATCCATGATCTTCATGCTAAAATAATATATAAACTAAAATTATAAAACTATCATCCATGTATTTTGATCAAGCTAATATCATGATAAAATTTTGAGTCTACTTATAAGCAATCTCCATCTATAATTTTTAGTCTTTTTGTTTTAATCTTGATTGGTAACATTTGGATTTAAATTAGAATTTTGTTTTAAATGTTAATTTTATTTAATTTTGATATAATGGTTTCCAATTTTAATGGTAGACTATATATTTGGGTGTTTTGGATATAATTTTCATATCTAAATCAATTACCCAAATTTATCATCTTATAGATGGGTCACTAGAGCTAAAAACAAACAAGATCTCCAAAGTAATGATATCACTAAAACAAATGTTTGAAAAAACATTATAAATGCTAAAAATATTCATGATTTGACTAGGAAAGATGACATTAATTAAATTTAGGCATGCTAGAAGAACCATAGATGATGAATATTGGGAAAACATGTTTTGAAGAAGAAAAACTAGAATTATCTAAGTTGTTGACATAATTTATAGAAGTCATGAATTGGTCATATAAAGATTTTAAAATATTTGTTTCATGAATTATGGCCCATAGTATTATATTTAATTAAGGTTTGAAACCCCTTCAAAAAAAATACAACCACTAACTAATCCATTTTTTGAACCCCTCATATATAAATAAATTTATAAGCTCCTTTTCGTTAGATCATTTTTTGATCCAAATGTTTACATGGGTAGATAATTTAGTGCCTATAAGAAATTAAAATGGATAAATTAGTTTACACATAGATTTTAAAAAACTAAACAAATATTATATAAATGATAATATCCCTTTCCCTCCTTGGATGCGGTTCTATAAAGAGAAAATGGATTTGAAATGATGTCACTACTAGATCAATTTTTAGGATAAACTACAAATTAATAGACCAACAAGATAGGTATAAAATGTCCTTCACTCATAAGTGGGGAATATTTGATTATAAAATAGTGTATTTTGGTCTTATTAATGTAAGTTCAAATTTTTAACAAATTTTTTAATTCACATTCAAGGGTAGTGCATATTTAATTATATGGATGATATCACCATTTTTTCTAAAGACAAAACTCAACAATTATGTGAAGTATTCAAGAGGTGAAAATGGTATGTTATATCTTTGAATCCATGAAAAAGTGTGTTTAACATCAAATAAGTTAAACTACCTAATTATATTTTTAATAAATATAATATATTCATTGATCCGTAAAGTGTTAATGAAATTTTTTATATACCTCTTCCTAACAATAAAAAAGAGTTGAGATATTTATTTAATAAGATTAATTTTGTAAGAATATTTATTTTAGGATTTACAAATTTTGTGACACATTTGAATTTGATGTTAAAATATGTTGAAAAAATAGTAATTAAAAAAGAGGTGGAGAAATATTTTTTTAAAATAAATAAAATATCTATCACTACACTAGTGTTGAGCAATCCAAACTAAGAGTTGGATTTCAACCTGTATTGTTTTACTTCATAACATTTGATTGATTGTTATACTAACATGGATTTACCTGAGATAAGATGATTTTACCATAGAATTTATGATATCATGTTTTAAATACATGTAATTAAGGTATTTCCTCATGTAAAATAAGATTATTCCTTAGTGAAGGTGGTTAAGAAATTCAAGACCTACATTTTAAATATTTACATTCATACCATTATCCCTTTCCTCAAAATAAATGTTATGTTAAATAATATAGAACTAGATAATTTTTAACCTAATTTTTATTATACAACCCTAATTTAGATATAAAATCAAATGTAATTCAAATTATAAATTATGAAAATTAAACATGAATTTGAATGTAAAATACTAAAATAGATATGACAAGTGACTTGTGTTAAATATAGAAATTATAAAAAGAGTTAAATATAATTAGCTTTCTAGGTTCACTAAATAAATATAACTAACTTTTTGAAATGTAAATGGTTTATAATTATTCTTGATAGTCATGTAGATATAAAACAGACCATTTGTCTACATAGGGTCACTAACACTAGCTTAGGGTGAAACTATTGACATTACTGATTGAGGTGGACATTACTATCCTGAGCTAATTTGGCTCTCCATGACTATATAATCAATATTATTGATTGTGTTACCTATATGTCTATAAATTGTATACGTAATTAAGTGCACAACTCAATAAATCAATTTCCTTCCCTTATAAACCCTAGGTCCACTTGTGAAGGGTATAAACTTGTAAAAATTTGGGAAATGTAATGGATTGAGCTAATCCAAATCATTGAAATTTATGATTGACATTTATTACATATCTAAAACTCTAAATAATCAATTTAATAAACATGTTGTTATTCCCCTTAATGTGAATGTGTAATTTTGCCCCTTTGTTATATAAATGTACCTATCATTTGGATTTTGATAATTGACAATATTTTCTCTTGAATTGGCTTAGTGTGCTTCATACTTGGTTAATGACTACTCTAGTGATTGATTTATAATTTGGGAATAATCAAGAACAATTTTTTCAATGCATATTAGGGTATAAATGATTGATATACAAGTTTTAAGTGAGTAATAAGTATGGGTTTACTTTGTATTTATATGAGTCCATTTGGGTAGTTTCTCAAGCCATTGACATTGATAGGAAAATGGTCCAACCCATAAGAATGATTTAGATTTTAAAAATAGTCATTTATACATGAGGTAAGTTTACCACCCTCAATTAATTTTCATTTATGAAAATGTATAAGCCTAACATTAGTGTCTTGGAGACAAGAATGCATATCTCATGATCTAGAGCTATTTGAGTGAGATAATTAACTGATTTGACATAGACTAAGAGGTTCCTCTACATGATTGACAAAAAATGGGAGGGTTAGACTCATCTCAAGCATGTCGATGTGAGAGAATGGCTAAAACATACATATATGTGTGTACAAGTCATGTATGGTGAAGGTAGGTCAAAAGTGACATTATTAAGTGTTTAATATCAAATTTTAATATCTAAACCCCTCCCCCTTTGTTATAGTATTGATATGAAATAAAAAAACTAGATTAAAGAGATAAATTATATATGAGTGTGTACAATATGATTATTTTTGGGACATGGATCTGAATTTATAGTTTTACTCTATGTAAACCTATATATGAGTAAAATATGTTGACATGTAAATTGGTTTGATATGATGCTTCCATGTTGAAACATTAGCTAATTTTTATTAATTATTGAAGCACATGGATATTTTGGGTGACATTAATCTAAATTTATGTAACTATGTGTCAATGTTGAAACATAAAGTTTAACTAGAAACTAATAACAAATCTAAACTCCTACCTTAAATCTCACATAAAATTCTAATTAAATAATCAAATAGAAAATGATAAAATTTACTTCCACTTAATGTATACATTAATCTCCTTCATATACATATATCAGCTCATGCTTTGTGGATTATGGTTGCTCACAATAATTTCTATGCAATAATTTTATTAGAATATACCCTTTATTTATTGATTTTTTGATGATAAAATTCTTCAAAATTTCACTAGATTTCATGATCATTCAAATGAAATAAGGGAGGCCAATTTATAAATTTATTGGATGGAGAATTGTGGATAAGATGAATTAAGTTTTAATTGATTTTTTTTTATGGTTAATATTTGGTCTACAATTCAAATGTATTCAATGAGAAGGTTGAGGAATATGTGGGATTGGTTAGATAATTAATGAGAGGTTTGAATTTATTAAATGATTTTGTTAGGGGGTTGAATATATTAAATGATTTTGCTAAGGATTTGAATGTTTAAGATGAGGTTGTTTCAATGTGTTTGAATGTCTTAAATAGGTTTGTTAATGGTGTGAATGTCTTAAATGAGTTTGTTTGAAGATTGGATATCTTAATGAGAGGGTTAAATGAGTTTGTTAATGAATAATAAGTAGGTTAAATGGATTAAATGAGGTGGTTAGATAATTTTATTATGTATTTTATTTGATTATTTTGAATTACATGTGCATGTATTACTTAGTGACTGATTTATTAGCTAATATTGATATATTTATAAATTAATAGAAGTGTAATGTTCATTGGACTATGTGGAATATGATAGGGGTCATGTCATAATTAGGGTGATGTTATCTAGATTTTAGATGATGAATGGATTAGTTAGGATAAATGATGATTGATGAATCTCAATTAGTGATGACACTAAGGTGGTAGAATTAGGGTGTATACATTTCCCCTATTTAAAATTGTGTTATGATTTGAAGAAGGAACAAATTTTGAAAAAATGCATATGAAGAAGATAAATATATAAAAAATTTCCCCATGTGGTATGGTTGGTTAGTTAGTTAGGTATATGATCCCTCAAGATGGAATGTGGGGAGGAAAGACACTGATAGACTCTTGAAATGAGAAAAAGAGTTAAAATGAATGATGTGAAGGGGTGATGGGGTAAATTATGGGGGTGGGGTTGAATAAATATGAGGTAAGGGTGAAATAAAATTCATTTTCACTCGTGACACATAAGAGATTGGATATCTAAGCCTACATAAGACCCTAATAAGAAATGGTTAGCATTCCCTTTGATGAAAACCATAGTGAGAATGTGGAGGAGCATCATCGACTAGAGGTAGGTGATGGACCGGTTAATACCTTTTATATTTTTAGAAGTTGTGAATTTTTGGTGTGATTAATTTGAAAAACACAATAAATATAAAGTATATGAGGAATTTTTTCCTCATGGTGTTTGTGTATTTCGTAGTGGTATTTACACTCATGTAAATGATGTTTTCACTTAATCAAATGACATTTGCATAGATATCATAATTTTTTTTCAAGTTCAAAAGCTATGAAAAATTCATGTCATTTTTGCTTCTATAAATGGCATTTGCATTCTAAAGTATGGAATTTACACATGATCAAAGTTTGTATATGTTTTATGTTTTTGGTCAAGTTAGTGATGTTTTCATATTTTTTGTGAGAAATATAACTAAGTTTGCATAGTAATGATTATTGAAGGAGTGACAAATAATCATTATTAAACATGAGAGGTGATCAATTGTGCTAAGATTTTTATGAGAATTTATTATAGAATAGTATGGATTAATAGATGTGGTGGTGTTATATAATATAATGCAGATGGTAGATATATGAGTAGATAGATCTTTACTAACAAAATTGGGAGAGTGATGGCACTTAGATATGTGTAACTTTAATTTTTTTATTGGGAAGATGATGGTCACTTTAGAAGACATGTGGAAGATATTTTACATCTTGATATGAAGGGTCATGGTTTAATAGAGAGATATGATGCAATAAGTGTTAATAAAGATATTAATTGGTCACAATAGCATCTTGATGTAGGGATTTGGGTTTGATTTAAGTGGGTGTTTGGATGGAGGAATGATAGACCAATTTCACTTAGTGTATATGGCTCTTTTTAGTAGAATACTACTACCTAACAAGACTAGGAGATTCTTTATGATTGAACCAATAGATGTGGTGGAGATATGTTAGAATATGTGATAATATTTTGTTGGGGACCTTTTATGTTATCAAATTTGTATATGGATTTACATAAAATGTCATATAATAATGGGGATATTATTAGAGCTTTGACATTACTATAAGTATGGGTGTGGGAGAACATAGCTCTAGAACATCCAATAGGGAAACATTGACAGATAGATTACAAGATCTTTATATACAAATGGTACATTATTATGGGTAGCCAAGAAGGACATCAAGTATAAGATTTTAGGTTTTATAGGAGGAATATATGTGACCTAATTATTAGAGACATTACATGGATGTAGACCTAGTATGGGTGGAGGATTGGATGTACTTGGATTATGTGATGACACTATGTTATATCATTGGTCACTGGGAGTAAATTATTAAGAGATATAGGCTTAATAGAGTCTTGCAATAGTTTGTTGTATATCAGGGTATTCTGATAGGACCTCATAATTTTTCACATTCATGTAGGGATTGGTGATAGTGCAAGCCTTTAGTTGTTTTAAGAGAAAATATGACTAGCTATACATATTTACACTATGTGCAGTTTAACAGGCGTCAAGATGTTATAGATGTATAGGTTATGGATGAGTATAAAGCATGGTGGAAGTAGACTCAACTAATGAGGTTGATTTTTATATATCATATGCCAATAACCCTACAAGATCATATTTATGGGATATTGAGAACTTAGACTCAAAGAGTATGATAGTGGAAGATGAGATGTCAAATAAATGGGATAGATGGTGATGAGGCTGCATTAGGATGAGATAAAGTTAGGGTATTATTGATAAAGATAGAGGGTAAGAAGAGAGTGGGAGGTAGATATGAATGACTCAAAGGAGGATATGGTGGAGATATATCTAAGGTTATAGTACCACCTATCATGATAGTTATAAGGGATATGGAGGAAGGTCCTCAGTGTTTTTGAGTCATCATAGGATTTGGAGTTGATAGAGACTCTATAGTGGAATATATATACTCAAGAGTCAAAATAATAGGTATGAGTAAGGATGGAGAGAAAATAGATAGTACTCACTAGATCCAAATATCAAGATGTGGAGATCACATGGCTAACAACCAAGGTGGAATAGATGAGGGATGAACTAGAGAGGGTGAGAGGAGAGATGGGGAAAATGCAAGGATATGTTTAGATATTATGGAGTGAGAAAGACATGGCTTACTTATCACTAACAACCCAAGTCCTGGTGAAGGCTACCTTTAATATGATGAGTGTGAAGAGAGAAATAACATATTACTAGTTTTTCATGAGGATACGATACTTGATAATATAAAAAAATCATATGAAGAGTGGTTAAGCTAGTGAACAAGGGAATTATTAGCATGGATGTATCTATCAGTACGTTTGATGGGGCTCCCCCTACGAGGAGTCCACTAGGTAGTCCAGCTACCAAGAGTTGTGGGGAGACATGATATGATGTGATTTTAATTATATGAGTTGTATTAATGGGACACTTGTAAACAAACATATGTATATGTATTATATATATATATATATATATATATATTGAATTTTTTTAGTGTCTCATGTGTATCATGTGTTTTATTGTGATGATGTTTGATTATGATGATTGATATATGTATGTTATAATAGGAGGTGGTGATTAGGTTATCATTATTGTGTTATTCATGTATTATTCACACTTTTCCATTATGATGAAATTCCTTAGTTATGAAATGAATCTTTAATATGGATTATTTGTGTATGAATGTATGTTATAAGGATAAATGCATATGGATGTAGGTAATTTAGAGTTGTAGATGTATATGAAACAATTCATTGCTAATATTACATAGATTTCCAAATGTTTTATGCAACTTGATTTTTATATATCATAGACAAGATGCATCATGATCTAGAAAACCATGATTTCACTATTGTAATATGTATTAGGACTAACATATCTTAAGGAATAAAACACAAAAAAACTTAACAAATAAAAAATAATGAACAAGAACACACACAAAAATAAAAAAGCAAACTATTTTTGTAGTCTTTTGATCAAGTTAAAAATCATGTGTAAGGAGCATAGATAATGATATTGAAAGCTTTATTTTCCCCCAAGAAATGATATTTGTGAATGGGTAAATTGGGAATGATATATTCTGATAAATATACAATGTTATTTTTAAATTTTGAATAAATATTTAAATTGGATAAAGGACAAGACAAAATGGATTTTTCTTTGGGTTTTTTCTATTTTTCTATTTCTTTATATTTTTTGGATTTTGAACTGACAACAAAGATATAAACAAAGGGGAAAGTTAGTTATATCATTGAGATTGGAGGTGATAGTGGATGGAATATGTGAGGGATGGATGGATAAATATCCAAGGATTTCATCACATATAAATAATATGCCTAACCTTATCTTCATGCTATGTTAATATTGTGCTACAATATTCTCTATAGAAGCAAGGAAGTACCATGATTTTTACAAAACATGTTTCAATATCTCTATCATATCCTTTCCAAGGTTAAAAAAAAGAATAATTATGATCATTAGAGTAAGGATGGGATGAATTAGTTAAAGGGACGGTTAATTATGTTTAGGTTTAGATGGATTTTAGATGGAAAAATGAGCCTATCCCCAAGTGTAGAGTATTGTAGACACTAGATATAATGCATGACACTAGAAATTAGTTTTCATCATGGTAATTTCCAAAGGTGTCATAATAAATTATTTTCATCTTTGGACATTTTTTAAAAATGTTTTTCTTGACTTTTTATTTTATTTTTTAATTTCATATTTCTATTTTTTAATTTTTTATGCAGTTTTTTTTTAAATTTTAATGACAAGATTTAGATCTTAAGTATGAAAAAAATTTAATATGCATGATTTTCATGAATTCATCAAGACCTTCTCCATCTTATGTATCCAATTTATACACTCCTAATCCATATTTATCAATGATAACATATGAACCTAGCCAATTAAGCTCAAATTTTCTCTTCTTTCCATGTTGATTGGTATTATTTTGATTTTATTTTAAGATAAGGTCCCCAATCATGAAATATATAAATTTTATTTTATTGTTGTAACTAAGGCATAGCCTGTTATGATATACTTGTAAATGATCAAACACATTGAGCCATTTCTCATCAAAAATTACTAACTTGTGCAGTCATGTAACTTAGTATTCCTCATCATCAATTAGTTTTTCAAGGAAATTCACAAGGAATGTAATTCAATATTAATAGGTAGGATGAATGGGGTTCCAAAAATGAGTTAGTAATAAGTTTCCCCCATGGGTGCTAGATGTTAGTATGATATGCACACATGATATGATACATTATAAGATGCCAATTTTGACCAACATAACTAACAATATATTTAAGTATTTTGATGATGTTTTTATTAGATGTCTTTACTTGGCCATTGCCTCAAGGTTAATAGTGTGTATACCATTTGTGGTTGATATGTAATTGAGTACAAAGGATTTTAACATCCTTTTTTTATGGACTCACCATTTTTTGATATGATGGTGAAGGGTATACCATAACAAAAAATGATGTGATTAAGGATGAAATTGGAGATTTGGTTGCCTATTACATATGTGAGTGGGATTTATTACACCATTTAGTGAAGCATTTGTTGGTGGTGATGATGTGATTAAACCATCAAATGAGTTAAGATTTATTTTACTAATGAGATATAGAAATCATATAGAAAATTGCCATGAGTTTATGATTGGTTTCAAATATGGAGATGGTGCATGAATAAGGTCTTGATGTTTCTAATAGGGTATGCATATTTTGTCATAACAGTAATCATTTGTTTCTAAATTGGACCAATAGTATCTTATTCTTAACATTTTATTTGCTAACACCATATCACTAGTATGTGCTCCATAAATTCCATCATTGACTTAATTGTTAAGTTGGCTAGTTTTGAGTTTAAACATCTCAAAAATGTTTCATCATAACCCCTATGATATAATGTGGAACCAAGGAGGGTAAATTGTGAGGCACTTTGGACATATGATTTATTTCTATTACATTATTTTTTTGTAGGGATGGTATTACCATGAAGGTAGGCGTATATGTTGTGATACCATGGGAGATTAAGATTATTAATTTCACATATTAGTTATAATTCAAGAACTTAATAAGCTAGGATCGTTAGTTACTCAACCAAAAATTGGATCTATCTAATTTTTTAATATTTAGAAGTAAACTAATGGTAGCCGTAGCATCCAAAACCTTATTACTAGTATGAGGGACTTATTCAAATTAGATGTTCTCAAAATATTATTTTAAGCTATCAACCATTTTATTTTACAAGATGATTTTTTTGTATTTAAATTGGATTCATCATTAATTAGCTTGATAATGAGTTTTGAGACACCATACATTGATATATGTTGAATGTTCCATTGAATGGATAGTTTAAGGTGTAATATAAGGGCTTCATATTCAAAAATATTGTTAGTGCAAGGAAATCTAAGTTTGAATGATTTTAAAATAAGGTCACCCTATGGTGTAAGGAACAGGATACCTACCCTTGATCCATGGGTAGTGAAGGAACCATCAAAGTAGAGTTTATATTTTGATGGCTCATCAAGAGATATGATGGACTAATTTGGATATCTAATGGTCAATGGATAATTTTTTGATAAAGGTACTTCTACCAACTAATATGAAATAATGTGTCCATTTATAGCCTTATAATTTATGTATTCAATGTCAATCTCACTTAGAAACATGACCCATTTATCCATTCTTCATATAAGAGATAATTTGGATATGATATATTTTAGAGGATCCACTTTGGTAATGATTTTTATTTGATTATTGAGCATCTAATTTCATAGTTTTTATTAATAAAAGACAACATCTAGGCATGCTTTCTCAATTTTAGTGTCATTAAATTTTTAGGCTATCAAATTCATGCTTAGGTAGTAAACACATCTTTGTTTTCCATAATCATCATGTTGAGATAAGACTACTCCCAAGGCATATTGAGTCATTAAGATATAAAGTAAAAAATGTTTCCATGGAGTATATGGCATTAGTACAAGTGGATTTGAAAGATATTTCTTGAGTTCAAATACTTGTTGGCATCTTTTATTCTAGTGAAAGATAGTACCCTTTTCAAAATATGAGTGAATGGGTGACATCGATATGTAAATTATGAAAAGAAACTTCTAATGTATTATATAGTTCTTTGTATTCTATGAAACTATTTGAGATTTTTTGGAGGAGGAATTTACCTTATAGATTTATTTTTTTAGGATAATATTTTATACTCATCTATATACAATGCATCCAAATAGTTTTCTTAACATGATGATGAAGACACACGTTTTGGGATTCAAGTAAACCTTGTATTCCCGTAGTCTTTTTAAGATTATGTGTAAGATGACTAGAAGTTCTACTCTAGTTTTTTACTTAGCCAATATATCATCTGCATTCTCTTTTACAATGTCATGAATCGTGTCATGGAATATGATAGTCATGGCTCTCTGATATGTTTCACCTAAATTTTTCAAGCCAAAATACATGACTTGATAACAAAAGGTTCCCCATGGTGTGGTATGTATCATTGTATGTTGATCCTTAGGTGAAATTTTTATTTTATTATATCTTGAGAAACCAGCCAAAGATACAACATCTCATTTCCTATTGTTGAATCAACTATATTTTCAACATTAGGTAAAGGGAATTCATCATTTGGGCATGCCTTATTGATGTCCCAAAAATTAGTGCACACTCAGATTCCTATTTTTTTAATTGATCATAAAAATGTTTGGTATCTAATATGAATAATGAATTGGCTCAATAAATCCAACATCCAAGGGTTACTATAGTTATTCCTTGACAAGAAGGCCACTTTACAAGGAATTTTTCTTAGCTTTTGTTTGACATTTTTTACATATTTGTGCACAAATAGATGATGCATTATAGGATATTATTATAATACTAGTACATTAACTTAGAAAAAAGAAAAAATATGAAAAATATGTTGAAATAATGATAAGGATTTCCTTCTCTTCAAGACTAAAATTTGTTTTAAGTTTGATGATTTTCATAGTCTCCTATTTTCTAATGTTGACATCAATAGTGTCTTATAAAAGTGATTTGGATTAATCTTAAAACTATGATAGCATAGGGGGGAGGTTGAGTTACTCATTTATTAGCACCTTTTAGAGTTTTTCAACAATAGACATGTCCTTATTTTATTTATTTTGATTTTATTCATTGGATAGTACCTCAGAGAGGTTTTCACTAGGGGACTTTGATTTTTTACTTTTTTGTTTCTTTTTTTACTTTTTTATTTTATATGACTAATAAAATATTCATTTTCCCTAAAATATGTTGATGTATCAATGTTTATCTCAAAGTATTTTCTATGATATCCTAATGGAATACCATCTCTAAGTCCCCTAAAATCTATAATAGCCTCATCATTTTAGAATAAGTCAAGTGGTATATGATCTTTTTGGTCCCAATTGATGAGGTTTGTATATTTTAATTTAAGGGTAAGAATAATAATGTCTTAATAGATGTTATTAGAGGCAAGGTCTTCATAAAGGATATGGGTTGAACTTTTTTCAATGTTAGAATAGGTTTATTTATAAATTATAGAAGTATCATCGATATAATCATGTGGATCACCATCATGGATTTGTAACTGATGCCATGGTATTCCTAAGTTACATGAGAAGATATAGGTTATATGATTCCTTGTTCATGGATGCCTAGTCCTTTACCTTTATAATTTATGATGTAACACATAATTTAATTTTTATACAAGATACTCATTATTTTGGAAACAAGTAGTTATACCATCATTGTATAACCATGAATTATAAGAAATTCCAATCTTTTCATCTACAAAAGACCTATTTTTACTATTGACCAAATTTGAATTTTAGTTGAATTGGGTCAACCCATACATATTTAAAAAAATTCAAAGGTTCTTATATGTCTAATAGGGTCTCATTTGTGTCTAAACATCTTACCTATCCCTGCTCTAGCCTTGGTCTAAGCCTATCTTCCTTTTACCTGTCTAACAACCTAAGTAAACTTTGGTCAACTCTAGTCAAACATGGTCAAAGATAAAATTATTTCTAAAATGTCTTTATGTTTCCATTTAAATTTTATAAGTTTATCCAAAGTCATAAATTTTCCCTTTGTTATGTTTTATATGCCAAGAGTGCCTTTTATCGCATTTTTGGGTCATTAAATGACTTGTACAGATTAGTTAAAGAAGAAAATTTGTCACCAAGGAATATTTAAATGTGTAATAGGTCATAGAATGTTATTAATAAGTTATAGGTAGTCAATAAGTAGTTTCATATAGGAAAATAAGGAGTTTTCATTAATTTTAGGCCCTTAATGGTACTTGTACACACTTGGGAAGTCCACCTTCAACTTATAATATGGGAATAGTGTCTCTTCATCTCCTCGAGGTCTTTACCATGATTTTTTTGTAGATAAAAAGTCAAAAAATTAATTTTTTGCTTATTTTTCTTCTTTCTCACCTTTGCAAGCCAAGGAAAGTCAACTTTGGATGCATAGTATAATTCATACATGTGGAGTTAGGAGGAGTGATTTTGGGGGTTAAAAGAGGTCTGAGTCAGCTTCAAATCCATATAACAAGTTTCATTTTCATGGCTTCTCCTTTATGAACCAACATTAAGAATCTAGGTAGTTTTTTTATGCTTATTCATTCATGAGGGGTCCTTATTTGAGCTAGATTTTGAATATTATGTTTTGGTTTAATAGCTTTAATGGTTTCATGTTTAGGTCTCTCCATAATTTTTCTCATTGTTCTTTTGGTTTTAGAGTTATCAAATGCCTAATAATCCTCTTCTAAGCTTGTTCTTGGTCATAGATCATCCTCACTGCCTTTTGCTCAAAAAAATGCACCTATAGGTGCCATAAAGGAGGTTTTCCATGTTAAGATAAAGGAATTGAATGTGTATTATATGTTTTAAAACTATGAATGTGAACTTAATGATCAAAGTAGGAACCATGGGGCAAGAAGCATGCATTTCCCCTACAAGATCACACTTGCTGCCTATTAGCCACCTATAAGTGGTATTGATAGAGGTCTAATAGGGATGTACAAAGAAGAATGACAAACTATAAAGGGTATTAATTGGGTGATGAAAGTTATTTTGATATATATATAACCTATTGGATATCCAATGAGAGTGAGGTGTTTCCATTGTGCCACTTGAACAAGGAGAGACTTATCATCTCCTCAAGGGGTGCAAGTTCAAGTGACAATAGTTTTTGGCATGCTTGATGGGACTAAATAGTCCATTCCTTAAGGATTTTAGGTTTTCTCCTCAATATATCAGCCTTTGGAGTCAATTTATCTAAGCACCAATGGTGACTCCAAGCATAAATCTATTGGTTAAGCAATCCAGGTACTCTAATTGAAGTTGTTTTCTTAATCTATACACTTCTCATGAATGATTCATGGATAATTTTGATGATGAATTTGTCTTAATACAAGTTGGTGAGACATATCCATCTTTGACTATCTCCCTATCAATATGAACAAGTCCTTGGTTAGTCTTATTAGTCTGAATATGACCATATTTAACCCTGTTATGATTGGCATTGGTCTTGTAATCAGTCATCCCAAGCTTATGTTTCACTTAGTTCACCTAGTTCCTATCCAAGTCAATCCATTATAAGTTTCAAGAATACTCTAATTAGATAAAAATACTCTATGTTAGACCTTGATACTATAAATGGTTGTGGTCAAGTCATCCCTAGTGTTTGTGTCAAGAGTGTGAGAGATGCTCTAGAGCTAGTCAAGATAAAATGGATGCCCATTGAGAAAGCTAAGTGGAAAGGTCTTACAAGTGAAATGCTTGACGTTTGTGGTCTAAGTTTCCACATAGAAGAGAGGTTAAAATCTCATGAACTATCTTAGTCTTGGTAGCTTCAATACACCCCACATCAGCCTTCAAGTGTGTCAACTCTACCCATTCAAAATGCTATTCGAATCATAATTCTAAATGCCCCAAGTCCTTCATGCATTTCCCAAAGTTTCCCTTCTTGGAGGTCCATCCAAAAGAGCAGCCAAAGGAAGGAGGACACCATTTTTGAGAAATTTTATCCATCTCACAACCTAATTGGAGAAGATTTTGAGAGCATAAAGATGATGTTGGAGGCCCATCTTGATAAAGAGATTGATTTAACAAACCAACATTTGACACAATCCATCATGGCAGTAGAAAGTAAGGCTCCTAAACCAACCTCTCTGAATTGGAGATAAGATTATAAGCCGAAGGAAATCCCAAGTTTACTAAGCCTATCATTTACCCTTCCATTTGCATTTCAACCCCATGAAGAACCCTCTAAGACTAGCTTCCCAAGGTGGAAAGAAGTAGTGGTAGCTTGTGGAAAAAAGGATAAAGATGTTAAAGTGGAGAAGTTGGAAATGAGAAGAGACCTGAACCTACTTAGCTCCATCCCACCCTTCCTCAAGAAGATTTTTGACCTTTATCTCAATTCCCTCCTACTTATTTTCTTAATGAAGATCCTATTTCCCCCCAAGAGAAGCTATTCCAAGAAAACTTTTCCAAAAGAATTGAGGAATTGGAACTCAAAATGTAGAATCTCTCATATATGAAAGGAAAGATTGAATCAAATGAATTCATTGAAGCTAATTTAGATCAGTTAATTAAGGAGAAATAATATTCTAATAGTGAGGAATACATTGCTCCTTAGAAGCCTTCTTGGGCTAAAATTCCTAGTTTTGAAATGTTTGGTATTGGCACCACTATGAGGGAGAAGGAGAATAAAATTTTAGATTGGATTGATCATGAAGAAGAGATAACTTCTTGAGAAGAAACATTAGATTGTGATGATGTGGAAGAGGACCTTAATTGTATTGAAGAAGCTTTGGAAGAGGTTCTTTTGGATTCCAAAGAGGAAGAATTTTCTCTTGTTTTTCACCTTCATGATGCTAACCAAAAAGAGGATGATGACTTGTGGTAGATATTTTAGGATATTTTCAATGAATTTGAAAGCCCCAAGGAGCTTACAATTCCTTCAGAGTTGACTATAATAAATGGTAAGCAAGATGACATATTTCAATAAGAAGACATGTGGCATACTTATATGCAAATGTTCAAAGAATATAAAGATAGTGACAAGGCAAGATTTCTGAGAAAACAAACCCAAGTTGTTGAGGAGCAAGTAGGTATTGAGGGGTATGACCATCAAGAGAGTCTAAATCATGATAGAGAAATCTATGATGACTATGGGGTTCTTGAATATGGTTTGAAGATTATACTGAGAACCACATGTGAAGCTACTCTTACAAACATCAAGGAGGAATTTGAAAAAGAAACATTCCTATAATGCCATGATACAAAACTTCTTGAAGGTTTTGAAGAGGTTGTAACAAATGAGAAGTACAAGGGGATCTTTTAAGAAGGCATAAACTTTCAACAAGCTATTCCATTCATAGAAATACAAAGCTTCTATGATGAGACAAAGGGACAAAAATACAGGGCATGTTTCCAAGGTTAAGAATATTTCATTTACCTTGGAGACATATTTGAGATGACTCCATCAAAAGACATGCCAAGCCAAGGAACAAGAAATAAACATGAGTAATATAACACTACATCCAAAAAGAAGAATGCTTGGAATCCTTATTCATCTAATGAAGAAGGAAATTCAAGGTAATTTCCTTTTGATCTAGGAAGGGAGGTATGTTTGGTTAAATTTACATAATTAGTTTCCTTTTTATTGTGTCTTATGTTCCCTAAGTGCTTAATAGCACAAGGGTGCCTATGCTTTATGTGTTTTATTGGTCTTGTTGTGTGTTGTCTTTCCTTTGTGTGTTTTGAGGTGAATAAAATATATTTTTATTAAATTAAAGGTTTGATCCTACTATTTTAGAGTACATTTGACTTGATTTTCCTAATGGATGGGATAAGGCTATTGATCCTTAACATATGCAAGCATGTTACCCCTAGGAATTGCCAAAACTATTGACCAAAATTGATATTTAGTAAAATTGGGTCAAACCCTACATATCTAAAATTTTCAAATGTTATTATATGTCTAATAGGGTTTCATGTGTGTCTAAACATCTTACCTATCCCTGCTCTAGCCTTGGTCTAAGCCTATCTTCCTTTTACTTGTCTAGTCAACTAAAGTCAACTCTAGTCAAATATAGTCAAACATGGTCAAAGGCTAAATTTATTTCTAAAAATTCATAATGTGTCCATTTAAATGTTATAATTTGCTCCTAAGTCATAAATTTTCCCTTTGCTATGTTTTATATGCCAAAAGTGCCTTTTTATCACATTTTTGGCCCATTAAATGACTTGTATGGATTAGTTAAAGAAGAAAATTTGTCAAAAAGGAATATTTAAATGTGGATAAGGTCATAAAATTTCAATAATCAGTTAGAGGTAGTCAAGAAGTAGTTTCATGTAGGAAAATAGGGAGTTTTCCTTAATTTTAGGCCCTTAATGACACTTGTACGAACTTGGGAAGTCCACCTTCAACTTAAAACATGGGAATAGTGTCTCTTCATCTACTTGAGGTAGTTAAAACATTTTTTTTGTAGATAAAAGGTCAAAAAAAATATTTTTTACTTTTATTTCTTCTTTCTTTACTTTGCAAGCTGAGGAGAGTCAACTTTGGATGCATAGTATAGTCCATATAGGTGGAGTTAGGAGGAGTTATTTTGGGGGTTGAAATAGGTATAAGTTAGATTCAAATATATGTCAAACAGTTTTAGTTTCATGGATTATCCTTTATGAAACATCAATAAGAAGCCAAGCAAATTTTTATGCTTATTCATTCATGAGGGGTCCCTATTTTAGCTAGTTTTTGAATATTATATTTTGGTTTGATAAATTTGATGGTTTCATGTGTTTCTTAGGGTATCTCCATAGGTTTAGATTAGTGTTCCCTAAAATTTACTCTCAAACCAAAATAAAAGTGAACACTACTCTAAATATACCTTTCTACATCAACATTTCATATGAATGTTGTGAAGAATGCTTGGGCTAGAAAGACTAGTCAAGAGGTCATCAATGAAACTAATGAAAATATAACTCACTCAACCTTCACACCTCACTTAGATAATTCACAATACCTACAAATAAGTTTCAAACTAAATATGAATGTAAGACAAGGACAACATACCAAGGAATCAAAGATAATTACTTGATAAGTTCTATTTAGTCATTCATATACATTGAAACTAATCAAAGGAGGAGGTAAAATATAATTTTTTCATTGATCAAAGGCTTTAAACTAGGTAAGGCTTTTCCATACCCATGTGGAGGATACAAACATAGCCTTTCAAGGCTAAATTTATAGAAAAAGTGCGAAAGAGAGAAGGGAATAAGAGAGAGAGAATGGAAAGTTTCCAAAAGAGAGTTACAATAATAAAAGAGTTTGAAACAATAGTATCAGGTCTCTAAGGACAATTTTTGATCTCTTGAAGATGCTATTCTCTTCCAAGTGGTGTGGGAGTTTGCAACTTCACTTAACACCTTGCTTTGTTCATCAAAAACTACCCTTTGTCTTGGCTTATGAGATGACAAGTGGATTCATTAATCATCAAATCATGCTAAGTTAAATTATAAATTTGATATTAACACTTTCATTTATTTATGATCTTTTTAAACTAACATCTTAGTGGCAATCATCAACTAACTCTTTAGGTGTCTTGAAACCTCTTTGGTCTCACTAGGCCAATCTTGCTTTCAATTGTCAAATTTTGAGTTTATTCTCATCAAGATAGTGTATCTCTATGCATAGACTATTCACATCATATAAAACCTAGAACAATTCATTTAAAGCCATCAAAATATCTCTAAGACCTCATTTTTCACTGAAAGCTCTCATTTGGCCTCATTCCTTATAGCCTTGAAAACATGTAAACATCCTTATGTAGAATAATATACAAAGTATATTGGGAAACTAAGCATATATTTGAGGAACTATTATCCTTTTACATCTCCATGAAAATTTTTAGAATCCAAATCTGAGTGGAAGTGTCCCTTTTATGTTATTCTCTCTCCTCAATTATGCCTCCTTGCCTATAAACTAAATTTTGGCCCAAAATCACTCCCGCACGTGTGAAACCTCGATGTTGATATTTTTGTCCCAAAAATGTCAAATTTCAATTACCCCAAAATATACCCATTAAGTTTCTAAAAAAATGCCTTAAAATGACCCAGGACACTCATTTGCCTAAGCTTGATAGAAACTGAAGATCTTGGTACAATTCACAACTTGTAAATTGCATCTATAGCTTCCTTTCCCTATAAACACATAACCATTAGAAATTAGAACCCCACTCATAATTTGAAACTTATAAAGTTTAAAATTTTAATAGGATTTCCACTACCCACTAAACATATACCCCATAGAAACTAGAGATTAGAACACAATTTGTAACTTGCAAATTATGAGTGGTGTTCCAATTTTTTATGGTTATGTGTTTAGTGAGAAGCAAAGTTCTGGATGTAATTTTCAATTTTTAAAGTTAAAAATTACACCTATATCTCTATTTTCCTTTCAGATTATGGAAATGAGTGTCTTATGTCATTTTAAAGCATTTTTCCAAAAACTTAATGGGTTTCCCTTAGGGTATTTGACATTTTGACATTTTGGGGACAAAACTATCAACATTTTTGGAAACCTTTACGAGGTGATTGCATGCTAATTAGTCTATTTTTAGTAGCCTTCTAGTTCATTGGGCATGGAGTTATTTTAATCTTAACACACTTTTTTGTGAAGAACAAACTATGATTTTACCTAAATAAGAATGAAACAAGGAAAAATAGAACAAACTAAGGAAATAAAAACTCCTAATGAGTTGACTTGTGTGAAAGCACTTATTAGTAAAAATAACTAACCCTAATATATAAAATATATTTAGAAAAAATTTCAATCTCAAAATCAAGATTTAAGGTACTTCCAATTGACTAGGATGGGTAGTTTTGATCCATCAAGCTTGGATAGTTGAATTGCATTAGTTCCTTTGTACTAAGTTATAATACATGGACCACTTCATATTACATTAAACTTGGTATGCTTGCCTAGTTTATCTTTGTCTTCATCCCATTTATGGACCATGTTTCCTTCATTGAAGCTCTTGTCAAATGTTTTTTTGTAGAAAGTTCTCTTTATTTGACCTTGATTTACTTCCAGAACATTCATTGATTAGTTCTTGACTTCTTATAGTTCCATGAGTTCTGCCAATCATACTATCATTTCATTGTTATCAATCAGATACAATTGATGATTGAGTTTTAGAGATGGTAACTCAATTGATAATGGGACTCTAGCTTCCTTTCTATATGCCAAAATGGAGAATTTCTAGTGGCTCTCTTGGGAGTGATCTGATTAGCCCACAATGTTGGTTTTAACTTCATGTGCCATGTCCTTTAGTTGTCCTCCATTGTCCTTTTGATAATCCTTATGATATTTTTATTGGTAGACTTGGTCAAACTATTACCCTATGGGTAATAATTGGAATAAGTATTTAGATATAAATTTTTCTTTACATCCCATTCACTTATTTGAGTACCTAAAAAATCTTTGGCATTGTCTAAGATAATGGTATAAAGAACACCAAACCTCATGACTGTGCCATCCATTAATTCTAGGATAGATGCTTCCATGACATCTTTTAGTGTAATAGCTTTAGTCCATCTAGTGAAATAGTCAATTGTTTTAAAGACCCACTTGTGGCCTAAACTCGATGGTGGATTGATCATGCCATTGAAATCCAATCCCCATTGAGTAAATGGTTGGTTAGCTTAGATTGGTTTGAGAGGGAGAGTTTCTAACCTTTATTTTCCTATAAAATAAACACACTTTTCATATTTCCTTGCCCATTGATGTGCATCTTTAAATATATTAGGCCAATAATAGCCTCCTCTCATTATTTTGATGGTTATGGTTCTTGCATAGAAGATTCCACTTGATAGACCATCATGAAATTATTTGATCACATTGGGTACTTTATCGTGCTTGATACATCTTAACATTACTCTATTTATATATTTCCTAAACAATTTCCATTAATAAGAACATAAGGAATGGATTGGATTTTGAAATACTTTTTTCTTGAACTACTAGAAATGTTATAGGTGTTCACCAGTCTATAGGAAGGTAGTCATGTCATAGATCCAATCGTTGAATAGAGGTGTATTTGCTGGATGGGATGTATTTTGAGCATATAATACATTAGATACTACTTCAACAGTCTTAATATTAGAAGTTAGCTATTCATATCAGCCCTTTCCTCTCACAAGCTTTGTAATTTTGATGTTCACATCATATTCCATGAATTTTATGATAAAAATGTTGATATTTTTGTCCCAAAAATGTCAAAATTTCAATTAACCTAAGGGAGACCCATTATTTTTTTGTAAAAATTCCTTAAAATTACCTAGCACACTCATTTCCCTATGCCCAATGAAAACTAGATATCTTGGTGTAATTTTCAACTTAAAAATTGCATCCAAACCTTTGCTTTCCATTGAAAACATAGACCAAAAAAATTGGAGATTGGAATGCACTTTGAAACTTTAAAACATGCAAATTTGTTCCTAACCTTCACTTCTCACAAAACCCATAACCATCAAAAACTAGAACCCTACTCATAATTTACAACTTGAAAAGTTGAAAATTGCAACTAGAGTTCCACTTCCCACCAAACATATACCCCATGGAAATCAAAGATTGGAATGCAATTTACAACTTCCAAACTTAAAAATTTCTTCACAAACTCCACTTCCTATGCATTGTTAGTGTGTATGTTGTCATTGATGTTAAAGGATTGATGTCATGTGTTCATTGATGTCAAGAGTAATGACAAAGTGGTGATGTCATAAGATGATCAGTGTCATTAATGTCAAATAAAGCTAAGGTAATTATTGTTGTCATGTAGTTGAGCATTACTTGAAGGCTTTTCATATTTATTCTAACTTGTTGGTGTTGTTTCAAGTAAGTATGTGAACAATGGTATAGGCATAAGATTGATAGCCTTGTGTAGTGGCATAGGGTTGGTAGCCTAGTATGTTGAACATGTTAAGGATAGGCAGAAGAAGGTTGGTAGATGTGTATCTTGTCATGAATATGTATGACATGTTCCTAATGTGGTAAAATCATTACAATAAGGATCTAAGTACTTTCTATATCCAAGTTTGACTTGCAGTTCTAGACCTAGTATGCATAGTGACCTAGTGAGGTCCAAATGGAGGGTCAAGGTGAGATTACAAGATGTCAAAGCTCATATAAGAATGTAATGAGGCATGATAGGTTGGGTGAAATATCTTAACCAAGTTTCAAGTCTTGAGGATAAATAAATAATAATAAACAATGCTGGAAAAACACTTGTGCATGTATAATGAAGGTGTTCTAGCTCGAGAAGAAGTTTGTGATGCTCATTGGCATGTGTAGAATTTTCATGGTGACCTGATAATTTTTAGAGAGGTGAAACATGTAATTAATAATATTTTCCAAGTATTTTGTATTGGTTTAAGGTATAGTGCTTTATGAGCATTCATTAAGAATATAAACTTGTCAAAACCCTCTACAAACCCTTATAGTGGAGTGATTGGAAAAACTTGGTATAAAGGACCCAAAATTGATTGTTTGACCAATTTTGACTATTTGATGGTGTAGAGGACTCCTTTAGGTGTCTCTAGGTGGTAGTGGTGTGTTAGGATAATGAGTATAAGGTATATAAATATGCTTGTTTTTTATGTTTTTGGTACTAAAGGCAAGGTTGACTGAGTCAATTCTTACAAGTAAATGGAGGTAAAAGCTAGAGACATTTTATGCAAATAAAATAAGTTATTTTATCATTATTGAGCCTTTGTGTCAATAATTTTGATCAATAAATTTATCCTATTGCTAATTTACTAGATAGTGGAAATAATGAAGAAAACTAGGCTTGAGTGAGAACCTATTTAAGGATGATATGTAGGTGAGTAAAAATTATTACAATTAATTAGGCTCTTTATTTTATACATATTCCTCATGTTCCCTTAATTTTTAAGTTTTTTTTATGTTCATACATATGCTATAAGGAGATCATAAAATGACTAGTCTATGTAAGATAAGATAATGGAACCCATGACAGTGATAATGGTTTACAAGAGAAAAGTGGAAATTGAAGCATGTGAATTTTGTGTTGGAATATATTATAATAAGGTATTATGACATTTTACATGAATTATAAGATCTTTAAATTGATCCTATAGGAGTTAAGATTCATGTTCAACATGATTGTATTTTTGGTCAAGATATATGACATGTAGAGGATAGTAAAGTTTTTAAGGTCTTATGACAAATGGTGATGCATAAAATGAAAATATTAATGTTTTTTAAGGCCTAATTTATATACTCAAGATTTTTGGAAGCTGGTGAGTTAGTATGATGTGTGGAAATGTGAAATCCAAATTTGATTTTTAGATTGTGTTAAGATAGTGAGATAAAGACCTAAGAGATTTATCTATAAGACAAATGAATGATGATAGATCAAGATACACACACACACACACACACACACACATATGTATATATATTTATATATATGTATATATGTATATATATGTATATATGTATATATATGTATATATGTATATATATGTATATATGTATATATATATATATATATATATATAGATATATGTATGTATGTATATATGTATATATGTGTGTGTGTGTGTGTGTGTGTGTGTGTGTGTGTGTGTGTGTGTGTGTGTGTGTGTGTGTGTGTGTGTGTGTGTGTGTGTGTGTGTGTGTGTAAGGTTGATTTAAAGGTATTATATAATCTAATAATGTGTATTAGGAGTTTTTAACTCATCCTTTAATGTATAAGAGATGTGCTTCTATATGACTATACTTAGACTATGTATCACCAGTCTTAGTGGTCATCTTAAGAGAGTTAGTTTGAAGTTGTTTAGACTATGTGATGATGATAAATGGTTTTGGTGATGTATTTTATGTCATAAATTACCTATAAATTTAAATTATATGTCTTGGAATCACTCTTATAGGGGTTAAACAAGAACTTGTTCATGATTGTGTTCTTAAAGGTTATAGACAATTTGAGTGACCACTTTGTAGAAGTGAGTTTGAAGAGTTTTGATAAGAATTGAAGTATTAAATGATTTTTAATTTGGTCTATAAGTCTCATATTTATGATAAGGTACTAGATGTCATGGTGTGTCTCTGATCATATATGGAGAGTCAAAATGCTTTCACTATATTTTGATTGTATGTGACCAGTTTGAGGGGTCTTATTACAGTAGTGATCTTGAGTGATTAAAGCCTATGTTAGAGTGTATAAGGAACATATATGTGTTTAATTTGTCTTTTATATTCCTTTAATATTATTTTTTCATATTATTATGTGATAAAATTAGTTATATACCTCAGAAGTCTATGACTATGTTTTATGTCTATGAAGACCTAAAAGGCAAGGAGACCTAAAGGTTTGGTTCAATTGGTTCAATAAATTTACAAATGATATAGACCATTTTATGAGTGATAAATGGTCTATTTGAGATATTTTTTTATTTGAAGTGTTGGTAGAGGATGAAGGTGGACCAAGAAGTCCAAGTTGTAATGTGTAGATGAGTAGGCCTAATTATTTTCGGTCTCACTAAAGTCTAAATGTGGTTTGGGGATAATGAGGTAATGGTCAACCTATGAAGAATTTTATTATAAAATTTAAATTTTTTATGAACCTATTTTAAGTGTGTTCCAAGTATTAAAATCATTTTGGTCAACTAATATGGGTTAGACCAAGACAATGGTATAAATACTAGGCCTAATTGGCCTATTTGTGTTAGGTGTGTGTGTATGGAGCCAAGTGGATGAAAAAAACTTTGAAAGAGAAGGAAAAGTTCATTGAGTACCATATATGAGTGAATAATATTGGTCATGCTTATCTTATAAAATTGGCGAATGTGGACACACATGTCATTACACTTAATAAACCTAGAAGAGGCTAGTTGAGTGAGTAAGCCCTAAAGGCTATTAAATAGAGATCAAAGGGTGAAGAATGAAAGTAACAGAAGTACATCATTAAGTTTAAAAGACATAAAATTAGATTTGGATATCATATCAAGGTATTTGAGTGGGTTTTTAGTTTCCTAGGGGGTTGGCTCCTCCTTACAAGGTGAAGCTTTAAAAAGTTTAGTTGTGTGGGTGCTCAACTAGATAAAGGTTGTAACACCTTATGGGATGAGTGTCTCAATAAATTTATATATTTTCATTATAGTAATATATTACATATTTCATGTTTTAGTGGGTTTTATCCCCTATGAGGGTTTCCCACATAGATGATGTGTTCATGTGTTGTATGCTCTTGTTTCATGTTTTGTATGTATGCGCTTTCATGATAATGTTGCTAGATCAAGTTGATGTATGATGGAATAGTTGTAGAATTAAATGAACATTTTTGTCTACTAATTAAAACCCCCCATCTTAGTAACTAATTACAACAATTGGTATCATATATATACCTTTAAATAAGGCTTAATGACCTAAAGATGATCCTAAGTAGCCTAAGGTGTGATAAAGGCAATATACATCTTGTTTGCAGTGATGGATAAACTTGTAAAGATCATGGTTGAGGTTTGCATAGAATTTTTCATGATTGAACTAGAGAGATTAAATAAGAAGGACTATTCTAAATCCAAGTCCAATATAAAACTTGAGTTGAATGTTATATCTTACTAAAGGAGGTATATCTGGTTAGCCAACATGATAGAAGAAAGATAATTAGTGGGTTAACTAAAACCTTAGAGTATGAGATCTATCTGAATATTCGTATAGAACAAAGGTATGCATATGTTTTTATCTTTGTAATTTTTAATCATACATTATTTTAGTTGAAATTATCCAAGGAAATATCTCTAAATGTCACATGAGGTCATGGAGTGTTAATGTCTTGATTGTGAGAAGAGATTTGTTTGTATGGACAAAGAGGTCAAATTGATGTTTTGTGAGTATTTGATAGTAGTAAAAGTATTGGATGGAATGATGACATGAGGGACCCTATAGGGTGTAATAAGTTATTGGTGTTCTTATGGAGGTGATAGGAAGATTTTGGAGTTCTTATGTGCTTGTATAGTTCATTGTAGTCTAGTTACCAAATTAGATTGAGTGAGTATATTGATGACATCACCTTTGGCACGTGTGAAGGTCTCAAGAGAAGTTTGATATATGGATAGAATTAGCTATGAGATAATATAATGTGTTTCAAGTTTCAATTCTTGAAATTATGTCTATAATAATATATGAATGTGTGAAGTTAGTCTCCAAGGCAATTTTCTTAGTTCTGCATAGTCATTTTTGCATGAAAATATGACCGTTAAAATTTGAAAATACAAATTTCATAAAGGAAACTAGTTTTAAAAGAATGTCTTGTAGAATCAATGCATGAAGTCATATAAATTTGAGGTAAGAATAAAATTTGAATAGGACTTTGTGTAGAATAACCCCTAATTGATTAGAAGGTTTAACCATTAATATAGGTGCAATAAATGTGGGTGAAAATTGATTGTAGTTGATTAGGTTTTTTCCTAGTAAACCTGGTAAGAGTAATAAATGATTAGATCTTGTCATTTGATTGTTTTTTGACTTTATAATCATTAATTATTATTTATGACTTAGTATAACATTGTTTCATTCCTTAAGAGTGATATGGAAGTGCTCATTATGCAATAAAATCTTCTTGAAAGGTGATTGTGTGTAAATGACTTAGTTGTTGGTAGACTTGGGTGTCAAGGTGACTTTTTTGTTATTCTTAGAGACTCAATAATGTTATATTAAGAATTTGGATAGGTTCTCAATATCTTTAAGATCATGTAGGTGCACTTTTTTTTAATCAATTTGCTCTTAGTTTTAAGGAGATAACTCAAAAGGTGAAAGGTAGTGACTTGAGTGTTTGATGTCTACAAACCCGAAGGTGTATATTCATGATGCTAATGAATAATTTTTGATATATGGAGGTACATTAACATGCTTTTAATGCATTTTTGAGCTCATTTTAGTGTCTTTAAAGCAAGTTTGGAATTGGGGTGTGCTAAGTTAGTGTAGAGTGCTCTTGACGGTATGTCAATATTGTCAAATGACTCAAGTGATGTCTTGATGACCTAATATGGTCATAATAAGTATTATTTCCATACTAAATAAATCACGAATGAATTCACAGTATTCTAAAGGTGAGAAGTTTACTACAACATAATGTTTTTATGTATATTTACTTCAAGGAGGTTGTTATAGTACTCCATTAGAGTTGTTTCATTGTGTTAATTGTTCTTTGATGTCATGATGACATAATAAGGTCATAAGGGGATGTATTGACATGTTGAGATTTCCATGGATATTTTATCAATTAGTCTAAAGGTGATATCAATTTCTGAGTGTCTCATTATAAGTTTGCATGAAGATAGAGTTAGAGTTGGTAGAATAGATTAAGTTCCTTATCTTGAAGATGAAGATGTCTTCGTGAGAAGTATAATGAACCAAGGGTCATATTTTTCATGAGTTCATGTTGTTATTTTCAAATTTTTAATCTCGTGTAAGAAATAAAATTGTGATCAGAGGTTTTTCATGGTATATGAGGTCTCTCAAAATTAGCATGAATGTGTGTTGGCCAAGAAGATGTTTTACAAAGGTTTGATCCTTAATGGCTTGTAGTGTTTGATGGATACCTTTTAATGATATGAGGAGTTACCTTACCAAGTTTTTAATTTGTTTCACACCTATTTCAGATGTTTATATTATTTTAAGATGCTAGTGTTTTGAATGAAGAAGATTGAAGTAATAACCTTAAAGGTTGTTTTGTAAGTTGTCATGTTTCATTAATGTCAAGATTATCTCATAAGGTCTTGAAGGAAAAATTTTATATGTTGTTTATGATCTAAATATGTCTATATCTCTAAGATATCAGACTGGGTTTTGCTTTTATAAAGATAGAGGTTGAATATTATGGCATGTAGATTTATATGGTTGTCATTAATCATGTGGTTACATTGTTACATAAAAAGAAGATGATCTAGCCAAAGAGGTAAGAATTAATAAAGAAGAAGCAAGACTATGTGTATTAGGTATTAATGAGACCCATTGAATTTCATTATTAAAGTTATTTAGGAAACTTGTTGAAGATGACTTTTACCAGATGGAGTATGGATTTAGGGGGAGATAACTCAGATAAATTGATATGCTTGAATAACCTTGCATGATGTGAGTGGGATAATATAAAATATGTTCCAATCATGATGAATAAATGGATATGTCTTCTATATGTGTGAGTTTAAGAATTCGGTATGATGACTTTATCAAACCAAGTTATGTGTTTTGACATTATTTTGAATCTTCATGCATGAGAAAAGGGAGCTTGTGAGTATTTAGTTAAATAAGTCCAAGGATTAGATAATCTCATGTGAATAAGTTCATATTGGTGTATGTCAAAGGGGGATCAATTATTTATTCATTAGCATGAAAGGTAAGTGAGTATCCTGAGAACCTAAAAGAGTATTTGAATATATACATGATTTTAAGGAGAGCTTGGTGGTTTTTTAGTCCACTTTATAATTAATGAAAAAGGGGAAGAAGGAGAAGAATAGGTTTCCATCAATGAAAAAATTGGATATTTTTGGAATTATTTTGTCATTGATGTCAAAGGCTTGATGTCATGTGTGCATTTATGTCAACAGTAATGACAAAGTGGTGATGTCATAGTATGATTAGTGTCATTGATGTCAAATAAGGTTCTATAAGGTAAGTAGTGTTATCATGAAGGTAAGCACTAGTTGAAGGCTTTTCATGTTTCTTCTAACTTGTTGGTGTTGTTTTAGGTAAGTATGTGAATAGTGACATAGGCATAGGATTGATAGCCTTATGTAGTGGCATAGGCTTGGTAGCTTAGTATGTTGAGCATGGTAAGGATAGGAAGAATAAGGTTGGTATATGTGTATCTTGGAATTAATATGTATAACATGTTCTTTAGGTGGTGATATAATTACAAGAAGGATATAAGTGCTTTCTATATCTAGGTTTGACTTGCAATGCTATACCTAGTGTGCATAGTGACCTAATGAGGTCTAAATGGATGTTCAAGGTGAGATTAAAAGATGAAATAGATCATGTAATAATTTAATTATGTTTTATAGGTTGTCTCAAATATGTTGACCAAGTTTTAGGTCTTGAAGATAAAGAGAAATCAAAAAATAATGTTGGAAGGACACTTATGCATACAAAAGAAGGTGTTCTATCCTGAGAAGAAGTTTGTGATGACCATTTTCATGTGTATACTTTTCATGGTGACCTTAGCCTCTATTTATAGGTTTAATATGGACCTAATAAGGTTTATAAGTATTTTTTAGTGGTTTCAAGTGCATTGCTTTATGAACATTTTTTAAGAATGTAAACTGGTCAAACCATATATAAACCCTTATAGTGGTAGTATAAAGGAAAAAAATGGATTATTTGACCAATTTTTACTATTTCATGGTGTATAGGACTCCTCTAGGTGTCTCCAAGTGGTAGTGGTGTGTCAGGATAGTGAGTAAAAAGTACATAAATATGTTCATTTTTGAAGTTTTTGGTACTACAGGTAGGGTTGATTGAGTCAAAACTTGAAAGTGGTTATAAGTAAAATATATATACTTGTTATACAATTCCATGAAGTAATTTTATCATTATTTATCCTCTATGTCAATCATTTTTATCAATAACATTGACCTATCGCTAATCTACCAGATAGTGGAAATAGTGAAAAAAATTAGGCTTGAGTGAGAACCTATTTAAGGATGATATGAAGGTGAGTAGGTATTATTAAAATGGATTTGGGTATTTTTTTTATACCTATTCATAATTTTCCTATAAGTGGTAAGTGTTTTTTAAGCTCATACATATGCTATAAGGAGCTCACAAAATGACTAGTTTATATAAGACAAGATAATGGAACCCATGATAGTGAGAATGGTTCACAGGAGCAAAGTGGAAATTAAATCATATGATTTTTATTTTGGAATATTTTATTATAAGGTATTATTACCTTTTAAATGAATTATAATATCTTTTAAGTGATCCTACAAGATTTAGGAGTCATGTTTAACATGACTATATTTTTGGTCAAGATGATTATTACAAGCATGTAGAGGAATGTTGATGCATCAAATGACAGATGGTGATGCATAAAATGAACATATTAATTTTTTTTAATACCTAATTTATCTAATAAATATTTTTTGAATCTATTGAGTCAGTGTGAGGTGTTGAAATGTGAAATCCAAATTGGCTTGTCAGACTGTGTTAAGATAATGAGATACAAACCTAAGAGATTGGTATGTAAGACCAATGAATGATGATAGATAAATATATCTATATATTTTAGGTTTATTTAAATTTATTATATAATATACTCGTGGATTATGAGTGTTAAAATATTCCTTTCATGTACAAGAGATGTTCTTCTATATGACTGTACTTTGACTGTGTGACCAGTCTAAGTGGTCATCTTGAGAGAGATGGTTTAAAGTTGTTTAACCTATGTGATGATGAAAAATGGTTTTTGTTATGTTTTTTATGTCATAAATTAAATATAAATATGAATTATATTTCTTTTAATAACTCTTATAGGCGTTAAATAATAATGTGTTCATGAATGTGTTACTGAAGGTTATAGGTAGTTTAAGTGACCACTTTGCATAAGTGAGTTGGAAGAGGTTTGAGAATAATTAGAGAATTAAATGAGTTTTAAGTTGTTATTTAAGTACCAAATATTTAATATAAGGTATTTTATGTCATGTTACATGCTTTATTAGATATGGAGAGTCAAAATTCTTTGACTATATATGACTAGTTTGAGTGGTCCTATTGTAGAGGTGATCTTGAGTGATTAAAGTATATGTTGGAGTGTATAAGGAAAATTGAGGTGTTTAATAGGAGTTTTATGTTCCTTTAATATCATTTTTTCATATTATTATGTGATAAAATTGGTTGTATATCTCAAAATTCTAAGACTATGTTTTGTGTATGAAGACCTAAGAGGCAAGGAGACCTAAAGGCTTGGTTCAAGTGGTGAAAAGAATTTATAAATGATATGGACCTTTTTGGGACTGATAAATTGTATATTTTATATTTTTTTGTGTTTTAATCATTTTTATAGGATGAAGGTGGACCAAGAAGTCTAAATTTTAATGTGTGGGTGAGTAGGTCTAATTGCTTTAGGTCTCACTAAGGTCTAAATGTGGTTATCACATGTAATGTGTGTATGAAATTATGTTAAGTGTATTTCAAGTATGAAATTATTCTTGGCCAGACAATATGGGTTAGACCAAGAGAGTGGTATAGATACTAGGTATGATTGGCTTGTTTGTGTTAGGTATGTGTGTATGGAGCCAAGCGAAGGAGATAAAATTTGAAAGAGAAGGTAAAATTCATTAAGGAACATTTGAGAGTGAAAAAAATCAGTGATTCTTATTAAGTAAAATTGGTGAAGGTGGACACATAGGTCATTAGACATAATAATCCTAGAAGAGGCTAGTTGAGTGAATAAGCCCTAGAGGCTATTTGAGAGAGATTGAAGGGTGAAGAGTGAAACAAAGAGAAGTCCATCATCAGGTGTAGAAGACATTAGCTAAGAGGTTGATATCATATCAAGTTATTTTAGTGGGTACTTGTTTTCTTAGGGGTTTGGTTCCTCTTTTCAAGGTGAAGCTTTCAAAATTCTAGTTGTGTGGGTACTCAACTAGATAGGGGTTATAACTCCTTATGGGATGGTTATCTCACTAAATTTATATCTTGTCATTATAGGACTATATTCCATATTGAAGGTTTTAGTGTGTTTTATCCCCCATGAGGTTTCCCACATAGATGATGTGTTCATGTGATGTATGCTCTTGTTTCATGTTTTGTATGTATGTGTTCTAATGATAATATTGCTAGATCAAGTTGATGTATGATGGAATGGTTTTAGAATTGAATGAACATTGTTGTATATTGATTCACCACCCCTCTTAGTATCTAATTTCAACATGCATAAATCCAATTAGAATATGGAACTCCAATTTCAATTTGTAACTTGAGTTATGCATCCTATCAACTACCCTTCCTATGGAATTCAAAACTCTAGTTGTAAACTGTAACTTGAAAATTTGTGATTGCACCTTGAGTTTCACCTTTCCATTTTCAAAAAACCAAGCCATCCCATTGAATGTGGAGGTTTTCAAAAATTTATAGTTAATCCTAGACTCTATATTTTCAAACAAAAACTTACCTAGGAGCATTTATTATATAATTTATATAAAAATCTAATTAAGGATAATTAAATTCATTGTTAATTTATGAAACTCATGTTTGGAGCTCTACGACCCTGCTAGTGACTTCAAGATATGCATTTGACCCTGAAATCCATGCCTCCATGTATTCAAGCCATGAAACCAAATAATGACACCATTGACCCCTACTGCCAAGTATTCCTTTATCATCCTTGTGTCTTTTAAATCAATCTTTTACTCATGGAAACTAGCTTTGTGTCATTGTTTTTTCCATCTAGTAGCATTTTTAGGTTTTTTTGTTGCTTGGAATTATTAGGGTTTTTAGCTTATTTACTTAGTGTTTTTTCAATAAATTATTTTTTTGTCAATATTGTGCCATGTCTGTTCAAGATTTGATCCATTTAAAATCTAGGGTTTTGTAAAACTAATCAAATATTCCTAGTAAGATTCCTTACATAGTCACTACAGACTTTTCACATGCAAAAAATAATTCCAAAATACATGGGATTTACCACCTACATATATAACTCCATGGAATTTTCCAATGCACAAAATAATTCCAATCTCCATTAGAGTTTTCATTGAAGATTACATGTGTGTTTTTCAACTACTATCTCTGCTAGAGATTTTAAAATTAGCAAAGCACTATGATTCTAAAAAGAGAGAAGTGTTGAATGATAAAGGAGAAATAATTATGAACCTAGACCTAGACTTTATAGACTCTGTGTTCATAATACCTAAATAGGAGAGTTACCTTGTTATAACTCCTGAGTCATCAAAGAAATTATATTAAGACAAAAACACTAGATGTTAAAGGGTAATGAATAAGCAATGGCTAAAGGTCTCTAGGGCTACATTCACAAGACTACCCAAAAAATTGGAAAGAATAGATTTTAAGGATGAAGTGGGTGATATAATCATAATACTACATAGAATCATTAAGAACCTCAATGCAACTAACTTCCAAGACTATATATACCAATACATATGGGTAATCCACTAAAACAAGTAGTATATCTACTAGGTATAGATGATAAGTGACTCCATCCACAAGTAGTTGATGGAAGTCCATAATATAGGGAAGTTCTATATGACTTCTTATCTAATCTACATATCAGCTAAGGGGAGAGCCTTCCCAAGATTAAATATAATAGCTTTCTAGGAAAATAATGTTTTTAACTATTATCTTGACCTCACTTTTGAGGTAAGTAAGCAGCACTTCAAAAGAGTAAATGATGCATTCATCTACTACATCATAGTATTTTTTGACAAAGAACTAGAGGAGAAGAGATTATCTGATGATGCTACTTTATATATAACAAACTAAGGATCCTTTTTCATTTAGTTCCCCACCCACTCATACATTAGATTAGGGGGATTCAATGATTATCCTTACAGCCTCCTGAGGTACGTAAGTGATAAATGGGCTTTAATGGAACTTATGAGGAAACTAGTGGTGATTCAAAATTTATTATCAATAAAAAAAGGTAGGAATCCATTTCCCCATTATCATAGGGAGGTATAGATTCCATTCCTTATCCAAATCTAAGTGTGTAGATGTTAAAATGACTTAGATGACTTTGAGGGATCTAGAGGTAAGGCCATTCTATGATGTAAATGGTAATATGACTAGTGAATTAGGGATCTCAAAAATATTTCCATGTCCCCTACTATGAATACTAATAATATGACTTATAAGATGAGGAAGAAGTAATAAAAAAGGACTATTCTAGGATGACCCTAGATCAGATCAAAGATTTTAACATGGAACCAATCCCTAAGGACTAGGTAGATGATGAATCCCTAGTAGACAAGGTCTACTATGATAATAATATCTATGCTCAACACCTTCCAATATTAAGGTGGTCCATTCTTGAGTCTTTCTCATTAATGGATAGAACTACCAATGTAATTAATAGAAAAATCAATTGGCTCAGAAGTAAAGGGGTCAAAGTGACCAAGTAAATAATGAGCATCAGTGAAAAGCTATGAGAGCTTAAGGAGAATGGAAAACCACAATTATTAGAAGGTTATAGTAGTGGAACCCTCCTAGAATAGGCATATAGGTCAGTGATATCCCATAATAGAAATAAAAAATCAAAGGCCAAGAGAATACAATCAAGTAGCCAAAGATAAATAGTGGATCAATTGATAGTGATTTCATCTAAAGATATAGATGTTATTAAAACACCAATATTTTTTACTCCTATCTCAATCATAGTATCTACTCATATCTCTATTATAGTCCCCCTCCTATCTTTATGATTTCATCAGCCTCAACACCTCCTCCTCTTATCTCCACTCCACCTTTACCTCAATAATTTTCTCCCTCCATTTCCACCAACTTACCTATGCTATAAACTCCATTACTAATATTTCAACCAATTCAATTGGAAACTCAGGTTTTAATTTCACTCCCCTCTTCCATAATTCCTCCTTCTTACATAATTTCACTCCCTACTACAATTTCTTCCATCTCATCTCTAATCACCACTTCCATCCCATTAATTACTAACACCACACAACATTATATAACCATAGATTCAATCATCATTACTACAATCCCATTGACCATCCCAAATCTTGGGACAACTACTATTTCATTTTCATTTCCTATTACCTTTCCCTTTTCATCAACCCTGAGTGTCCACACAACTCTGATTGACTCATTCATAGCTCTAGATTCCACACTTCCACAGGTTCCCCTTTTTCAATTCCCTATGTGTACTCCTCCATTGGTGTCACTTCCATCTCCCACACCCTGAGTAGGCACATCCATTTCCATATTACCCATTTCTTCCATTTTTATAATAACCCCAACCCCCACAAAGGAGGTAGAGACAGAGCAAGTCATTGATACAAATGTGGCCACTCAACCCATATATGGGGAAGATTTTGCAAATACATATGCTAAACACTTAGTAGCCATATTAGTTAAGGATACAAAAATCATCATTATGACCACCAGTGTAGTAACTTTAGTTATAGATTAATGATTGGTAGTGCCTAGGTAGTAGGATGCTACTCCTAGTTGGCCAATACAAATAGTGGGGAAGAAATGAAAATAGATGGTGTCCTCAAACACACTTGATTTTGACCTCACATATGAATTTAAAAAATATAAAATAGCTTCCAAAACCATATCATGAATATTATATGATTCAGTAGGGGAGAATTATGTAGAGATTGTAATCCCCCCACTAGAAAAATAGAAAAAATATCTAGTGGTGGGGGATTACCAAATATCAAAGGTTCACCTTGTTCATCCTATAAGAGAGGGATTGAAACATGATGTTCAATCCAACATTAAATCACTTTTTGATAAAATGGATAGTGAAAAGGTCTCTAAGGAAAAATTGAAAAATAAGGTTGAATAATTGATGATTACATTAAGGAATTTAATCGAGCCTGATGCCTATGTAACACAATCTATTACCTATATCTTGGACCAAAAAAATTTGATGTAGTAACATAGATTATTATCATGGGAAGGGATATAAAGTACTAGGTAGGAGAGATCATCTCTAAAGGAAATCGAGTTATTGAATTAGTAATGGACCACTATAAAACTCTAAAAGAGAGATGGGAATCTTTGAGAGAGCAAATAAGCAAGTATCAAGAAGAGATAGAAATATTGAATCTTTTCTATCCAAAGATGATAGTTGTGGACATAATCAAAACTGATATCCTCATTGCATAAAAGATACTAAAAATGATGCATATCACGAGGAATTGTACAGAGTAGCTCATTTCATAATAAGGATACTCATAGAAAATATCAATAAAGTTAAGTCTACACATGACAAGGCCATAGATATGCTATATGGCATTGAAGATTTATTGAATAAATTATCATGTCAAGTAAAAAATCATAAAAATTAGATCCTTTCATCTTAATAAGTTTAGGATAAGTTTAAAGGAGTGATAAAAGGAGAGTCAACATGAGACACAACATTCATCTTGATATCCATCCATTATTTTATCAGGTACCATAATACATTGGATTATTTGGGGAAAGAGACTCAAGAATAGGGATACACAAAGGGAACTCTCTAGCATAATTTTAGAATGTTAAATAAGCCACATGTACTCTTTTAGGCTAGATGAAGATTGTATCCTATAGATATTCAATAGTTTTGATGCATATATTGAAAAGACATAGGCAAAGAAGGACAAAGAGTCTTTAAAAGTTTTGGTTGTAGACTAATTCTTTCCATCAAAAAAATTATGTATATTGTATTTCCTTGTAAAAAAAATATTATAAAATTGTATATTATAAACTAAAACTATCATTTTTAAAGCTCTTTTTGAGAAATATCCACTTGTAATTTTCCATGTTCCTTTTTGATAGGTTTAAAGTTGTAAAAACCAAACTTGTAAATTACACTTTCCTTTTAACAATTTTGAGTTGATTAATTAAAAAAGCACATATTGTAAAATGCATTTTTAGTTTTCTCAAAATTGTGTGACTTGAAAGTTCTAAAGGTCCCAATGGAAAATTACAAGTTAGGTTTTGAAAATATAACCAAAAGTTATCTAAGATCTATCTATTATTCTAAGTTTGAGTTTCACTTTTGGTGCCTCATTGCTTGGAGAAGCTACAATAGGTTAGTTAAAGATGAGGAAGGCATTGCATGAATATTCTAAATATTCATTCATGCTTCTAGTAGTTCCTTGGAATGCCTAGTAGTTGCATGCTCTTTTTTCCATGTGTTTACCTTGCCAAACACCATTACAGCTGAAGATCTACCCCCTTTGCATGGAGTTTCCATATTTTTCATGCTCTTCAATTGAGCATGGGTTTTTTTTTAACTACATATCTTCTAGGAGAAATTGTTGTATAAATATAGCTATTATGACATATCTCATTTATCTTTTTACTATTATAGATATTATTCTACATTTTGAATAAGTTATCTACGTGTTATAACCTAAAAAGGAGAATAGATTAAATAATTCCTGTCTTGCTTCTGTTATCTTTGTGTGAAAGGTTATTTATCAAATTTTTGGATGATTTTATTCCTATTTTAGTCATGAAATTTAGTTTATGGTATTATTTTACCCTTTTGAAATATTGTTCAATTAAAAATAAAGAATCATGTCCCTTGTATGATAAATAACCAATATTACCTTTGGTTTCACATTTTCATGAGTTTGTGCTCCAATAAATTTCAATATATCTATTGTTCTACTATGTTAATTCAAATCAAGCATTAAAATACACTACAAATATTTGGTACAATCACCATTTCTAGTTTTGTTATTTCATTTCTAAAACTCTTTTCCCTCAATCAAACCCTAGTTTAGAAGCAAGATCACTAAGAAGTGGAATTTCCATATGAGTTGGTAGTTTATAAGTTACACTAAATTTAGTGAATGTAATTTGGAATTTTTTGGATATTCACCTAAATTTACCAAGTTCCTACATCTTGGATGTGATTCCATTATATCATTAGATTTTTGCATATCTAGTTACAACATCAAGACGGGTGCAAAATCTATGTGATAATAATTTTTGGCATGTCTGATGGGACCTAAAATTTATTACTAAATATATAGGTGTAATTATTATCAAGTTTTGTATGAGTCTTGTACACATTTAAAATACACCTGGCAACTCCACTAGCTTATGGATTCAAGAATTCAAGTTTAGCATATGCCAGAGAAACAAACAAGATCATATATTAAAGGTAAGAAAGCTAATTTTTGGAATTTTCATTTCTATATAAAAAATATCAAGATTAGTCATACCATAAACTAGATTATATCTTGAAAATATATTTGCATTTCCTTCAAATATCCTTAGTAGTTCCATACATCCCATTATAGCTATGAGAAATCAAAATTTTATAGCCTTCAATGGAGGAAACGCACTTTAGTTGGTCTAATATGATGATATACCTACCTCAACTCTAAAAATCCTTATATATTTTATTAGTGAAACTTCTACCACTCTTATGGAATATATACAAGACATTGCTAATCTTTGTTTAGTCCACAACATGGTACAAGATAATGTTGCAATTAGACTCCTAGTCTACTCTTTTAAGGGTAAATATTTGTAATGGTATAGAGGCTTGCCTCCAAATTCCATCCATGTTTGGGATGACTTAGGGAATATACTATGTACACAATTTGAAGATAAGAGTGATCACCTCTCCCTAGTTAAATAATTAATGATTATTCAATGGGATACTAATGAGTTTATGAGTGATTTTAATTTTCATTTTAAAAAAACATGGAATAGGATTCTAGAATTGGTCAAGACAACCCCAAATAATGATTCCCTATATTAATTAAGAGCTTTTAATATTGATATAGCTATTATGATTCATTCAATGGGTGGCACCACACTTTCCAATGCCTATGAAATTACAATAAGATTAGAAAATTGCCTAATTCAAAATGGAAAATTTTTGCCAAGGCCATCAATACCTCTATCTATAGAAATACCTATTACACAACCTATAATTTATCCAATTATTACTACAAGAAAATCACCATCTTTAACTCCCACTCCTATTGATGATTTATATGAGGTTAAGTCACTACTCAAAAGTTTTGGCAATGAGTTAGTGGTAATGAAAAGGCAACAATTTCATAACTACAGGACTTTTCAACAATCTAATCAAGAATACCAACCCAATAGGTATCCATATGAAGGTAATTCATAGCCATAAGGTCAAAATATACAAGCAAAACCTCCAAACATCCATGCTCTACCTATACTAGGTACTTACAAAGCTATTATACCTTTTCAGAATAACCTGGCTTAGAACTATGAGTGGTTTTATCCTTGTGCTCAACCACATAATTATGATACTTATCCTAATGGTTTCATTATTCAAGCATTGATGGGGCAAAAAATATCAAAAATTAAATAATAAGAAGACGAAGCGACTTCCAAGTAGAAAGATACTCAAGAACCTATTTAGAATGAGTGTACTCTTTTAAACTGGTAAGAGGAGGACTTTTTTGGTATAAATAAAGGGGAGGCATTAGTCAATGGTGGAGGTTTGATGGTATAAAATACGTGTTCAAATAAAAGGGTAATATAAATTTATCAACCACTTAGGGTGGAGCAAGATACAAATTTCAAAGTTATACTAGAATTTATAAAGGGAAACATAATATAGAGGCTACCCTTTGTGCCAACGGGCCAATCAAAATCAAAAGTGTTGACCTCAAATTTCATAAAATAATACATAGCTCCTCTAAAATCACCAGTGAAGTTTGGTAAAATTCCTTTAGATATTGTTGAATAAATGAATAAAACTAATTTGAATGTCACTATGTGGGAAGCATTGTCCATTTCAACACAGAGATTTTCTACATGAAGATGTGAAAAACTTTTAAATAATATAAAAAGTTATAGTAAATGGACCTAATGCTATAATTAATTTATGTCAATCACAAATTTATACCAAAGTTAGTAAAAATGGTAAGCTTCCCCCTTTCTATATTTCACTCATAAATGGGAAGCATCTCATTCATAATTACATGGTAGACTCAGGGGATAGAAGTTTTGTTATGCCCAATAAAATAGTTGATGATCTTGGTATAAAGTATACACATGTCTAAAAAAGTGTGGTTCAATTAGATGTGACTATTTTTCAAATAGTAAAAAATATAAAAGGTTTAAACCTCACCATCCATGCATGTCCAAGCTTATCAATTTCCTAGGATATCTCAATTATTGATCTCCCCCTTTATTTTTCCATTTGCCTTTCATGAGACTTCATTAAAAAAATGGGAGGATATTTATCTACTAACTATTCTCACATGTTTCTTAAGATGAGATATGGAACAAGAGTAAAAATAAGAGCTAAGCCAATTGCTAAGGACCATGTTGAACCATACACTTCTATCCCTATGGACATGAATTGCATGTTGTAAGACCAGGAAGAGGAGATTGATCATGAAGTTGCAACACCCATAGAATAGATTCTAGATACTCATTTATAAGAATGGGGATTATCTCTCTAATTTTATCCTTATGATTATGTAAAATAAACTTGGTTGGGTACATATTGCATTCATGAAAATGATGCAATCATCTTGAATCTTGTAAAACTAGATGAAAATATTCAAGAAATGTGGAAACTATTCTTATATGGCTCAAGAATTAGGAATGGTGCAGGTGATATTATTATCTTGATCTCTCAATAAAAGGATAGTTATTTCTATTCTTTTAGACTTTAGTTTAGCTACATAAACAATGTAGCTAAATATGAAGCTTTTATTCAAGCTCTAAAATTGGACAAAGAAAAAGGAGTAAAGTTTTTACAAATATTTGGTGATAGTGAGTTGATTTATTACCAAGTAAGATCTAGAATCATAACCAAGAATAACTTGTTGAGATCTTATAAACATAGGGTTTGGGACCTATTAAAATACTTTTACCACTTTAAACATTCAAGTGGTACTAAGAGCACATAACAAAGATGTTTATCATATTGACTCGATAGGATCCTAGTATAACCTACCTAAAGAGATAAAGAATAAAATATCTGGCATAAAAATTTGATAGTAAGTCCATCTATTCCTGATAATGTAACCAACTGGTAAGTCTTTGACAAGGATACAAAAATTATGAATTTTCTAAGAGAAGAAGCTAAATTCTCTGATAGAAACTAGTTAGGACTTTACAATCAATATGAATAATAGATAATTAAATTAAAGATGAAAAAAATACCCATGGGACTTGTTACTTTAGAGAGTATCTTCAATTCATATGATCAATTGAAAAGCAAAAAGAAGAACATCATGGTTAATGAATAAGACTATGAGCCAATAGTCATTTCAAAAGGTAAATCACTAAAGATTGGAAAGGTATGTAATGATTATAAAAAACAAGACTTTACTGAGTTGTGTCAATAGTTTGATGATAAATTTGGTTGGAGTTATCAATATCTAATTTGGTTTGACCTTAACTTAGCCCAACACACAATAGATCTTGAACCAAATACCAAGCCTATTATATATAAACAAAGACCAATAAATCTAAAAATTTAACCCTTGATGAAGAGTGATCTATACAAACTGATAGAGGCTAATTCATTTTCCCTCTCAAAAACTCATCCTAGGCTGCTAACTTGGTCCCTGTAAGGAAAAAAATGGTAAAATCAGGATTTGTGTAGATTTCAAGGATTTGAACAAAGCATCTCTAAAATATCATATACCCCTTCGACCCATGGAGAAAATTCTAAAAACTATATCAAGATCTAAAAGGTTTTCCCTTCTAGATGGTTATTCTAGATATAACCAAATCTCAGTGAAAGAATCATACTAGTTCAAGACTACCTTCACCATAAAATGGGTTATATATGCATATAAAAATATGCCTTTTAGTTTAACTAATGTTGGTTCTAATTTCCAAAGGGATATGGACATAAATGTTAGAGGTTTGATAAATGAGATAATCCTAGTATACCTAGATGATATCATTGTTTACTCAAAGGATGCTGATGCACACCTGGATCACCATAGGAATTTTTTTGAAAGGTGTAGATAATTTAGAGTTTCCATCAATATAAAAATATGAATTTTCATAGTTCATGAAGGGGAACTAATAGGACACATTATTTCAAAAGAGGGTCTTATAATAAACCCAGAGAGAATAAGTGTTATATCTGTATTAGAACTTCCAAGGCATAAAAAGGGGTTACAAATTTTCCTTGGAAAAATCAACTTTGTAAGAATTTTTATTCCAAATTTTACCTCTATGGCCAAACCCATTACTTCAATTCTTAAGAAGGGTATCATTTTCAACTGGACGTAAGAAGAAAAAGATAGTTTTGAATCCATCAAACAAGAAATTTATCAAGCTCTTACCCTAGTCAACCCTAACTATGAGAAATATTTCATTTTCTACACTTTTGGAGGGGAAGGAAACATTTCATATATTCTAACCTAACATAATAAAGAACAATTGGAACAACCAATATCTTTTTTCAATCAATCCTTGAAGGATTATGAAGGAAAGTACAATTTCATAGAGAAACAAGTATATGATGTAATTAAAGATCTCAAAACGTTAAGGCATATGATATCCAATAATAAAATTCATCTAATGGTTAGTCACCAAAGCATCAAGGAGTTCCTATTGAGCCAAGAAATAAACAAAAAAAGAGTAGGATGGATCATAAAAGTCATGAAATATGATGTGAACATCAACATTACAAATCTTGTGAGAGAAAAGGGCTTATGCGAATAATCAGCTTATCATATTAAGACTATTAAAGTAGTATCTAATGTACTTTATGCTCAAAATTCATCATATCCATCCAATCCACATCTATTCAACAACTGGATCCATGACATGATTACCTTCCTATAGACTGGTGAGTACCCATATGATTTTGAATAGTCCAAGAAAAGGCATTTCAGACTCCAATCCATTCCTTATGTTATTATTGATGGAATATTATTTAGGAAAGATATAAATGGAGTCATGTTAAGATGTATCAAGCATGATCAAGTCCCCAAGGTTTTTAACTAATTTAATGATGGTCCATCAAGTGGACACTTCTCTGCAAGAACCATAACCATCAAAATAATGAGAAGGGGATATTATTGGCTTGACATATTCAAATATTCCCACCAAAGGTAAAGAACTATGAAAAGTGTGTTTATTTTACAAGAAAACAAATGTTATTAGATATCCCTCTCAAACCAATCCAAAGTGACCAACCATTTGTTCAATGGGGATTAGATTTCATTGGCATTATCAATCCACTATCAAGTGCAAGCCATAAGTAGGTCCTCACAACAATTGACTATTTCACTAGATGGACTAAATTAGTTGCACTAAAAAATGCCATGGAGGCATCTATCCTAAAATTCATGGATGGCATAGTCATGAGGTTTGGTGGTCCTTATACCATTATCTCAAATAATGCCAAAGCTTTTTTAGGCACTCAAATAAATCAATGGGTTGTAAAACACAATGTATGCTTAAGTACTTCTTCCAATTATTACCCATAGGGTAATATTTTGGCCAAGTCTACTAGTAAAAATATCATAAGGATTATTAAAATGACAATGAAGGAAAACTAAAGGACATGGCATACAAAGTTGAAATTAACATTGTGGGCTAATAGGATCACTCCCAAGAGAACCATTGGCAATTATCCATTCATGTTGGTATATGGAAGGGAAGATAGAGTCCTACTATAAATCGAGTTACCATCTCTTTAACTCATTCATTAATTGGTATTATTAACAGTGATGAAATGTTAGTATGATTAGTAGAACTCATGAACTAGAAGAAGTCAAGAATAGTTAATGAAAATTCTAGAAGTAAATTAGGGTCAAATAAAGAGAAATTTCAACAAAACATCATCTAATAGGAGATTCAATGAAGGAGACATGGTCCTAAAATGGGATACAAACAAAGCTAAACCAAACAAGCACCTCATGTTTGATGCACTATGAAACAATCCATTTATTATAACTCAATACAAAGGAGCTAATGCATTCTAGCTATCCAAGCTTGATGGATTATAACCAACCATCCTAGTTAATGGGATGTACCTCAATTTTTTTTTGAGATTAGAATATATTCTGAAAATATTATATATATTAGGGTTAGTTGTTTCTCCTAATAAGTGATTTCATATAGGTCAACTCATTAGGAATTTTTATTTCCTTAGTTTGTTCTATTTTTCCATTTTTCATTCTTGTTTACGCAAAATCTCAATTTTTTCTTTACCAAAAAATGTGTTAAGCTTAAAATGACTCCATGCCAATGAACTATAAGGATAATATAAAGAAACTGATTAACAGACAATCACCCCATAGAGGTCACCAAAAATGTTGATATTTTTATCCCAAAAATTTCAAAATGTCAAGCACCCTAAGGGAGACCCATTATTTTTTTGGAAAAAATCCTTAAAATGACCTAGGACACCCATTTACCTAAGCCTGATAGGAACCTAAGATTTGGGTGCAATTTGTAACTTAAAAATTGCATTTAGACCTCCAATTCTCATTAAGTACATAGCCAATATAAACCAGAAATTAGAATGAAATTTGTAACTTGCAATTTTGTAAATTACTTCACAACCTCCACTTCCCACACATAACTCCAACAAAAAATAAGAACTTTGGTTTCACTTTGTAAATTGTAAAGTATCAATTTACCACTCAAGTTATACCTTTCCATTTTCAAAGAACCAAGACATCCCACAAAATATGGAGGTCAAAGTGTAATTTGCAAATTTTCAAAGTTTTAAAGTTTCTCTTGGACTTTGGATTTATGAACAACCATCAAAATTGGAGTATTTATTATAGAAGCTGTATATAAATCTAATTAAGGTTAATCAAATTCATTGTTAATTTGTGAAACTCAAGTTTGGAGCTCTACAACCCTACTAGCAACTTTGAGCCATGCATTTGACCCTACAAGCCACATTACCATGCATTTAAACCATGCAACTAAGCCACAATGCCATTAACCCCTCCTGCCTAGTATTCGTCTATCATGCTTACATCCTTTAAATCAATCATTTACTCATGAAAACTAGCTTCATGCCATTGTTTTTACTATCTGGTATAATTTTTTTAGGTTTTTTTATTGTTTGGCATTATTAGGGGTTTTAGCTTGTTTACATTGTGTTTTTTAAAGAAATCATTTTATTTCATCAATCTTGTGTCATGTCTATTCAATATTCTAGCCATTAAAATTCTAGTTTTTCAAAAAAATAATCAAATATTCCAAGCAAGATTCCTTACACAATCCTTATGGACTTTTCACATGCACAAAAAAATTCCAAAACCCATGGGATTTACCACCTGTATTTATAACCTCACAGCTCCATGGACTTTTAAAGTGCACAGATCAATTACAATCTTTGCCAAAGTTTTCATCAAAGATTACAAGTGTATTTTTCAACTACCATCTCCACTAGAGATTTTCCATACATTAGTAACCCCTATCTTTGACAAATATTTCACCTATGTTTTACACCTTCAAATCCCTCCAACTCTGTAGTTGGTTTTCCCCTAGCATATTCTCCAAAATCCATGTCTGTAAAATAGATGAAGTTAAAATCCAAGGCATCTAGTGTCTTACTCAACTTGAAATCCAACACAAATGAGATAATAAACATATACTTAGGTCACATTTACCTAGATAATTTATAGAATAGAGTAAATTCCAAATATAAAAATGACTACATTTAATGTATTTATGACTTTGTACTACCCTAGGAAACATCCTTCACTCTATCAATATAGAGCCCTGAGCTGGTGCTCATATTGGCAAATCATTATGATTATGAAAATAGGGAAATGTTGAATGATAAAGGAGAAATAATTCTAAACAAGGACCCAAAATTTATACACTCAGTGTTTCTGATACCTAAATATGAGAGTTACCTTGATATAACTCCCAAGTCATCAAATAAATTCTATCAAGACAACAACACTAGATTTCAAGGGTAAAGAATAAGTAATGGTTAAAGGTCTTTAGGAATAAATCCACAAGACTAACCAAAACATTAAAAAGAATATATTTTAAGGATGAAGTGGGTGATTTAATATACTAATGTAAATAATCATTAGTAACCCTAATGTAAAGAACTTCTAAGACTGGATATACCAATACATATGGGTAATCCACCAAAACAAGAAATAAATCCACTAAGCATAGTTGGTAAGTGACTCCATCTACAAATAGTTGATGGAAGTCAATACTATAGGAAAGTTTTACATGACTTTCTTATCTAGTCTAAATATTATCCAAGGGGAGATCCTTCTTAGGAATAAATATAATAGTTGACCAAGAAAACAAGGTTTTCAACTATTACCCTGACCTCACTCTTGAGTTAATTAGGTGGCACTTTAGAAGAGTAAATAATGCATTCATCTACTACATCATAGTAATGTTTGACAAAGAGTTGGAGAAGGAGAGATTCTATAATGTTAATACTTCAAAGATAATAAATTGGGGATCCTTTTTAATTAAATTCCCAACATACTCATACGTCAGAGTAGGGGGATTTAGTGTTTGTCTTTACACCCTCATAAGGTATGAAATTGACAAATGGGCTTTAATAAAATTTATGAGGTAACTCATAGAGACTCATAAATTATTATCAAGTAAACACAATGTAAGAATCCATTTACCCATTAGAATAGGGAGGTATATATGCCCTTCCTTATCTAAAGCCAAGTGTGAAGATGTTGAAATGACTCAGATGACCTTGAGGGCTCTAGAAGCAAGGTGATTCTATGATGTAAATGGAAACATGACTAGTACATTAGGGATCTCAACATATTCCCATGTCCCCTACTATTAAGACTAATGGGAGGGATTACATGATGAGTAAGAATTAATATTGAGGGACTAATAGATCAAGTCTTTAAACATGGTACCAATTACTGAGGACTTGTTATATGATGAATCCCTAGTAGACAAGGTCTACTATGATAATAATATTTATGCTCAACCCCTTATAATAGTAAGGTGGTCCATTATTTAGTATTTATTATTAATGGATACAATCACCAATGTAATAAGTATAACAAGTAACTAGCTCATAAGTAAAGGGGTCAAAGAGACCAAAGAAATAGTGAGCATTAGTCAGAAGCTATGAGAGCTTAGGAAGAAGGGAGTACGACCACCATTATAAATTTATAGTAGTAGAACCCTCCTAGAATAGGTAGATACACCAGTCATATCCCATAAGATAAATCAAAATTCAAAGGCAAAGAGAGAACAATCAAGTATCCAAGAAGCAACATTTAATTAGTTGATAGTGATTTCATCTAAAGATACATTTGCTATTGAAACACTAATAGATTTTAATTTGATCTTAGTCATAATATCTACTCCTATCTTTGTTATAGCGCCCCCTCCTATCTTTATGATTCTATTATCCTAAACACCTCCTCCTCCTATCTCCCCTCCATCTTCACTCAAGTAATTGATCCCTCCATTTCTACTAGCTCACCTATGTCAACAACTCCATTATCGATAGTTAAATCAATTCAATTGGACACTCAATTTTCAATTCCACTCCCCATTCCATAATTCCTCCCTCTTCCATAATTTCACTCTGTATTCCTATAATTCCTTCCATCTCATCTCTAATCACCACTTTCAACCCATTAATTACTAACACCACATAGTAATATATAGCTATGGATTCAATCATCCTGAATACAATCCTACTAGCCATCCCAATTCTTGGGATAATTATTGTTTCATTTTCATCAACCTTGAGTGTCCCTAAAACTATGATTGATTCATTCATAGCTATGGATTCCTCACTCCCATAGGCTCCCATTTTTCAAATCCATATGTCTACTCAGGCATTAGTGTCACTTCCATCTCTGACACCCATAGTAAGCACATTCATTTCCATTACACCCATTTATTATATTTTCACAATAACCCCAACCCACATAAAGGAGGTAGAGATAGAGAAAATCATTGATACAAATGTGGCCACTTAACCCATAGATGGGTAAGAGGTTTTAAAGACATATACCAAACACTCAGTGGCCATATTAGTCAAGGATACGCCACTCATCACCATGACCACCAATGAAACAACTTGAGCTTTAGATTCATGATTGAAAGTGTTTGGGCAACATGATTCTACTCCTAGTTTGATAACATAGATAGTAGGGAAGAAACAAAAATAGATGGTGTCCCCATACACACTTGATTTTGGCCTCATAGATGCATTTAAGAAATCTAATATAGCTCCCAAAACCATATCAATAATATTATATGATTTAATAGGGGAGAAGTATATCAATATTATAGTCCCCCCACCAAATATATAGAAATAATATCTAGTGGTGGGGGATTACCAAATATCAAAGGTTTACCTTGGTTATCATATAAGAGAGGGATTAAAACATGATGTTCAATCTAGCATTAACTCCCTTTTTGATAAAATGGATAGTGACAAGGTCACTAAGGACGAATTGAAGGATAATGTTGAACAATTGATGATTGTATTAAATAAGTTCTTTGATCTCATTGCCTAACCAACACAATCTATTACCTAGATCTCAAACCAATAAACACTTGATGAAATAATAAAGATTGGAAGCATGGGAAGGGATATAAAGGACTGGGTAGAAGAGATCATCTCAAAGGGAAAATAAGTTATTGAATTAGTAATGGACCAATATAAAAATCTAAAAGATAGATGGAAAATTTGAGAGAGAAAATAAGCAAGTATTAGGAAAAGATAGAAAGATTGAACCTTTTTTATCTAAATTTGATAATTGTAGACATAATTGAAATTGATATCCTCATTGTAGAAAAGATACTTAAAAATGATGTAGAACATGAGCAATTGGTAAAGTAGCTCAGTTTAGAATAAGGATACTTATAAAAAGTATTAATAAAGCTAAGGATACACATGACAAAGCCACCTATATGCTATATGACATTCAAGATTTGTTGAATAAATTGTTATATCAAGAAAAATATCATAAAAACTAGATTATTTTAGCTTAGGAAGTTCAAGATAAGTTTAAAGGAGTGGTCAAAGGAGAGTCATCACAAGACACAACATTCATCTTGAGCTCCATCCATCATTTTATTAATTACCATTATACATTGGATCAAATGGGTAAAGAGACTCAAGAATATAGGGTTGCATAAAGGGAAATCTCTGACATAATTGACAAATGTGAAATAAGCCACATGTACTCTTTTGGTTTACATGAAGATTGTATCCTAGAGATCTTCAAGATTTTTGATGCATATATTGAAAAAACACAGGAAAAGAAGGACAAAGAGTCTTCATAAACTTCATTGATAGATTAATTATTTCCATAGAAAACATTATGCATATTGTATTTCCTTATTGTAAAAAATATTTTAAAGTTGTAGATTTAAAATTGTAACTATCATTTTGATAGATTTTTTTGAGAAAGAGACACTTATAATTTTCCATGTTCTTTTTTGATAGGTTGAGAGTTGTAAAAGGCAAAGTTGTAAATTACACGTTCCATTTTAACAATTATGATTTATTTAAATGCAAAAACACATATTTTAAAATGCATTTCCAATTTTTTTAGAATTGTGTGACTTGAAAGTTGTAAAAGTCTCAATGGAAATTACAAGTTATGTTTTTCAAATATAACCTAAAGTTATCTAAGAGCTATTTATTGTTCTAAGCTTGAGTTTCACTTTTACCACCTCATTGCATGGATAAGCTACAACAAGTCAGCTAAATAAGAGGAAGGCATTGTATGAAGATTCTCAAGATTCCTTCATGCCTCCAATAGTTCCTTGGAACACCCAATAATTGCATGCTTTTTTTACACTTATTTACCTTGCCAAATGCCATTGTAGCTAAAGATCATGCCCCCTTTGCATGAAGTTTTCATATTTTGCATGCTCTTCAACTGGGCGAGGGTTTTTTTATTAACTACATCTCTTCCAAGATAATTTTTTGTATAAATATGGGTACTATGGCATAGAACATTTATATTTTTGTTGTTAGAGAGAATATTTTGCATTTTGAATAAGTTATCTACATGTTGTAACATGAAGATTGAGAATAAATTGAAGATTTACCTTTCTTTTTTATGTTATCTTTGTGTGTGCAAGGTTATTTATCAAAATTTTAGAGGATTTTATTCTTATTTGAGTCATTAAATTTAATTTGTGGTATTATTTTACCCTTTTGAAAGATTGTTTTATTAAAAATAAAAAATCTTGACCCTTGTATGAGAAATACCCAATATTACCTTTGGTTTCACATTTGCATGAGTTTGTGCTCTAATAAATTTCAATATATTTATTGTTCTATTATGTTTATTAAAATAAAGTCCTAAAAATCACTAAAAATATTTGGTGCAATCACCATTTCTAGTTTTACAATTTCATTTCTAAAACTCTTTTCCCTTAATCAAACCCTAGTTTAGAAGTAAGATCACTAAAAAGCAAAATTTCCATATGAGCTGGTAGTTTATCAGTTGCACCAAATTTAGTGAAATGAATTCAACCTTATCTAAAGATTCTCTTCAATTCACCAAGGTCCTATATCTTGGAGGTGATCTCATTGTATCATTATATTTTTGCACAACTAGCTACAACATCAAGATGGGTGTAAAAATCTATGTGATAACACTAGGAAAAGTGTTTTATTAATTTTACCCATGTTAATACCATTCTCCATGTCAATTTTCAATTCTTAAGACCTTGTATGGATGGGTAAACCATAAAATGCTCAAAAACCCTAGTCTAAGCACTTGTTCCAGCATGAGAGATAGTTATAGTGTTTGGAAATAAATATGCACACTCTAAAGCTTAGAATGAGTTTGTTTAGTCCTAAAACATAATTAGGTAACTCAATTCATTGAGGAGAGCTCTCTTAAAGTGTGTTATATTCCTACATATAGGATTATTAGCTTAAAAAATAATACATTCTCACCTTTTTAGTTAACTTGATGGTTAATAAATATCATATATCACTTTGGAAGGATTAAAAATAATTTTTAATGATCATGGAAACTATTATCCATCTTAAAAATCTTATGCATTTTATCTATAGATCATTTTATACCCTACATACTCATAAGCACACCTATAGCCCTATTTTCTAAGCAATTACATACACCTTTGTACCTTCATATGATAACCAATACCTTGAAATAGTGCTCATATGACCTAAAAGAGCTATAAATTTTTTTCAAGGTCCATTCATGAGCACTAAAAGTCATAATAAGGGCTTATTCAACCATCATGCTCTAAGGAGGGGTTTTAGAGGGTTTAAAGTGTCTCCATATCTTAAGGATTATTCATAGAGAATAAATACTCTCTTCCCTTACTAATAACATAAGTTTGGAGTTGGGATACCTATAAATAATCTATAAATACCACTCAATCCCATGAAAACTATCAAAAAACATGTGAATAAAAGTTGGTGGCACTTAGGTGGCAAACTGTGCATTTGTGAAGGTTAAAAGATAATGAGACATGTAGGTGGTGATTTTTCACTTAGTTTAAGTTTAAAATTATTGTTTTGGATCTTAAAAAACATTATTTTAGGTTTTAAAATCACCCCCAATTTCCATTTACCCTCTATAATCTCTACAACTTCATTCTTCATATATTGAGGGTTTGCAACCAAATATGTTAAAGTGACCTTAACTACCATATCAGACCCTTTTCTCATTTTTTAAATTGGTTAAAACCCTCATGGATTATATGTTTTAAAATTATATAATATTTTTATGGACTTTTATACTACTTTATCACTCTCAATAATAACTTCTATTCACCAAACTATTTACACACGCGGTTGTGTGTTTGATCTAGGCTTAATAGTCCTAAACATGCATGTCTACATTTACACCAATTTTGTTTACCCTTAGTTTAATTTGGATTCATAATGACATTATAGGATAATTCTTATGTATTTTATTCTTCCTACAAACCTCATCCTTAAAACCAATTAGGCATTCCAACCTTGACTAGGCAGACTTGTATGCACCAAACCAACCATGTATGTAGGGTTTAGGGAGTCCTATTTGGTTAGCTTATATGATAATTTTTTGATTATTTATGATTTTAAATGAATATTTACATGTTATCGATATGTATTAAAGTTTTAAAACCAACTAAGTTACTCAGGTAGTCTTGATTGTGCCAATTTAGACTATGTGAGTGTAGGCTTAGGTGGATTTGTTATACTCTTTTATCACATTATATGGTCTTACTAGGTCTTATTGATATTTTGTGATTATATTTACTATAAATCCCCAAATAAGGTCAAATTACACTATAAAACCTTTCTGCATCTCTTATCCTTGTTTATACTAAAACATTCTTGGTTGTAGGTGGTGATTTAGGTGTCTAAATTGCAAGCTTGGGATGAAAACCTTTTAAGTGGAGTTATTGATAGTTAGATGAACTTAATCACTATTATAAAGTGTATTCATCATATTATTAACTTATTTATTCACAACATTTCATTACTCCCATATGTCATTCATCCTTTTATGGCTGTAGGGGATAGTTGGGTTCATTAGGTGACTTGAGCAATGGATTTTTTGAAGACACACCTTCTCTACACTAATATTATAATAATAAAAGTGTTAGAGTACTATATTTCATTTATTTATAAGTATTATATATTATAACTTGATTCACACTTTAAAAACTTTTCATAAAATGTATACATATAGGTCTATAAACCTGTAGGTCTGTATTCCTATAATTTAGGCCTTGAATTGGTGCAACCATGATCTATTGAGCCTTTGAGGACATTTATAAATTTATTTATCACCTATATCATGAGGCAAATAATTATCATAAACCTTTCAACATGAAATACAAGAACTTTAAAAACTATTTTTATGCAGGTAGTCATATTCACACAGTCTTCAAAGTGAGAAAACATAATTTACTACTTGGAGACAATGGTGTTGGGATCAGCATGAATATTTATTAATAGGATTATATTTACATTTTATAGAGTTAAACATGATGATATAACTCCATTAATGTTCCTTTACTATTGGGAACCTTGAAACATAAAGAAAACATTATAGTAACCTAAAAAACTATGTAAAAGAAGGGATTTCTTTCCATTTTGAGCCCACACAAATGAAATGGGAATTGGATAAATGTGAAATATAATTTTAAATACTCTATATATATTATTTAATTCTTTTTATTTATTCATCCTACTTGAAACTACCATTTTTAGGAGAAACAGTGAGCCTATTGGGTTGACTAGTAGTTTTAGATCACCTTGGAGTCTTAGTGATTGTTCATAAATATTAGGCCACCAATATGATGGATATTTAAATTAATATAAATCTCATTTGTACCCATCATATATAAAAAATCTTAGACCCTCTCTCTCTCTCTCTCTCTCTCTCTCTCTCTCTCTCTCTCTCTCTCTCTCTCTCTCTCTCTCTCTCTCAACATGTACTTGAAAAAAGGCTTTACAAACTTGCCAATAAATCAATGGAGAGAATGAATAATTTTTGGGCTTCTCAAGACCTAAATATTCAAATAAAAATTGAATTTTACTTTTTTTAATTCAATAAAAACTTCTAACCATAAACTATTTTCTCTTGAAATTGATTTTACCAAGTTCATACAAGTGAGTGAAACTCCCTTCTTTGGCATTGAATTGAAAGAATTTGACCACTTTCTGACTTGCTGAAATATATGTTAGTTATGTAACTCCTCTAAGAACTTTGAAAAGTGTATTATTTTATTATTCATCTTGGAATATTTGTCATACATTGGAGTTAGTTAAAATCACATTTTTCCTTCATAAAACTTACTTTAAAGTTCACAAAAGAACCTTAAACCTTCCAAATACATGTGAAATGTTCATAAAAGGTGATGAATACAAGAATATGAATTTAAGGGTTCCTTAATAACCTATGAAATCATTTTTCCAACCATTTCTCTCACCATGACATGACTAGGCTAGTACAAGACAAGAACAACCATTACCTTAATTTCTCCAAATTTACCTTAAAAATGCTAATAAGGATTTAGAAAGGTTATTTGATGACCTCATAAGGCATGACAAAGCTATGAACAAGGCTAATAATACATGACAAGTAAGTTTTTACCTATAAGGGTTGATATTTTCTTGGGGTGTTAAAATTGTTCCAAAAATTGGTGATTCATGGGGGTAGCATACATGCAATGCTTATTAGACCAGTAGCCTTATCCTTCCATTAAGCAATGGAGTCACTTTCACTCAATCTCAGACCTAAACTAGACCTTGTCCAAGATAATACAAATTGATTTGATCTCCAAAACACACAAAATAAGGACAATACACATAAAGTAAAGAAATAAGACACAGATATATGGTAGATAAGCTTTTAGGGAACATAAAACACAACAAAGTAACTAATATATACAACTAACTTGAAAAAAAAAATCTTCTTCCTAGATCAAAGGGGAATATTATAAGATATTTTGGTCCATTAGGTGGCAAATTTAATAAGTTAAGATGCTTCTTAGACCTTTCTCTTGTTGTCTTCATCTTCTTCTTGCTTGTCATTCCTTTTGACATGCTCTCAAGTGAAATGACAATAACAATCCAATATCCTATGAATATATATTCTTATTGTATTTCAATACGCACCTCATATTGCTTGTTAGTTACAACCTCATCCAAGTGTACTCTATCTAGACATACTTCTTAGGTATCTATAATATCTTAAGTGACCTCATATTGCTTATCATTTGTTGCATACTCATCAAGATCTTCAAGTAGCTTTGCATACTCACTCCAAGCTACATCATGGTCTTCAATGATTATCTTGAACAACTTCTTCATGATCATGATATCCAATAGGATATGTACCTTTACAAAGGGCTTAAAATTCTTGTAGTGACTCAATATACTATTATTAATCATATTTTGACTCTTCTCTTTGATCAATATGAGTTAGACTAGATTGAATATCATCTTCATCTTTCTCCTTAAGAGCTATAGGGATATAAATAATCTCAAGCTTTTCTATGTATTCATGATGTTATTGAGAGTCAACCTCTTTAAGTTTAGCTTCTTTCTCATTGGAAATAATTTCAACTTCATCCAAGACATCATATTGTTAGTTTAGAAGACCTTCAACATCAATAAAAGTTGTAAGCTTAACAAGGTTAAATGTAATTGAATCTCTTTCTTGAATCACACCATCAATACCATCTTCTATAACCTCATCCTTAAAAACTGAACTACCTCTTTCTTCCACAAGTGGGGTACCAATGAAAATTTCTTCCTCATAGACATTTGAATCATATTCATTATGTTCACTTGAAACTAAATCTTGTTATTGTTCATTTATTTCCCATAGGATAGGTTCCTCTTCAAGAAGGGATATGGTGGGAGCATGATGAAAATGTTCATGAGTTTAAGAAGGATTATGAGGTATGGTAGTTGACTCATGAATAGGCTTGGTAATTTATGGAACATCCTTTCAACTTAAGACCTTGGGGATGGTGGATTATTCTAGGAATGCTTGATGGGGAAATAAGTTCGTTTAGGATATGTTGCCTCATTATCCTCATCAACCACTTCATTCTTTTCATAACCTTCTTGAAGATCTTTAGTATTTTCAAACTGATTCTCAAACTTATCAACTAGGACCTCTTTCTTATATTAAATACCTTCTTGAATATTCCTCTGAGCCTAATAATTCTATAAAACATTCATGTGAAATGCTAATGTGGAAAGGTAAATTTGGAATAGTGTTTGTTTTAGGTTAGTCTCATGGTTCAAGTGAATTTATAGCTAGTTGGTAGTGGTCAAGTATATTTGGTGTATCACGTCCATTAAATTAAGTTTTCTCTCTCTTTTCATAGAAATTTGGTAGAGTAGTTTGTGAGCCTAAGTGATTCATCATGGGGAGTTAGCCCTTAAACCTAGAGATTCAATATAAGTTTAGGACACCCATAGCCTAGGATTGTTTACATGTTACTCCAAATTTAGAACACTTAAACTACCTTCCAAAGGGTATCAATTTGGTTGATAATATTAAGCTATGGGATGGACTAGTTGAAGATATGTGAATTTGACCAAAGGTAAGTTGATGGCTTGATGATATATGTCTGAAGAGTGATTGAAATTATAATGGATCAATATATATGGGGACTCTTCACTCCTTAAGGATTTTATATAATATATCTTTATGAGTAGTAAAATTATTTGATAAGGTCCAAAATAGATATATGGGTATGTGTTTTCCTAATTTGCTCAATGAGATTGTATTTTCCTTAAGGGGTAAGGAGAAGATGCCTTTATACATTGATTTTTTTTATCTAGTTCTAAATTTGGTGGTGAGATTATTATCCATGTACTCAATATGAATAACAATTACATAGAATAAATGGGGGAATTTCTTGGAATTGATGTTATTGGCTTTATTTTGACCTTGATTTTTTTTAATGAGGTTGGTCATGTTTTAGAAATGTATCTTGGTATATCTCTAATTATTGATTTTTTTACATAAATGCATTTCCTTCTATGTTTAAATCTCTATGATCCATAAAATGTTAGACATATTTCATTAATTTCATGCATCAGTTTGTGGAATGATCATTGACATTGTGGAATTCATAATACTCATGTTCTTTATAAAATGTAGGATTTGGTTGGTTATCATCAAAGGGTTTAGTTTGTGAGAACACTACCACATTTACATAAAATAATTTTAAGAATATTAATTCAAGGGATTTTCCTAAGGGAGTATAATTTATTTGTTTCATTTCTTACTTGGGTTGGCCCCTAGAAATGGTAATGTTTGGGGTGCTTTGATATTTTGAATATGATTGGAAAAAGTTACCCCAATCCTAACTACATTGCTATTCTTCTAAAGAATTTGGGATTTTCAAAATGGGTTTGTCTTTGGTGATAATTGTGGAATATTTTTACAAGTCCTTTGGCTATAAGAGACTTTTCAATTTGAACTCCTCCCTCAATAATTTCATCAATTTTTTTTGTAGAATGTACTTGTAAGTGGAAAGTCATCTCTTTATTGATATTGTGGTGAATATACTAAAAGAAATTTATTTGGGAATGGTCCAAGGGAATATGCATGCTAGGATATACCATCATTTTAATAAGGAGGAAAAGGTTTCCACATTTTTTTATTTGTAATTGCATAACATCATGAGTTCATGCTCTATGTTATAGGAAAAATATTTACAAATAGATTATATATATTTACAAAGATCATGATAGATCCCTTGGGTAAATGAAAGAACCACTCTAATAATGGGCTACCTAGGCTTTGAAATAAAAATATAAGTGTATGTCACTACAAGATATCTCTTCGTAGAACATGAAAAACTCCTTAATATGTTCCCTAGGATCACCCCTTCCTTTTTAATTTTTGAACTTATGTGGTTTGAAGTAAGAAAGTAAGGGTACTCTTAACATGTCTAAATAAAAAGTGTAAGGACACAATTATTCAAACTTATATTTTCTATTGTGATTTTGATTCATGTCTTATAATACTTGGAGGGTATCCTTAATGTTTTTTCCATTCTTGATAAAATGGCATTCCATTGAGTGGAATTGATGGTGATTGGATAATATTAGATTTGGGTGATACATGGATTTGATTAGCATTTTATTATTTATTTTTTCATGGTGGATTGTCAAATTTTTGCTATAAAGGATTTTATGTAGGAGGATTTACATAGGAAGATAGATTTTCCAACTGTTGGCCTAGTTTTTTTATTTGGTCAGACACAACTTGGTTTCATCCTAATGTATTTTTATATCTAGCAATGATTTCCCTTTGTCAACATGGACATGGGAGATATAAATATGAGGATACTAGTTGTTTGATTCTAAGATTTATTTATTTCATTAAACAAGTTTACTAGATGTGACTTGTTATTGATTAGAAAGGGTTTGGTCCTTCCTATTAATGATGTGACTTAATTTTTTTATTAAAATTTTAAGGTATCCTTGCTCTTATTTCTATAATTTCTAGTAGTATGTCATATTTATTCCTAAATATGTATTGGTTAACCTAGTCATGTGTTTATTCATATTTAAACAGATCATTGACTTTAGCATTATAATTTATTTGGTCATCAAGGCTATTAATATAATTATCATGGATTTATACTTGATTCAAAAGATCATCAAAGTGAAAAAAACCAAAATATATTTTTGTGTCAAGGTTTGGGATCATTATAGCTTGTTATCTAGTAATTAGTGCCATAGGTTACATTAAAGTTTTATTATATCTACAAAAAATTGGTTTGGGATTGACTTGGTACTATATTGGTTTTACACATGTGGATAAACAAATACAAATAAAAAACACAAGCCTATACTATCCAAGCAAGACTATAACCAAATAATGGCCCACAAATAATACTTCTAAGGGTATGTTGTTGAAGATCTTAGGAATGTAGTTTTCTAGAAGCACTATGTAATTAACACTAAAATGATCTTAATATAGGTTTTTAAAAGTTTATCAAGGGAAGTATTCTATATAAATTTTGGTATGTTGAGACCCAATTCCATGAGATAAGGGAGTTGTAGGTGGCTTAGGTACTGGTGGATGAAATCACCTCATTTCACAATACTAGTAAAATAGGTAACCACTTAGACAATACACATAGTAACACCTTGTAATATTTAAAGTCTATCATCACACAAAATTTGGTTTAGTTCTTAGTGATGAAATCCAAGGTTACCAAAACCCTTAATACAAATATAATGAAACATTCCATCTATTTTTGATTTCCAAGATCACATTTTAGTATGAGGAAAGAGCATACTTAAAGGACTTAGGGGAAGGCATAAGTGGTTGTAATTTTATATTTTAAATATCACCTTTTGGCATGTGATAAGAGCATATGTGAACTTATCTATGAAAATAAGATAGAAAAATTTGAAGTAAATAAATTAATTTAAAATTATATTGATTAAGTGTTTTAAATCCATATATTTGGTTAGTGGTACTAAAAAAAATGAATATTATTTTTAATGTTATCATTGGAAAATAACTTATGTACATTAGTAAAATTATAAAAATTAAGACACATGAAATAACTATTGATTCATATGTTGTAAATGCCAATTAATAAAGCACAAATATTGAAGTTCATGGTAAAAATCTTGATGATTAGAGAAAATATATAAAAAAATAAATTTGATACCTACAAATAAAATATCATTTGACTTAGTGTAAATTCCAAAAATATAGATAAAAAATTTTGAATATCAAAGTTCAAATGTTGACATACAAGACATAAATTCTAAAGCATGGACTGGATGCAAACATCAAAGTTTGAGGTGGAAATGTTAATGATGAAAACTCCTTAAAAAAACCCTACATAAAGACATAAAAACTTTTCCACAAGATGAAAAGTGAATAATCAATACATAAATACCATTCCCATGGATGGAATCATTGTTTAACAAAATTAAAGTGTCATTTAATAGAACACAAACATCATTTGATAGAGAATAAGAGTGGAAGTTAAAATATGACAAAGACTAGTTATGATTTCAATTTGAATAGTCAGTAGTTTGAACTAGACTAAGCCAAAATCAAATAAACATTATAAATAGTTATAAAACCCCTTCAGAAGAGTGAAAAAAATTATAAATGAAAGGGAACATTTCCCATTAGGCGTGCTTAAATTTAAATGTTGAAACTTAAATTTTAACTAGAAATCAATAACACATGAATTCCTACTATAATAATTAGAAATTAAAAGTTACAACTAAGAAACCAAATAAACAAATAACTTCCTATTTTAATACTAATCTAAACCTTAGATAGAGATAAAATAAAATAACATGACAAAATAAAAAACTTATTTTATATCTTACTAAGAAAATTAAATGCCTTCTCCTTTGATTTACTTTGATTTGATCTTACAAGTGTGTATGTGGATGCTCAATTCAATCTCCAATGCAAGCAAAATTATAGTAACATAAGGATGCATTTTTTTAATTATAAAATGTATGCACAAAGTAAATTAGATATCATTTTGATAGTTTGATGATTGTTGTTGCCAAATGAGGATGACACTTTAATTTATAGGATTTTAGGTGAGAAGATGAATGGTTGGTAAAAATCTAGATTTATTGGATTATGTTAATTTTGGATGGTCATATTTGAATCCTCATCCAAGTGGAAGAGACAAATTCTCATCTATTTGAGAGATAAGGGAGAAGTTAGTTTGTATTTTAATGTATTTCATGAATTATTCAAGGTATCTTGATGACTCACCATGTTAGTTGAAAGGTTCAATGATGACTCAACAATTAGTTGAGGAAGTTAAGGAAATGGTTAGATGACTCAAAACTTGTTTGAGATAAATGTGGAAGATGTTTAGTGACTTGGATATTCTATATTTTTAATTATTTCTGTGAAATTATCTATGCATGAATAATTAATTAATATTCATTAATTAACTATTCAAAAACATAAGGTAAATGATGTTAGTGGACCTTGGGATAGAATTCAAATTTAGGTTGGTGTTTAAGTTAGTGTGTTGATATTTAAAAGGTTAATTATGAAACTAAATGTGACATAATTTATGTGCCTACATTTTCTCCTCTTTGAAATTATGTTACAACTAAAAGAAGTGATGTATATATTATTAAATTATCTCTTGGGCATTTTATGTTGGACACATGTCAGTCCTTTTTTTGTATTATTATACAAAATGGATGTGAAAATGTGTTTATGAGAATGAGATAGGTTGATAGTTTCTTTCCATAGGCTTTTCTTGGAGTTCTAACATGATTGTGAACATGAATTGAGTAACCTTATTTTTTATTTTACATGACAACATGCACCAATGGTATGGAAAAACCATGATGATTATTGTGTAATATGAACAGGGACTAAGATATTCATAAGTGCAGGACATAATGCATCATGATATGGAAGATCACATTAACATAATTTTTAATGTGCATAGTGAATTTGAGTAAAAGAACCAATGAAAAAAAGATAAATAAAAATAAAAACTATTCAAATAAAATGATAAAATAAGCAATAAAACCAGCAAACACTTAAATCAAGTAAATCTAGTAAACAAATGTATAATCAAATAAATGAATAGATGTAAAAACATTTATACATACCAATTAAAACAACTATACACAAAAAAAAACAATTATCTTTTTGATGTCTTTTGGTAGATTAAAAACCCTTTGGCATATGATATTTTTTTGTAATGATAACCTTGTGAAGTGTAATCTGTATAAGGTAGGATTATGGTATTGAAACTAAGGACATGATTTTTTTTATTTTTTTCTATTTTTTATGTTTTGGGATAGACAACTAATATATATATATATATATATATATATATATATATATATATATATATATATAGAGAGAGAGAGAGAGAGAGAGAGAAAAAATATTTATAGGATTTTTAATTGAAAGGAAGTGGATTTTATTATGTATGGAGGAGTGGTGATTTATGTATTTCAACATGTAAGTCATAAATCTAAGATGTTTTAAAATATGAATCAAAATTGTATGCACGTGACCACTAAGAACAAACCCTTGACCAACATGGTATGGATGACAAGGATAAAAATGAAAAGAGGATATATACATTGGGATATATGAAGTATGGGATGGCATAGATTTGGAGATGTGTCCAAGTAACAAGGGTGTGTATAGACAATAGTTTACACATGGTTTCAAGAACTGGTTTTCACTATGGTACTTACAATTTCCTAAAGCATTATAAGAATGGTTTTCACCTTTGGATGGATTATTTCTCTGTATATATGTATGTATGTATATATATACATACATATCTATATCTATATATATATATATATGTATATACATATATATATATATATACATACATATATATATATATGTATATATATATATGTATATATATATATATATATGTATGTATATATATATATGTATATACATATATACATATATATAGATATATATATATATACATATACATATATGCATACATACACACACACACACACACACACACACACACACACACACACACACACACACACAAGAACTAAAATGATTTAGGCATGGAATCACTTGAAATTCATGATGTTCATTAGTTTATAAAGATATTCACCTTATTAATTAGCTAGTTTTAAGAACCAGATCCATACTTGGCAATGACAACATAAGGACCTAACCAATTAGGTTAAAATTTTCCTTTATTTTTGTGATCGACATTTATATTATGTTGATTTTCCTTTAGAACAAGATTTACAACATTAACTGACTCTATATTTTTTGATATAACTATGGTAGAGGTGATTTTGATAGGCTTAAAATTTATTGGGGGAACAAATTCATTTCTCATCTAAGAGGTCAAGTTCATATGTTCATGAGTTGTGGTATTATTCATCATCGACTAAGTTTTATAAGATTTATAATAAATTAAAATTTATTTCAATTGGTAAGATAGACTCAGTGTCATAGATAATGGAATACAAAATTTCACCTATGAGTGTTAAGATGCTTATATGGTAAGCCCATAGATTAGGATGAAGCTGTAAATTCCAATCATGGATAACCTCATTAATAACTCATTTAAGGATCTTGATAAATTTTAATTAGATGCCTTAACCATTTCTTTGGGGATAATATGGTGTAGACCATTTATGTTTAATATGATATGTTTTACCAAGAGATTTAACATATTTATGCTTGAAAGACTTACCATTATTAGAATTAATCATGCACGGGATACCATAACAACAAATTATATAGTTCAATATTAAATTAGATATTTGTTTTCCTATTATGTAGGTAAGGGGAATGGACTCCACCCACTTGGTTAAGTATTCAGTGGTGTTAATTATGTTCTTGTGGCCATAAAATGAATTGGGATTAATTTCACCAATTAGTTGTAACCCCCATTTGGAAAAGGGCCATGGCATGAAAATGTTATATAAATCTTGAGATTGGCTATGGATAATATCCCCATGTTTTGACATGGGACACATTTATTGACATTTTAATAGGAATCAATTTCCATTTTAGGCCAATAATATCTTATTCAAAGAAGATTATTAGAAAGGACTATTCCACTTGTGTGCACACCATAGATATTATCATGATATTATTTAATATCTAAGGTATTTCCAAATATTTTGAATTGGGAATCATGTTAGATGAATGATTTCTTATGTTTATGAGGTATGTTTGGTAGGATATTATTGTTGTGAGGGTGTGCATAAATATATTTGTACAAATGGGAATTAGGACCAAGAATCTCATAGACCATTTCAAATTTAGGAACATCATAGGCTAGAAACATCAACTACTCAAATATGAATTGAATGTGACATATGGATGCATGTCAAGAAGGGAACCAATTTCTACCATATCCTCAATCATCTATTATTTACATGAGGAACTTACTCAAATTATATGTACATGAAGTATTTATTTAAATTATCTATAATTTTTTTAATAAGGAATGAGCTTGTCATATTTTATTTTATATTCCTCTTTGACTTGGTTGATAAGAAGCCTTGAATCCAAATTATAAAAATGTCATAAGAATGTGGAGAAATGGAATAAAAGTAGAGTGATGAAGGAATAAAGGTAGAAGGAAATTTAAAATATTTGGTAGGGTGGTAAATTATGGAGCTAGATTTTATAATAGAGGAACTAGACAAACCACCAAAGGAAGTCGTTAGATTCACTCCTAGAAGGGATGTTGAGGGTAAGGCCCTAGGGCCTTATCCCAAGAATTAAGGAGCATTCATAAGACATGGCCATATGGGATAGTAGATCATGTTTCATGTTTGACCTCCAAAAATCTCCTTTATCTTGGGCTTAAAAATTTAAATAAAAATAAAAATGTAATAGGAATTGATATATTTTTCCTTTAACCCCACAATGTAAAATGATGAGGTATATCTGAATTTTCTAGACATGCTTGTAGAAAATGCTGACACTAAACTTGATAAATATATTTTGGATAGATTTAATGGTTTTAGGCCCAACATAGATACCTTTAGGGAATGTAATAACCATAAATGGTATCCTAAGAGTCAACTAGAAGAAGTGGTTTTGGGAAAAAAATCTTGTCAATTTCACGAGTTGAGAATATTGTTTTAAGGGCTTAACTAAAGGCCCCTAGTTAAAAAGTAAATATAATCTCATCCTTAGGAAATGTAAGGTGGGTTTTAAATTTAAGAGAGTAATAATGGAAGACATTACCATGTGATTAAGGTCATTATAACTCCCCTATAATACTATGAGTTTGAGGTAATCTTTGGTATATCAAAGGATTTGGAGTAACTAATATATTTAGATCCAAAAACAAAGTCAACAAGAAGAATGGTCTCAGCCAGAATTAGTATTTACATCTTAGTGAACAAACCCTTAATCTATTCCATTAATATTAAGTCAAAAAATATGGAGTTTGAACACAAATAATAGAACATAAGAGGGACTTAGATATTTTTAAGAAATGTAATATCTTGAGTCATTAAAATAAATACTATCCCAAAATATAAAAACCTTGCATGTTGAAAAGACACTCTAAAGGAATAAAGTTCACTTAGACTAGATTTTTAAAGGTCTAATCTTTACTTTGGAAGCTTTAGAATAGTGGAAACCCCTAACCAAGGGATTTATTACTACACAACACCAAAGGAGAGGGTTTGAAAGACTATAAGAAAATGATATGATGTAATAAACCTAGTTAGGCCTATAATACATAAAATAAATCTAATCTAATGAAATCTTATGACATGAAGGGTATATTTAACAAAAAAAACACATAAAAATCAAAGAAAACTCTACTCAATTTAATGTAGAGGTAAACTAAGCAAGAAGTAAAACATTTAACCTATTAATTTGTGCAATATCTATCTACCAAATGAAAGAGTAAAAGTTAGGAGTGCTCACATTTGGATGAACTTATTGTGCCTCAATATCTCCCTTGGAAAATGGTGCTTTGTAAGAGGATATTTTTGCTTTATAAGGATCACAATATAGAAATCAGCTCTAGGATAAAACACTCTTATTTTTCATCCAAGACTTTCCCACAAGATAAGATTCTTTCCTTCCAAGGCAAAACCCTAAGTAATGACTTCTCAAGTGTAGAATTTGTAGAATTGTGAGTTGTAACAATGAAAAAATTAATGTTCCTCTATATTGGATTGAAGTGAAGATGTCATTTATAGACAAGGATTAAACCTAAACCATCTCAATAATTTATCTGATAAGGTTAGCCAACTCAATCTTGCTAGGTGGGAAAAGTAGTTGTTAGGCCTCAAACTAGGTCAGTCAGGCCAACCTAATTCCATAACATATGGCTTAACCCTTTATGCCAAGATTTATTGGGATGAATTATTAGGAAAAATAGGTTTTTTTTCATGGTTTAATGTGTATGTTGGTTGACATAGTTGTAAAAATGGGTTTTTGCTTAGTAGTCGACTGCATATGTGTTGGGTGACATAATTAGAAAAGTGAGTTTTTGCTTAGTGTTCGATTGCATATGTGTTGAAAATTTGAGTTTTTTATTATTTAGGGGCTATTTGAGAAGTAATATTTCTTGGGGAGTTAGATAAAGGCATGAAAGGTGTTAAAATAGGTAGTATAAATATAAAATAAACATTTAAGTATAAGTTGACATTTAAGCATGGACATATAGTTTCTTATATTTTAAGTTATATTTTATATTTCTATTTAATTATGTTTGAGAGTGATTTATACCTCTAGGATCTATAATATAAATTCTAGATTTTTTAGGATCGTATTCAATTTTAAACTTAGCCATATTTCATAATTTTAGAATTTTAGACTTAGCCATATTTTAGGGTCTTAGGATTTTAGGACGACATCATAGGAATAAAATAGATAGACACTCTAAATAAGCTAGACTAATTGTAAGAATGATATAAATCCACAAAAATATAATAAAGCAAAAATGGCTTACCCACCCCTTTCGTGGTGTACCCTTTAAGGAATGCATTCATAGATATTTAAAATTAACATGTTGTTACAAGATAGAAAGTGTTAGTAAATTATAAAGTATAAAAATATTATGTGCATATAATTTTAGGTCCAACATAGACACCTTTAGGGAATGTTCTAACCATAAATAATAGCCTAAGGGCCAATTAGAAATGGTGGCTTTAGAGAAACTTTTTTCTTGTCAATTTCATGAATTAAGATGATTGTTTTAAGGCCTTGATTGAAGGCCCCTAGTTCATGGTTGAATATCTAATCCTATTGAAATGGAAAGTGGATTTCAACTTTAACAACTCAATAATGGAGGATATTCCCATGTGAGTAAGGTTACTAGAACTCCCCCTAGAATACTAGGAGACTGACATAATATTGGGAATAACAAAGGCTTTATTATGACTAATATATTTAGATCTAGTAATGAAGATAAATTGAAGAATGATCTCAGCCAAATTTCGTGTTTACATCTCAATAGGTAAAACACTGCTCTATTCCATCAAGATTGAGTCAAAATATGGGGTTTGAACACAAATAATAGAACCCCTACTTAGATATTTGTAATAAATTTAATATATTGAACTGTTTCACTAAATTTTGTCTATTTCAAGTCTAAAAGAAAACAAAAAAGAATGATAGGGATAAGTGATTAGAATGAAACTAGATTGGTTTACACACTATATCCAGATGTTGTGAGCACTCCTCTTTTGCTGGGGAGGACTACTTGCAAGTAAGAAAGCACTACCATAAGATGTTTATTAGTAGATAAATGAGTGGGCTACCAATCTATGTTCTTGTTCCAAGAAGTGTGAAACTTCCTTAGAGATGATAACCCACTTTTGAGAGAAAAAAGAGTAATAAATAACTAAAAGAGAGGTAAAGAGAGCTAAAGAGAGATAATATTACCATTATTCATAACTTGAGTGCAGTAGAGAGTGATAGGGTGTAGGTGGTGTAATTTATTTGTATTTTAGAAGTTATTTGGTTAGGTTTTGAAGAGGTTAGGGAATCCATAGTCAATGACATTGGTAGGGGAGTGACCGATATCGGTTATACTATTGAGGTTTGTGGTAAAGGTGACTAATGTCGGTTAGGCTGCTGAGCTTGGTAGGGGCAATAAATGTCTAGGAGCTTACAGAAGGCTTTTTTGGGTTTGGGAAATGGTTTTAAGTAGGTCTAGGAAGTTGGGGAGAGTTATAAGAGAGAGAGAGTATGGTTTGGGTAGATCTAGTCTGAGGTTTGGTGTGTCAGGTCAAGGGGAAATAAGCAAGGAAGCTTTGTAACTCCCTCATAGGGGTTTGGTTAGGAGTATGTAAAATAATAAAAAATAGATATAAAGTGATAGAAAAGTAAATACTTAAAAGCCCTACAAAATAAGTGATGTACTTAGCTATAGCAGTCACTAAAGTATAAGTACCAGATTGATGGTCCCTATTAGGTAGTCTAAACTAATGGCCCAAATAGAGAGAACAAGTGGGTGTTGTTGGTCTTCAAGATCTTAGTTCCTGATCATGATTGACTTATATAAGATGATAGTAAACCAAGATGTCAAAATTTGAATGTCGAGAGCTTGAATGCAAGTAAGAATGAATTTTATTGATTTCTACTGACATGATCTTTGGGTTTGAGTTTGCCTTATATCACTGACATCGGTGATCCCACTGATGTCAACCATAGGTTAATCAATGTCAGTGGCCCTAGAATAGGTAAACCTTACTATTTTTGTCTTGTTTTTTATTGTTCTTTATGCCAAGTGTGGCACCCATTACAAAATAGTAAAAATAAGAGGTTAAAAAGGAGGTAGTTGATTAGTAATTTAGTTCAGAAGTGAGAATAAGTCTTAGGTAGTTAGGTTGAGGGGACCAAGTCTTTAAGGTGACTCATCAGGTGAGAATTAGTCATAGGGAAAGGTGGATAGGTAAAGTGGCAAAAGGGGGTTTTAATTAACTTAATTAAGTGCTTTAAATTAATTGTGTTAGGGGTAAAATCATGGGTTAGGGAAGCTAATTTTTATTATTAAAAAATGGGATAAAAGGGGTTTTGACAAAAGGAGTTATGCACATGTGTGTGATTTAATTTTAGTGTCTACATTTTCCCCTTTTTGTCTTGTAATTTCTAATGACAAGTTTGTAAGACAAAAATAAGAGTGAGGTGCTCTAAGTAATGGATGAGTTATCCCCCATCAAAATGGGAATTGATGGAGGAGAAACCATAATCGAGTACCAGTTTGATAAAAAGGCAATTGTGTGAGTGGTGAAGAATTGAGTATTATTCCATATACATATAATACTATGAGATATAATTGAAAAATTCAAGAATAGATAAGGTTAAGTAGGACTTAGATAGAAATAGCCAAAGCATAGCTTATAGATGATATTTGATAAGTCAAAAAAATTAAAGTTATAGATCTAATGGTTGATGTGTCCTATGTATCTAGGGTAGGAAGTGCCCCTAGGAAACACAAAAGGGTTTAAGGTGATATGACAAGCTTGTTTTCCATCCAAAACACCTAATATACATGCATATACATAATAGCCAACTATAGGGGAATAACATAAGTGGTCAATACAAGCAATGCAAGGTTGGTGTAAAAGGGTCAATGAGTGAGGAGATATTCATGATCTCCAAGCAAAGTCATCATGGATGAAGATTTAAGTGATCTCTAATGGCATTTGTCATTATTGGGGAGACATATGTGATCTCCAATGGAAAACATTATTGCAATGGTGTCAATGTTGGTGACATTATTGATATTAGTAATAAATAGTGCTAACATGGCACATTAGGGAGACTTTACTAATGTCGATAGGCATAAGCACTGATGTCAATGAATTAGGTCAAGCATACTAACATTAGTGGTTGACCAAACTTGATAAAAGGGGGTTTGTTAGTCGACTAAACTCATTTACAACTTGTGATTAGAGAAAAAATAGAGCTATGAGAGTGATTGAGATGGCAAAGCAAGGAGGGGACCTAGTGGGAGGCATGCCACCATAAGAGCTAGCTATGCTAGCTAGGAGGAGATAGAGAGATGAAGTAAGAGTCTCTTCTAGTTGTTTTAAAGTTTGATTTGGGTATTTGTTGTTTTTAGGCTAACTTAGAGGTGGGGGTATAGAAAATGTCAGTAGAGGGGTAGAAAAGAGGGTAAGGTAGTTTTAGGATAGGTTGGGGGAAATTGGTTTAGGTTTTTAGGTGAAATTTGTAGTTTTGGGTTTGGGTCGTTTAGGCCTAGGGCTGAACCAGTCAGTGAGGTCCATCGACATTGGTCGATACAACATAAAGGTTAGAAGGTGTATACTGATGTTGGCTAACACTTAGGCCTATAAATTGTTGATGTCAGCATTAATACAAATTTTGGTAACTATAAATAACTAAAAATAGGAAAAAATGTCAATTTAGATCCCTATTGAAAGTAGTCAACTAGCCTAATGACTGAGTTATCTTCAAAAGACCTTATGTCAAATGAGTGTTATGTATATAGCATGGTTTAGGGCCTTAGGATAATGTAGTTCTCCTAGAGCCTAGGAAAAATATCTAAGGTATGGTTAAAATGTGTGTTAGGGGAAATGGGTAAAAAGGTAGGTTGAGATAGGTCAAGAGGTCTAGGGCTTAAAAGATAGGTCATAGTGTCAAGGGTTAGGGATATAGGCAATGAGGCCTAGAGTTTTGATAGGTAGGTAGGGCTAGGGTGGAGAGAGAGAGGCAGTGAAGCCTAGGGTAGAGATAAAAAAGTAGGGTAGTTAGTTAGGTGGGTATATGGCTGAGTTAGCCTTAAAAGACCTTGTGTCAATTGAATTCTACCTACATAGCCTAGTTTAGGGCCTTATACCAATGTAGTTATCCAAAAGAGAAGGGGAAAAATGTGGTGATAGAGTATATTAAAAGGTATGTGACTTGAGTTGTGTGTGTATGGATGTAGGTGAGGATGGACCTGATATTATAGGATCATCTACCAAGGCTTTTGACATGTACAAGGAGGGATGTCACTCTAGATGAGTGAGAGCACATAGTAGTGGTAAGATTAGGAGGAGTGTGATATTATTATCAAGTCACTCAAGATGTTAGGCTTATGATAGCATTGATTAAGAGGTGGGATTATACCACCAACACATTCCATCTATCGATTAAAGAGTTGATAGTGACATAAGAGAATGTCTATAAGATTTTATAGCTATCACTCCAAGGTGAGGATCTCTTTGCATGCTTGAGAGAGGAGCATTATATCCATATGGTGGCCTTATATTGTGAGCATGTTAGTGAGGTGACTTATCATTCTATGAGCTTTGCCTATGAGCTATTGTATATGGATAATAATGAGCATCATCGACTGAGCATCCTAATGATGATCAAGATTATAGTGTATGCATTACTAGATGTAAATGATGGAAAATTTATGATTGCATTGATAGGCATGCTTGTGCAAATGGTTGAGTAGTGGATTATTTTTGCATGGGGTATAGTATTTTTAGCATAGTTATATAGAGAGCTATGGGGTTTGAGACTAAGATAGTGAAATAGTTTATGTTTCAGCCATCTACTACACTATTGGGCATATGATCACATCATGGTGACATGACCATTGGGGTTACCTAGCATTATTTTAGATAGCTTTAGGGTTGGTTTTAGATGGTAGAGAGAGGGTATGCCATAGACCTAAGTGGATCGCATAGTGCATGATATCACCTATTATAGGCACATGATTGAGGGTTTGATCCTTGTAGATATTTTGTGGAGACCCTACCTAACATACCTAATTTTCAAAGGATAGGCACTATAGTTTGTTAGTTTGTAGAGCTCACTATAGGTCAAGGGGAGATGGGTTGGTGAGCTAGAGATGGTACCTATGACATGGGTCAGGAGGTAGTTCAGTTTAGTTTAGGATATTTTGCCTACCTTCCCTTGATATAGGAGAGATGACATAGAGGCACCCCTGCCATTGCCCCAGGGGATAGATGGGCCATATTTTGAGGATCTACCAATAAGGATGGGTGTTAGAGATCTAGGGTACATAGTAGCTTATACATCTTGATGGGTAGGTTTACATCTCATGGTGGAGGTCAGAAGGCCACCACTAGATTTATAGGGGTTGGTGAGAGAGAGGGATACAATGGTATAAGCATGAGATGTAATAGTGTAGGCTAGAGATATAACACAAGCATATGTATTAACCTTATAGGGGTAGGTGGTGATGTGATAGGGCCAAGTTAGGGCACTATAGGGCTAGGTTGTAGCATTATAGGGCCAGGTCAAAGTCTTATAGGGTTAGGTGACTATAGTGATAGTAGAGAGGGATAGTCTGAGAGTAGCAAGTTAGGTTACTCCTCCTCCACCACCATAGGGATCAATATAGGTTAGGACAACATCAATAGGTGCTATGGGACCACCATAGACCATGTCTCTAGCTAAATAAATGGCCACCTTGGATGAGATTGCATATAATGATAGGGATATAAGGGAGTTTTCATAGATTTAAAGATATTTAAATTTTAGAGAGTAAGAGAGGTCTATGTCACATGACATGGATTCTAGCTCACATAGACATAGATGGGCAGAGAGTGGTGATGACACTGCTTCCTCATACCATGCAGAGAGCCTCGAGGACCTTGAGTGTTAGAATTTGCCATTTTTGATTATATATGTTACATGTATACTAGCCTATGAGATGAAGATGTGATATGTATATTTTGAGACAGAGAGAGAGAGATGATATTATGATGATGTAGTTATGGACATGTATTCTGAGCGCGCGCGCACACACACACACACACACACACACACACATATAATATATATATATATATATATATATGAGATGTTCATTTATTATGATGTTGAGATGTATGTATTACGATAGATGATGATTATATGGATGATGATTATTTATATGATAATGTTATGTTAATTTGATGTTAATTTTGATCATGTTAGTTGAGTTAGACTAGCCTTTCTCATATATGTGATGGTATATGCATAGTTGGTTTGTTAGTTTCATCTTAGCATTTTTCCATATTTTTTGATGGTGTATGCTTAAAATGAATAAATTGGTTATGTTAGTTTATTTCAATAGTTTTCCATATTTGTGATGGTGTATGTGTAAAATAATTTGAGTAGGCTTTGATAGTGGTGGTATGAAATTATTTCTTCATCTCAATAGAGATATCGACATGTGATGTGGATGGGAAAATAAAGAGGTAAAATTCTCATGCACTAGTAAAGACCATAATTAGAACATAAATAGGCTCAAGAAAATGAGCCTCTTTCATGCCTTATATCTTTTAACCATTGTGTTTGTTAGATAAGTTTCATGTTCAACTTATATTAAGTGAGCTTCATAGTCCCTTGAAAAAGTATGAGGGAAAAAGGTAAAGTGATGGAAAATGTTTGGATAGCATAACCTAAAAAGTGGGAATGATATGCCCTTATTTATGGGTGACCTGAGAGATACTATAGGCAAGTCCATGACTTAAATCTTTTTTTTTATGTAAGATGATCAATGTGGGAAGCCTACAATGGGATTTTGTATGGGTTAAGGTCGTATAAAGCTGATCAATGTGAGAAGCCTTTTTTATTTGTATTTCCTTTTGAGAAAAAATCTTAGACATCATTCAAGGGAGTGGTCTAAGCATTCATTTTTAAGTTTAGATAGTTGTCCTTCAAGGGGGAAATCTACATTGAGAAGCATGACTTGAGACTTTATAACTTTTTCACATATCTCATTTTTTTATGCTTTTAATCATGGACAAGACTATAAAGGCTTAGGATTTTTCCACTTTGAGGGAAACACCATACCACTACGTAAGTTAACTAAGTGTAAAGGAGTAAGGGTGGTGAGGAAGGGAAATGAATGTAATAGGGATGCTCAAGGAATAAGCTCAAGCTAAACATGAGGTAAAGTGACATTTGTTTAACAAAAGAATGGTCTTAGGTGTGAGGCATTTAAAGGCTCGAGTTTTAGCCTTCTTTTAAGAGAAGATAAGTGATAAGTTCCTTAGCCATACTTTTGAGTTATGATATAAGTTCCAATCCAATTAGGAAAAAACTCACCCCATTTGCTTTTCTCCATATTCATCATATGCTGATTTTATTTTAAGATGAGATCTCCTATATTGAAATCTTGCTCTTTGAGGTTTTAGTTATAAGCATGTTTGATACGCTCTTGATAGATTTGGAGGTGGTTGAGGGCTATGAGATGGTGCTCATCAAGAAATTCAAGTTGAGCCAAACCTTCATGGTGAAAGTCATCGTTAGTAAGTATATCTTGTAGATAGATGTGAAGAGAAGGAATCTAGACTTCAAGAGGCAAAACAAACTCCATCCCATATACCAAGGAAAAAGGTGTAACACTCATAGGGGTTTGAATGCTAGTGTAGTAAGCCTATAAATAAAAAGGAATGTGTGTGTGCCAATCTTTGCATGTATCATTGACTACCTTTATTATAATTTTGGTCAATGTTATATTAGAAGCTTCTACCTATCCATTTGCTTGTGGATAGTACAGTGATGAGAAGCTTAATTTGATTTCAAATGTATCCCAAAGACTTTAAATAGTCTTATTTTTGAAACATTTGTCATTATATATTATAATTTTATGAGGGACACCAAAATAATAGACGATGTGATGGTTGACGAAGTCAACAATTTTGTCATCTTTAATGGAGATGAGAGGGATGGCCTCAACCCACTTGGTGAAGTATTCAATTGTAGTAATGATATAATGATGACAAAGGGATGAATGAGGGTTAATATTCCTAATTAGATCTAAGCCCCATTAGGAGAATGGTCAAAAGTCTTTGGTGACTTATAATGCATGACTAGGAACATGAAGGAGGTTAGCATGTTGTTGACACTTGATGTAATGTTGAATGTAATTAGCAAAATCTTTATGGAGCATTGGCTAATAATAACCAAGTCAAAGGATACACTTGGTAATTGTGTGGTCATTGAAATTCCCACCACAAATCTCATCATAGACTTATTTAATAGTGAAGGGAGTCTCAGTACTAGTGAGGCATCTAAAGAGAAGACCATCAAAACCTCACTTGTAGAGAAGTCTCCCTAGTATAGTGTAATGAGTAACACATTTTATGAAAGCACATTTCTCATTATTAGAAATATTAAAAGGGGTAATAGATAAGGAAAGGTAATCCATGAGTTGATTCTACCATAATTCATGTGGGTTAAAGGTTACATTTCTGATAAAGAGGATGTTAGCTGATACATAGAAGGGTAATGTTAAGCAATGCATGGTGACATAGATTCTCAAAGAAGAGGATGAAGAGGGTATGTGTGAATAAATTGAAGCCATCATGTCAACAAAGTTGTTTGTAGATCAAGGAATAGTTTATAATAGATAAGAGTCAAATGATCCTAATAACATATCTACATGATGTTTATACTACTGTAGAATTTAATTTTTGCATAGGTAGGAACCATTAACCTAGTTAACCACTAGCTAAGAATCACCAAAAATGGTTATGGATTTGATACCCAAGAAGAGAGCTATTTGAAGTCCTAAGATGCCTCATATTTGGCCATATTTTTAGTGCATTCAAAATATATTTTAAATGACAAGGGCATAGGTTTACCATCTAGAGGGATAAAAATGACCCTTGTACCCCCATTGTATTGACATTTAGATCCATCAAATAACATTATCATTTGATAGGAGATGTCATCGGTGGAGGGCATTGCAATGGATTCATCAGGAAATTTGAGGTTTAAAGGTTGATTGTCAAGTAAAGGGGCAGTAGCTAACTGGTTAGTGATTGTTTTACCCTTAATAGAATTTTATTGAATAAATTCTAAGTCAAATTTTGCCAAAAACATAAGCCACCAAGATATACGTTGGTTTTTATATGCCTTGGAATGCATGTATTTGAGGGGATTAGTATGGGTGACCACATCAGTTTGGTGACTTAGGATATAATGGAAAAGCTTGGAGGTAGAAAAGACCAATGCAAGGAAAAGTTTTTTAGTATGTATATATTGAGTCTCATCATCAATAAGTGTGTGTCTTATGTATTAAACCACCTACTCTCGATGTTGGTCATCTCAATGTCCAATCATACACCTAGAGAATTTTCTATTTCAGAGATGTATAGGTAGAAAGGTTGATCTTCATTACATGGAATAAGAAATAATGGGGAAAGGAGGTATTGTTTAAATGCATCAAAAGATTCTTAGAAATATGTATTCCAATGAAAGGAGACATCCTTTTTGAGGAGATGGTGAAAGGGTTGGCAATGATCTGACAACTGCAAAATGAAGCAGTGAATTGATTGAAGTTTTTCCTATAGGTTGTGAAGTTGTTTGATATTAGTAGGTGGAAGAATATCTAAGATTACTCTAACCTTAGTATGATCAACCTTGATACCATGGAGAGAAATTATAAAACCTAAGATTTTACCAAAAATAACTCCAAAGACACATTTATTTGGGTCCAGTCAAATGTTATATTGGAGAAAATGAGAAAATATAATTTTTAGAATTGTCAAGTGGTCTTGACAAAGTTTAGACTTGCTGAGTAATTCATCCATGTAATCTTTCATAACTTTGTGTAGATCATGGAAAATGTAAGTCATGGTGCATTGATAAGTGGTACCAGCATTCTTCAAACCAAAAGGCATGAATCAATAATAGATAGTCCCCCATGGGGTAATGAAGGTGGTCTTATGTTGATCCTTAGGAGTGAATAGGATTTGATTATATCCAGAGAACCTATCCATAAGTGATAGTATCTCATGGCTAACTATTAGATCAACAAGTTGGTCGATACTTGGAAATGGGAAGTCATCTTTTGGACGAGTGAGGTTTAAATCATGATAGTCAGTGAAAATGTAGAATCCCCCAATTGCCTTTGTGATAGGTATAATATTTAAAACCCATTGTGGGTAGTCAATGGGTTGGATAAAGTTGATAGAAAGGAGGTGTCAGAGATCTTCTTTGACAAGGAGAATAATATGAGGATGCATCTTACAAAGATTCTACTTAACAGGTTTAACATCTTGATTAGTGGTAATGTTTTGGGTGATGATAGAGGGGTCAATACCAAACATGTCATTATAAGACCAAGTGAAGGATTTTCTATGGTTATTATGAAATGTGCCATAATCAGCTTGCTCAAAGGAATATAAAGATTGGCCAATCTTGAGGATGTGAGGGTTATTATGAGAGGGTAGGTTAATGTCAATGGTTGATTCATTTAACATAACTTGTGTTTCAGATGGGAGAAATCATTAGATATAGGAATAATCTACACCTATATATGTATGAATTGCATCATCATCTTAACTTTGGATAGTGTTAATAATGGGAGAGTCTTCATCAATTATTTTAGGATGAACAAGAGGAAGGGACCTTGTTTTCTTACCCTAGTGATAGGTGAGAGGCCCCAAATGGATGGCATTTATTGAAAAAAAATATTAGGAGGTATAGATACCTTTGATTCAGTAGGTGATGGTGGAGAATAAGGTGGAGAATGAGAGACTAGTTCTTTGATAATTGGCACATGAGAAGTTTTAATGAGCTTAGTTGGTTCATTATATCCCACTCCATGCCTCTTTTTGGCATTTCTAATGGTTTGGCTAGTGGGATAATTAATAGGAATATAGACACCTTGTTCATAATGACCTAAACCAAATCCTTTCTAGGCACACTAATAGAGATAGGTGTGTGTAAAACTAGGGTTACTCATGAAAGAGAAGTCATAGGTAAATGGTTGTGGTGTAGAATATGGATTGCTGACAATAGGAGCCTGATCAATTCCCCCATATGTGAAATTATTTTAAAGGTTAGGAGGCCCATAAGGGATGACCATCCCAATGTGGGAATCATAATTTGGGTGCATGTGAAGTCTTCCATACTATTGTGGAGTGTATAACATGTTGAGCATCAACAAATTATATTCATTGAGTGATAAATGTTAAAAAGTCTCCTCCATGGGATCTTCGTTAGGAATTTGTGTTGCCAGTATCTATATAACTAGGTAAGTGGAGCTTGTGGAAGATCTAGAAGTATCATATAGGGCTATAAGTCTTGTTTCATGTTTTAAATGAAGGTGGGTCAGTAGGTATAACATGTACTTGTCCATCATGTTCAAACTTGACACAGTGGTATAAAGTTAAGGGTACACATGCATAACATGTATCCAAGGTTGTCTAAGTAGTATGCTATATTAGAAATCTCCTTACACAACATATAAGAGCTTGGGAATAGTGTGGGGACCTACATAGATATGTAAGACAATAGTGCCCACTGTAGTAGTGGTATCATTAAAGGAGTAGAGTATCACATTGGTTTGAGACATGTAATTGTTAGGAAGGGATAACTATTTGTAGTCATGGGTGGAAATAATGTTAATACTAGCTCCCCCATTAATCATGACTCTATTGAAACAAGTTTGATCAATATATGCAGTAATAAAAAGGGAAAAATCCTTATCTTTAAGATGTTGAAGTGGAATTTCCAAATCACTGAAATAAATTAGGGAGATGGAATTAAGGGAGCAGACCAACACTACAAGAAGTTGGGTATCATCTAATTGTACCTCAATCTCCTATAAGGCACTAATCAAAGATTTATGGTGTTAGGATGAGTTTTGGATTAACTCATACAAAGACATTTTCATAGGAGTTTGGTGAAAATGGAAATCTTAAGATTAGGAGGAGTGTCTTTGGTGAAGTGATGATCTCAAGGATTAGTGACACCCAAGATTTTGTCATTGAGATTTAAATAATGTTTGAATATTTTATTTTAGGGACACCCAAGATGGAAATATTGGGATTAGGAGGAGTGTCTTTGGTGAAGGGATGATCTCAAGGATCAGTGACCTTTTCTTTAGCTTTATCTTTTTGGTTTTATAACTGTGTGGCCACATTAACTATATTAATTTTAAATGTCAGAGAAGGAGGTGGTAAAGGGGTTATGATGACATATTTAGGCTTGAATTTATTTGGAATAGTAAGAGGCACTGTGGATGTCAAAGATGGAATAAAAAAAATGTTAATGAGACTATCATCAAAGAGAATGTCGACATCGAAGTGTTGTTGAAGACTGTTGTGAGGGATTTACAACTCTTAGTATCATGTCTAGGTGAATGATGATATAAACACACTTGTGTATCATTAAAATAAGATGGATTCATTCCTAGAGGACTATAAGGCTTAATGGGAGGAAGAGTTATTACAAAATATTGTAATAACTAACATAGGAAAAATCTCTGAAAGCTTACAAGTGGGTTTACACTTATTATGCTAATAGGAATGGATGCCTTCTTTTGTTTCGATGTTAAAAAGGTAATTATATATGGTGCTTTATTTGGTGATGATGGAGTTACATGTTTTGCTATCACTTTCATATTATTATATGTGAAAGGCCTACTAGATGATAAAGGTAGGAGTGAATATAACTTAACTTTTTATTTTTCTTAGGTTAGAAATATTCTAACTAAAGTAGAGGGGTGTGGTCCCAAAATGGATGGTAAAGTTGAGAGCTAAAGAAGGGATCAACAAGATCTAGGAAGCTTAGGATTTTTTTGTAATTCAAGCCATGAAACTCCAACTTGTGGTTGAGGATTTAAATCTAATTTTACCTGTGGATGAATTAAGTTAGAGATGAGGTGTACACTTAAGGGCTTGATCTACTTTAATGTGGCAGATTCCTATGAGGGTGAGGGTTCTGACATAGATGGCTGAAATTTAGGTGCTTTTGTTGAAGAAGCTCTAAATTTTTCAATGACCTTAGGGTAAAGAGTAGTTAGAGGGTTGGTGATAAAGTTTGACATTCATTGTGTTGGATAATGAGTTTTAAGCTAGTCCTAAAATGCCACATGATCTAGCTTCATGGATTCAAAAAATTCTAAACTTTTTACCAAACATGAAAAGGGTTTAGATGAAGTTGACATAGGCCTTATGGTTGTGTCTTTACAAGGATGAGGTATTTGGGAAAGAGGGAAATTGTTGGTTTATATAACTTCAGGCCAAAGATGAGAAAGAGCCACAATGGGGTCCTCTTCGATAGAGATGAGAGAAGAGACATGGTCTACCATAGATGGGGGAGAGGTAGGTGAAGAAGGTCCTCAAGAGGGTAAAGAATAGGTATTATGGCTCCCTTAATATGTGGGAGAGTCATAGGTAAAGTATCATACTTCATAGGTAAAAGAAGGGGTAAGAGTTGTACAATTGGAGTAGGCACAATAGGTCTCTTGTCTATTATGGGAGCAGATAATACTGACTCTGCTAAGTAAAAAGGTGGAGTGGATGGGGTAGTACTCTATATAGGTGGAAGAGATTTAGGTGAATAATGTTCTTTAAGAGGGTATAATACAAGAATGATGTTCCCTTTAACATGTGGTTGAGGAATGGGTAGGGTGTGGTCTTTAAGTGGTAAGAGGATAGGTAATATTGGTGTAAAAGGAATTGGCATTAAAGGCTCATCAGGTGGAAAAATAAGTGGTAAAGGAGGCTCTTCCTCTTGAGGGAGTGGAATGGGTGAAATAGGCTCTTCTACCAGGGGAAGAAAAATGCAAAAAATAGATGCCACTGAATGTAGGGGAGGAGTCGATGAAATGGATGTCTCCTGTTGAGAGGAAGGTTGAACTAGAGGTGAAGTAAAGACCATATTAACCATATGGATATTATGATCACCCGAGTTAGTTGTGGTTTGAATAATATTTTGATTCAGTGAATGGTTAGGAAAAGGGTGTTTAAACACATCCATACTTTGATTAGGGGGTGTATTACGATTATCCAAGACGAGATCACCCCTATTAAGCATATCTTGAAAAATGTTCTTGAGTATCTTATAGTTATTATAATTCTAGCCTTTAACTCGATGGTATCCACAAAACTCATCTTCCTTATACCAAGTTGGGATAAGATGGTAAAAGGTTGAACTATATAGGAGGTTTGATCTGAGGAAGGGTTATGACACCTTGTTACAAGAGTTTTTCCAAAACGGATGTGTATGACTCTCCAATGGGAGTGTATTGTCTTTGTTCATACCATTATTGGAATTGCTTGGTTAGATTTTGGGAAGTAAAGGAATTTGATTGGTTTTTGGTTATGGAAGAGGCTAACTTAATGACCATTGTGTTGGTAGATGCTTTAGCTTTTTGGTTAGAAGGATAAGTTTTAGAGGAGGAGGAGTCATTTGATTTGGAATTGGGATTCTAACTACAAAACATGACTTTGCCTTCATCTATAACACCAACCTTGAGTTTTTTTTCCATTGTAAAGCCTCAAAAAATGTCCAAAAAGTTTATACCTAGAGTGTGGATGAGATTTAATTAACACATGCCCTTGAAAAGAGCTGAATAAGCTCAGGTTAGGGTAGGAGAAGGAGAGTTGAGTTATCAAGCTTTTCCAGTGGGCGATAAAATCTACAATAAACTCATCATCAAATTGTTTGATAGAATAAAGGTCTATTATAGAAACCTTTTTAGAAATGTTAATAGAGAAATGGTCTAGGAATATTTGTGCGAGTTGGGTAAATGAGAAAAGGGAGTTTTAAGATATAGAGATATACCAATCCAAGGCAGAACCTGAAAGAGACATAGGGAAAGTGTAAAGTAGTAATGCACCATCGTGATCTAATTAAATAACAAGCATGTATAAATTCTTGAAAATGTTGTTATGGGTACTCTTTACTCTAAAAACAAGTAAATTCAGGGATTTCCTAGTGGCTTGGATAAGGGAGAATAGGTATAAAAGGATAGATGGGTTCATTGCATATCTAATCATAAGATAACACATTTTGTGAACTAGAAATAGATGTCTCTATATTATACATCTTGTCCATTAGCATCTTAATGAGGTCCAAAGGGGGATTAGTTTGGGGGATACCTCCTCAGTTATAAGGAACCTGATAGGAAGTAGAGGGAGCATATGACATAGGTTTTTGAGGTTGTGTTGGGGTGACATAAGGATAATGAGTCATAGGTTGGGGTGTGAAAAGAAAAGGGGCTTGTCCTATTAGGTTAGAGACTATGCTTTGGTTGGTCATTGTTATTGCAGGTTAGATTATTGGCATGGTTAGACTAGATGAAGGGTGAGTCACAACTCAAGTAATTATAGACATGAGGGTAGATGGAATAGGTACCACTAAATTTTGAAATGGGATGTGACTTGACTAAACTAGTTGTGGTTGTGAAAGTAGGGAAGTCACACTAGGGTTTAGGTCAGATTGGGTAGTTGGAAATGCTAAAATTTCAACATTGTTTATAGTTAGGTTACTCATCAAAGTGGTGGTTTCGGTAACCATGAGGAAAATAGTGGATGCAACTAAAAATAAAGTTATCTCCATTATAAATGTTTACATACAATAGATTGGGTCACCTGAAGAATTACGAGTTTGGCTCATAGTAAGGTAATGATGAAGGGATGCCACATTACGATCAAGAAATATAGCAACATCTTGATCTCCCTTAGGCATAATGGGAATTTGGTTGGGGATGGGAGTATGATCTATATCTGAAGTATGTTTCATGATAGAATCAAAAGTGAGAGGGGAAGGTGGAAGTGGTTATTGGCTTGAGTAATCAATAAGAATTTTGGCTTGAGCTTGCATCAATACCATGCAAGAGGAAGTATAAATAGTCTTACTACCCTGTATTAGAAATAAAATAAGTAAAAACCAAGTTTGAGTGTAGGTAAGTGGGTTATTTTAGTTTGTTATTTTGAATAGATGAAATTTACATAATCACCGGTGTCAATCACTTGACCGATGTTGGTAGGAAAAATTTGTTGATGTCAGTAGGTAAAATTTGCCAATGCCAGTAGAGTTAACCAATGTCAGTCACTATAATATCTTGGGAGATGGAAAATCCACTATTTTAGAAAACTAGAAGTTGAAACTAGGTAAAATAGTGGATGCAAGAGGTATGTGTAAGAAGGAAGAACACTCAAAAAACTTGAGATAATAGTTTATACAAACTGAGTATTAGAAATAGTATTGATGTTTTTAATCAATAGGAAAACATCCTTACCAACTCCAAAATATAGAAGGCAATAGAAAAGTAGAAAAATAACATACATCTAACAACTATTAAGTCTTAGAGATTAATTTTTATTCTCATGTTGGCTTATGCCTTAATTAGATAGTGAAAAGATAATTTGGTTATCAAAGGTACTAGAAAACAATCTAGAGCTAGTTTCATGTTTGTTTTAGTGCTCAAGAGGAAATATATGTTAGACCAAGTACATGGCTTGTTATATCATCTTTCTCTATATGCTTCACAGACTTAAAGCCAAGCCAGGCCACTTAGGCAAAATATACCTTCTATCTAGAGTTTATATTTTGCCAGAGAATGGAGTGGGTTATCCCCTTGGTGGTGAAATCTAAGTAGGATAGTCGAGTAGGGTAAGGTGATCCACCAGGTGATGAAATCTTGATGGGAATTTTCTTAGGTGAGTTTAGATGTTTTTTGTGTGAATGTGATTTGGTTTTGTAACATAGGTGCACTACAATTTATTCATAATGCTTTTAATTAACTAGGTGAGCTAATATGCAACAAGCAAACAATGAAATGCACTAAGTTTTAAACCCAAATATAAAATGTTTAGATTTGAATAAAAATAAATATGAAATAGGAGTAAAGAATGAAACTCACTATCCTAATGTGGATGCAAGAAGAAGTAAAGAAGGGATTCTTTTTTTTTAACTTGTAAAAGAAAATGATAAATTGCTTTTAGAGGCAAAGAGAAAAAAGAGAAAATTTTAGTTTAATGCTTTTAAACAAAAATAAACAAAATGTTAAATTTTTTGTTTGAAGAGAGAAGAGAAGGAGAAAGTGCAAGAAATGAAATTTTCACTATAATGCACCTATATGAATGCTTAAAATAAGAAATTAACCCAAGGAAACTCTAGGGTCACATCAGGCATGCCAAAAATATTCTATGAAATTCTGTCTATTTCAAGTCTAAAGGAAAATAAAAAAGAATGATAAGGATAAGTGATTAAAATGAACTTGGATTGGTTTTCACACCATATCTAGATGTTTTGAGTACTTCTCTTTAGCTAGGGAGGACTACCTGCGAGTAAGAAAACACTACCACAAGCTGTTTGTTAGTAGATAAATGAGTGGGATACCAAGCTATGCACTTGTTCCAGGAAGTGTGAAACTTCCTTAGAGATGATATTCCACTTTGGAGAGATAAAAGATCAATAAATAACTAAAAAAGAGAGTGAAAGAGAGATAATATTACCATTATTTTCAATCTTAGTGTAGCAGAGAGTGACAGGGTATAAGTGGTGTACTTTGTTTATATTTTAAAATTTATTTGGTTAGGTTTTGAAGAGATTAGGGAATCCACAATCACTAAAATTAGTAAGGGAGTGAGTGATATCAGTTATAACACCGAGGTTAGTGGTAAAGGTGATCGATGTTGATTAGGCTGATGAGCTTAATAGGGGCAATAAATGTGTATGAGCTTATAGAAGGATTTTTTGGGTTTGGGAAATGGTTTTGATCAGGTCTGGGAGGTTGGGGAGAGTTATGAGAGAGAGATTATGGTTTGGGTAGATCTGGTCTGAGGTTTGGTGTGTCAGGTTAAGGGGAAGCAAGCAAGGAAGCTTTGTAACTCCATCATGGGGGTTCGATTAGGAGTATGTAAAGCAATGAACAATAGATATGAAGTGATAGTAAAGTAAATACTTAAAAGACTGATATAATAATTGATGTACTTAGCTATATTAGTCACTAAATGATAAGTGATAGATTGATGGTCCTTATCAAGTAATCCAAACTAATGGCCTAAATAGAAAAAACAAGTAGGTGTTATTGGTCTTCAAGAGCTTAGTTCTTGATCATGATTAACTTATGCAAGATGATAGTAAGCTAAGATGTCTAAAGTTGAATTATAAGAGCTTGAATGAAAGTAAGAATGAATTATCTTGATTTCTAATAACCTAAACTTCGGGTTAGAGTTTAAATTATATCACTGAAGTCAATGATCTTGTTGACATCAGTCATGGGTTCACTCACATTGGTAGCCCTAGAATAGGTAAACCTTACTGCCTATTTTCTATTGTTCTTCATGCCAAGTGTGGCATCCAGTACAAAATGATAAAAATAAGAGGTTAAGAAGGAGGTAGTTGATTAGGAATTCAGTTTGCAAGTGAGAATAAGTCTTGGGTAGTAAGGATGAGGGGACCAGGTCTTTGAGGTGACTCATCAAGTGAGAATTAGTCATAGGGAAAGGTGGCTAGGTAAGGTGATAAAAGGGGTTTTTAATTAGCTTAATTAAGTATTTTAAATTAATTAAATTTGTGAGGGGTAAAATCATGGGTTATGGAAGCTAATTATTATTAAAAATGGGATAAAAGGGGTTTTGACATAGGGAGTTATGCACATGTGTGTGATGTAATTTTGATTTCTACATGAACCATTAAAATAAATATTTTACCAACAACATAAAAACCTTGCATATTGAAAAACTATTTTAGAGGAAGAAAGTTCCCCTACAATATCCAGCTAAAGTTCAAATCTTGACTATGGAAGCTTTAGAGGAACAAAACCCATTAAACTTGACATAAAATGTTAAGGAAGTTAGTAAGGATTTATTTACACCCTTATCCCCACCTATGGTTTTAAATGGGAAAGGTAGGAAATCTTAGTTATCTTCTTATGGCCCAGAAAGTTGAACATCAACCTTAAGAAAGGGACTAACTCAACTCCTAAAAAGATTTTAGGTTAGAAAGGATGTGTTTGTATAAGTTTGGATGAATATTATTTCACCCCAAATAAATATATTCAAATATTGAGTGGGAATAAGACCAAAATAGAGGATCCTCTCCCATAAATAAGGCTAGAGGGATTATCCCACTATCTGACAAGACTAAAAAAGGATAATGGGGTAAAAGTTGTTAAAGTAGATATTTAATAAACTGTCCATATCTAGTGAAAGGTTTTAAAAATGGAATTAGAGGGGAAATGGGTTCCATGTAAGTTATAAATAACAAACATGGAAGGTTCATCCCCTAAGTTAGGAGGAAGTGACAATATTAAAAGTAAAGAATTGGTTCAATGCTCCTACACAAAGAATAAGGAATAGGAGCCAATGAAATATGAATCCCAAAAGACACAAGTGAAATTTTAAATAAAAGGAAATAAAAAATATTAAGTAGGGGAAGCATCTAAATCTTCAAGAAGGTTGACAAGTTATAAACATAGGAAATGGAAAAATAAGTAGCAAAGGGAACATAAAATATCCTCCAATAACACTTCCCTAAGGTTAAGAATTGAATATCATCTCATGGATCATTATAGGGATTAAAAACCATAGTAGGAAAATATTAGTGAGAAAATTGAGTAAAAACCATAACCCATAGGTTCTGATCTTACAAGAATCCAAAATGTTTTAATAAAGTCTTAAGCAAGCTACTAAGAAAATATGCAAAGAATATGGTTGCATTAGTTATAGTGATAATGAGGATTCTAAAGTTCTTGAACTTTTCTACAATCTCTAATTTATAGAGGGGGATTTTTATATTAATAAAATTAATCATTTAACCATTCTATTTAAGGACAAAATTAACAAATTGGAATGGATCTTATTTGACATTTACACTCCTAACTCCAGGAAAGGCAAGCAAAACTTATGAAAAAAGATAGAGGACTTAATGAAGAATTCAAGGTCTTGAAAATGAGTAGTTGAAAGAGATTGTAATCCCCCCTTTGTCCCATGGATAAAAAGTGAGGTTCAAAGGATTATTTAGAAAGCATGGCCGATCTACATGATTTCATTTCATAAGTAGGACTAGTGGACATGGATTTAAGTGGTAATACATACACTTAGACTAATATAAGGTTAGGGGATAATCATATTCAATTAAGGCTTGATAGGTTCCTAATTTACATAAATTAGGACTTATTTAGTATCATCTCAAATTATTTCCCCCATATCAGGTATGATCATAGCCTGATTGTGTTCATTGGGGAAAGGATGACAAGGATCATAAATCAGCCTTTCATTTTTGAAAATATGTGGATTCACCACCTGAATATTATAAATCCAGTAAAATATATGTGGAAATAATATTTATATGGAAAAAATATGTTCACTCTAGCTCATAATCTTAAACACATTAAGTAGAATATAATTTCTAGGTGAAACTATGTACATATTTTTTGATCTAATGGGTTTTAAATCACCATCTATGATTTATAATCAAGTAAAATTCTTGGTGGTGAGTCATGTATGGTGATTTTAAATGTGTTTTATCAAAATTTAATCACACAATTTCTCCCATAATTCATCTATTACTCACTCTTATGGACTATGAAAACATCAAACCTATTTCATTAAGTAGAAACTTAACATTTAGAACAAAGAGGTGTTTAGTAACATTTTTTCTCAGAATAAAAGTATAGAGGAGAAACTAAAAAATATTGAGGATTTTTTCATCATGATTTGGATGAAGGAGAAAATTATCCAAAATTAAAATGAACTTATGATCACTTTTTAAAATTTGGATGAAAAAGAAGAGACCTTTTGGAGGAATAATTAATGGTGTATGTGGCTAAAATAAGAGGATAAGAACACAAAGTATCTCCACCATGCATATTATAGGTATATAAATCATATTATAATTATATATTTGGTTAAGGAGTATGGAATTGTTTATAATAATTAAATTTAGGTGGAATATGATATCATCCACTATTTCAAGAGCTTGATGTCTGACAATTCATATTATGATCCCCATTGAAAGAGGAAGTTGTTTTAGGGCTTTCTCTTAGGGTCATAAATTAGGAATAAAATGTTTCTATTATCAAACCCCCTCCTCAAGAGAGGTTAAGTTTTTTTAGTCTCCATGTAATGGGAAAATATTTGGGAATGTGGCTACTTGTCCTTATTCTTTCAGTATTTATGGGAAGCTATCCAACTATAGGTGGTGGTCGTAGTGGCAAAATATTTCAATTCAGGAACCATTCTCATAGAGTTGAAAAATAATTTATTGGTTTTCATTCCTAATAAGTGGGTTCAAAACACTTGAAATATTCTAGTCCTATAAGTATAATCAATACATTCTATAAAATTTGTACCAAAACTTTGGTTCTATGCATTCAACCTCTCTCACAGAAGATAATTATAGAATAAAAAGGAAATTTTATTTTCATGAGATAAATCACAAATGGTATTATCATTTCCCATAGATCCATTCATTATAATTCCAATTCATCAAGAGAAGGCATTTTCATGAGTCTATACATAATAAGGTGTATGTTAAGGTTTCTTATATCTTCTTGGATAAGGTTATTGACAAGTTTGGCTTCAACATAAGATTTAGAGGGTTGATTTAAACATGCATTTCTTCTCCCAAGTTATCCATTTTGCTTAAAAGGGTTATAAAAGGTATTTTCCCAATAGGAAGAGGGATAAATCAAAGGGATCCCCTATGAATAAAATCAAGGGGATCCCCTATTGTTTAGGCTCTTCATAGAAGTTTAGGCAATGCCATATTTTGAGTTGTAAAAGGTATCAATATAGTTCCTACCATAGATATAACAAACCATAAACATTTTTTCATTGACACTTTTATTAGGATGAAGCCTCATTAGAATAATCTAAGATCATAAAGGGAATCCTCTTAGTATATAAATAGGTTTATGTCCAGTTTATTCATTTTTAAAAAAATCCCTTTTATTCATCAATACCCTAGAGGTGTATTAGAAAAAGATATCCATAATCATAGACTGTTAGATCCATAATATACATTATTCATAATTAGGTGTGTCATTATTTAGTGTAAGAATGATATTTTATCTCTATAACCCTTAGATTGACAAATTTCAAAATAAACTAATAGGCTAGAAAGGTATATTACTATCTCAAGTGGGGAAATTCCATAACATAAAAATCTCCCTTTAAATAATTACACTTATATGATGTCCATATTCAACATTCGAAGTAAAATTATATAAAAATCAAATCAAATTCAGAAGAGATTCCTCTAAAGAGTAACTATGAAAATATTTAGGTTTCTCCTACTTGCTTGGGAGAAAGTGTGCATGCTAAATGAAAGTGGACTTTTTCTTAGAAGAGTTACGAAGATGAATCAAGCCTTGATTTCTAAATTAGGGTGCTAATTTATTAATGAAAATTTATTATGGACCAATATCATTAGGTGTAAATACATAAAAGTTAGTGAAGAAGATAGTATTTTATTATATGATGACCTTATCAATGATTCAACCTTTTAGAAAGCCCTATATAGAAGTTGAGCTATATTAAGGAAAGTTAGTAAGTGGATTGTTGGGAATAAGAGTAGGGTGGATTTTTGGGATGATCCTTGGCTATTTGACTATCTTGTTAGTTACAATAAACCACGGATTGAGGTAAGATTATTATTAAAGGAGCCTTTCAGGTCTAAAGTCAAATATTATTGGGTTAATAATGTTTGATAAATGGCTTAGAAAATTTTACAGTTGAATTTGGTTAGCAAGGGCACCACTCTAAACCTAAGATACCTAAATATGATACTACAACAAACTCATATCAACATCTTCCCTATATAAGATAAGTTAATCTAGCCAACAAATGATAATGGAGAGTACTCAGTATGATCTAGCTATTTGATGGACTTGGACTTGAGGGGAGAAATGTTTAAATGAAAATAGTTATAGTTTATAAATCTCACCCCAAAGGATAACATATTTTACTAGTTGACATATTAGAATAAGAACCTTACTATTGACAATATTTTAAAGATAGGAATGGTCATCCCAATAGGTGTGTTATTTACAAAAGTAAATATTAATTAGTTAGCCAAATATTTTTGAAATGTCCTTTTGGATAAAATGTGTTGAATTTTCTCCTCTAGAATTTTAACCTCATGTGGGTGAAACCCAAATCCCTAATGGACCTCATTATATAGTGTAAACCCCCTTGGAAGTCACTAGATTTAAAATTCTTATGGCATCTAAAACCTCCCCACTTTCTATATGGAATTTTGAAGGTGAGGAATGATTACATTTTTCATGACAAGAGAAGTTGTCAAAGGACCAAAAAATTTAAGATTTTAACTGATATTAAGGAAAATTAGAAGGGATTTTTTTCAAAAGGTAATAATTCTCTCTTCAAGGTTGACTCTATCATTTTTAATAACTAGATCATCCCTCCCCTAGTAAAATATCATTCTATGAAGGTGGATAGAATCCAAATCAAGTGGACCAAACCTATGGATTCTTAGTTTAGGTTAAATTTTTATGGTGATGTAAAAGGTAACCCTAGTAATGTAGGTGGAGGAAGAGTCATTAGGTACAATGAATGGAATGTTTTTTTATATTTTATGCCCTAAGGGAATCCAAACTAACCATGTGGTAGAAATTAGAGTGTATTTTTGGGTATAAAAATGGTGGCCAATATACATATTGATAAGATTAAAATTGAAGGGGAAATGAACATTATAAAATATTTTTTTTCTAAATCTTAGCCTAGCTAGACCATCCAGAGCAAAATAAAAAAATGTTAAAAATTATTGTGGAAATGACCATGGAGGTCAAGATATCCTACATCTATAGGGAAAGAAACAAAGGTGTCATTACTATGGCTAACTTAGGGTTTGGAAGTACATGTTTAAATTATTGGTATAAGGTAAGAGACATCCTTAATCATATTATTAATATTTTGATGGGTGATGTTTCAAAGTAATTTAGACCCCAAGAAGGAGTGACTTCAAATTATTATTGATAATCAATGCATATATTTGTTCAATGTGACATATCTGATAATGATGCCACTAATTATTTCCGAATTATGTAAACTAGTTTGAAGCATGAGATTCACAACTTCATTAATTTATTGATTATCTATTTTTTTATTCCAAGTATCATCGAGCTAGTTTTGTTAAAGTCATAGGGTGGTATCGATCAAAAGATAGGTGATGAAAACGTTGGTATTATGGGGGAGAGAAAGATCAAGATCTTATCTCATGCATAAAGGTGAGGGATGACCCTTCTATATGGTGAATTTTTATAAAAGGTAGATTAGGGATTTATATGCAGAGGAGTGTGGGGTTTGACCCCATCATTTTTAATGAATTCACTCTAAGTTGGGATAAAAGGTTAGTAATAATGAGGGGGATGATAAATATCATCTATGAGGAATGAATTGGGGAGGTCACATGTATGTCCTATGAGGGGATAAAATATTTTAAATACAATTGTAATAAGGGGGAGTTGATGAAGGGATTTTTCAATTCTAATGATGAGCCTTAGGAGATGAAAAAGAGTAATTTATAGATGAACCTTCCATTGTCATGTCCATTCATATGTATAAAACTAATGAAATACTTAACTATGGAAAGAAATTATAGTAACCTTTAAACACATCACTTCATGTTACTCAATGGATTCAAGGGATATTGTAAGGTCAATTTTCCTTATTTATTATCAAGTTTCTTGAGAATTTTATTATGGACTTTCAATTGACTTCTTTAGGGAATATTATCCACTAGGAACTAATCTACCTTTGTTGGAAATATTTTCATTGATGTCAAAGGTCTAGCATTATTGGTGATAAAGGACCCATTGCATTTAATGATGTTTGTCATAGTAATATATTGGATAATATGTGTTGATATTTATTTAATATTAACAAATATATTTGTGGTTTTATATAATTCAAAAGAGGGCCCATGGAGAAGTCAAAGAGTCACAGGGTAAAGAGAAAATAAGAATGGGACACATTTTCCCATGAAGAGTCATCTTAAGGAATTCCAAAAGCCACCAAGTGAAGACAAAAGAGAAAGGAAACAATTCCTCATGAAGGGACACTTTGAGTAATACAAAAAGTCACCACGATAAAGACAAAAGAGGAAAGGATGCTTTTGCTTATGAAGGGTAACCATATGAGTTTTCAAATGTAAGGATACAAAGGGTCATGAAATTTTGGTGCCATTTTCCATGAAGATTGAAGGGTCACAAAGGGTGAAGGCCAAAGGTCATTTGGAAAGTTATAAATAGTCTTGAGAAGCCATTTGTAATATGTGAGATAGAGTATGATTTGTAATTGTTATATCTATCTTATAAGATCCAAGGAGAGAGAGGAAAGAGATATTGTAATAAACTATCATTTGTTGAGATAACAACATTGAGAGATAGTTGTGTTGTATACACAAAAGGGGTTAGTGCTCCTATGGGTTGGTGCTCATGAATAGTTGATATGTTGGTGCTTAGTAAAGGGGTTGGTGCTCATAAATAATTGCTATGTTGGTACTTAGCAAAGGGGTTGGTGCTCCTATGGGTTGGTGCTCATGAATAGTTGTTGTGTTGGTGCTTAGCAAAGGGGTTAGTGCTCATATTGGTTGGTGCTCATGAATATTTGTTGTGTTGGTGCTCAACAAAGGGGTTGGTGCTCTTACAAGTTGGTGCTTACAAATATTGTAGTTTGAGTTGGTGTTTATTCATATACTTGAGATTGTTCTCTATGGTTTTTCCCACATTAGGTTTCCATGTTAAATATAGTGTCTCTCTATCTTGTGTGGTGTATATTATTTCATTTTTATTTCTTATCTTGAATGTATGGTTAAGAGTAATTTGATTAAGGGAAATTTTATAAGATTTATGATAAACAAATTCACCCCCCCTCTTAGTATATCCCATGCTTAACAACCTCATTATCTAATTGGGACAACCTTTATTGGGTAGGTAAGTTGAAAACCTAGGAATGAGAAGTGGATTGAGTATTAGAGTTATAATACACTGAGAGGGGGAGGGGTGAATCAATGATGACAAACAATCTAATTAAATTTCCAAACTCTTGCAAATACTTAAGCATTCAACACAAGCATTTATAAAGCATTTTGATAATTCATAGTAGTGAACAATAAACATAATGCAAGATCACATACAAAACATAAGATCTATGTGGGAAACCCTTTTAGGGAATACAATCCACTCTCAATCCTACAAACATATGGACTACTATCCTATAATATGATTACAAATAAGAGACTGATCAACTCATTTAGACCAAAAAACCTTGATCATGTCCTCCTGACCAAAGGTATTTAGTGAAATACCTATTCCATAATGAACCCCTACACCTAATATGATAAACTCTTTTATACCACCTACCTTTAGTAAAACACATATTTTATAATGAGAAAATGCCCCTAAGGAAGACCAACTCCTTTAGACCCTCTTTTGATAAAAACACTTCCACCTTAGAATTGATGTCTTCAACACCTGATGATGGATATCTATATATCACTCCTCTCACCTTTCAACAACAACTCTATCACAACTTTAACAACATGACTAGATGGTCATATACATAGTTTGCACATTAAACTACCGCTTAGACCAACCACCAAGCTTACATAATCTTCATATACACACTTAGATCTCTTCATACAAATTCACACTACAAGATCACTATACGATCATTAATAACATGACCTACAAGTTATACACATAGTAAAACAACTATTTTTTACATTAACTCCACCAATAGGCACATGACCTATCCTTTTCTCTCCAACTCTCTCAAATCTTCCACACAAAGTCTCTAACATATAAGTCTAGAACCCAACACATTTTTTAATACTATATATATAGAGTAATCATGAATTAATCAAGATCATAATATTTATTTTGTGGCCACAAAGCATGACTTCACCCTTAAGGCATCTCATATGGGTTACACTTAAACATAGTCACCTTTCAAAATAGGCCTAAGTCACTTTTAGGTCCTATGGAGACCCATTCACCTTTTTGATACGTCTCCAAGAAAATTAAGAACACATGACCATTTAAAAATACATAGGTCCACTCCCTATTTCCCCTAAGACATTCTCAAATGATCACAATAACCTTATCTCACATCTGAATATGCTTAAACAACTCAAATAGAGACCTTATACATAGGAATACCATTAAAAAAATATAGTCAACTTCTTAAGCACTGTTCATACTTAAGATAGATTGATCATAGCTCCAAAATACTCATAGAACATCCCCATAGAGTCTAAAATACTCCCTAATAGCTAATTCACCATGAAAAATCAAAACAACATCTACATGATCTTAAATATTCTTCTTGGGTCACTTACAAAACATATACAGAAACATAGTCAACTTTAGAGCTCAATAACTTTATCTATACACACTTCCAAATCTTCTAATCCATATTTCTAGATGTGCTTCAAAGTCCTCTACCTCTTTTATTTTTATTTTAATAATAAATTCAAATTATATCAAAAGTTATGGTCTAAAAAATAGACACTAATCTTTCCTTCATAATTTCAAATATTCAAATACAAATGGTCATAGTTAACCTTTAGACACTAAGCTTAAATCTCATGAACTCTCAGCTTAGGATCAATCTCACACCATCAATCTTATTCAAGATTTAATACATAAACCACAAAATCTAAATGTTAAAAATTTAACTATTGACCTCATCTCATGAAATCTAGAAACTTTGACTCATTGCACTCTATCGATCTCTATGGATCAATCAATACTTTAATGATCAATGCTCATTACTCGATCAACTGTACAAATTCCTGCTTGCCATTGGATTATTATCATTTACTTTTTCTCAATCATTAAACATCATGCACATATAATCATCTTGTTTCCTCCTAACTTATTTGATCCATGCTCACCATTGATCTTGATCAATCTTTAACACTTTCAAAAATGATTAATATTGGGACCCTATCAGTATGCCTGAGTAGACATTTTTTATCCTTAATAACTTCTATGCTTTGATGCAGGGTCTCAAATTTGGACTAGATAATTTCCTTTCTTAGGATAATCCAACCATATAAAAAATATATCTTAGAACCCTCACATGTGTGAGATATAATACCATTAAATTACCTTATCAAAAACCTCTATCACATAGCCAACTATGTCAAAATATGTCTAGGAGACCAACTTTGAGCAAGCATAACTTTTGTCATGATTTAATGCATGATCTATAATTTATTAAAAATCAACTATGATAAAAACTAAACAAACCCATATGATCATATTTTCTTGACACCTTCACATGTGAAAGATATAACATCATAAAAATTCTAACTCATCTCTTTTTGCCATATTGCAAAACTAGCTAAGTATGGGAAAACATAGTAAAAATACTTAGGATCCCAACTTTACACATCTATATCTCTTAATGTGCTACATTGTATGATCTAATAATTATCAAAAATAAACTAGGTCCAAACATTAACAAACCCATATGATCACCTTCTTTTGAAACATACACATATGCAATAGCTAACCTCATCAATATGCTTAGCTCTTTCTGTTCATATTACAAATTTGGCTATGGGAAAATGGTGAAATATTTCTTAAAATCTAGCTTTGCACCCTCATATATTTAATCATGTTTTGATTCATGACTTGATATCTAGTGCATAAAAACTATGGACTACTATGATCACAGTTATATTACTAGCTCCCCTTGACTTGTTCAAACATGGCAATGGTGATGTCATCAAACTACCTACTTAGATTTTCTGCCACTGGACCCAAAGTGTCTAAATGAAAACTATGGACTATGAGATGAATTCCACTTATGTACACAAGCTCTTAAATCATATATCACATATTATATTACCCATTTCAATTTATAAATCTTCCATACTCATCCATGATCCTCTCAATCTATGTCAATACTAAAGATCAACCAACCATACATAAATCATACAAGAACAAGCACTTTGTACACTTTGTCATTATCACATAGACTATTAAGTCTCTTCATCCACTCAACAAGACACCTCCATGACACCACCATGACATCACTATGAAAACTCTCAAACAATCTCCCCCTTTACAATTGATGTCAACACCCATCAATATAGCCATATATAGCTCACCTTCTCTCTCTTCAAATCACTCCCACAATAGGAACTTTCTCCCCAATAGGGACTTTCTCCCCAATAGGGACTTTCTCCCCCTTTGACACTATGACAAAGTGGGCACAAATTGATCTTGAGGACCTAAAAATATTATCAAATAGGAATGGAACATATTATAAAGATGATACAAATTCCCCCTTAGCTTGAGCTAACCTCTTCTTGTCTTGACAACTTCCTCTTGCTCAAAGCCAACATTATATTCAATCAAGCACAATAACCAAGAAAGAAAAAACATATAAAACCACAAAAAACTAATGTAACACATCAAGAATCACTTGAGAGTGACCCCCCAATAAGTTTGAGCAATTTCATCTTCTGAGCATCTTCAGATCTCCACACCCCATTAAGAACCACCATGCAAGCTTACTAGCCTTCTTTTTCAAGACACTTCCATGACCATTAACAATGCATCATACCACTCATCAATCAAGAAATATTTTCTAAACCAAATTTATAACTCACCTTAAAACAATCATGCTTTGTTCTTTTTAGATAGACCAAATAAAATCACTCTTCTTCTTATTAGGCCTATCTAGTCCTCTTGTAGCCCTACCTAAAATTTGTAGATCCCACAACTTTTATTAGACAAACATTCTAGAATTGAAACTTCATATCTAGATCATTCTCATATTCCCCCTTAATCACACTAATTTATAATAACAATATCATCATTTACAAAATTCTTCCTTCACAAGCCTATTATCCAATTAGCCCTCCATTTTGACATAAACAAAAATAACTTGAGAACCACAAACCTTAAAATCTTTGTGAATATTGATTTGACCATCCATTTGGCCCATTCAAAAAATTAATAAGCTTCAAACCTCAACTCATAAGGTAGACCACTTTTATAGTAGATCCCAACACCCTAGAATCTTAACAACAAATAAAGTCAACATAACACCTTCCAATCAATGTCCACCTCTAAAACTTCTTGTCCATTTGGAGACAACCATTACATACTTATGGACCAAGATTTGATCTTTTACACCATTGGGAACCTTGACTTCCTATAACCCAATTTAGGACATACAAATTCTTAAGCACAAACTGGGAAACCTGAGATCAAACAAAAATCTCCAAATAGACTTTAACATACCTTTAAATCACAAAACCATCTAGACCATGCTACAATAAGGTCAATAGACCTTTCTATATAAAAATATTATCTTGAAAAATCACAAATCCACCTTTACCATCTTGGAACCTTCAATATGACCATGTAGATTATTCTAATTGAAAAAACACCACAACAATACTTTCTTCTCCACTTGAATGGAATCTCTTAAGAATAATATATAGAGACACCCTCTATACCTCAATTATCCAAAACAAATATAAATCCTTATATTCCTCTTCCTCCTTGCTCATATGATACTTATATTTCTTCTTATTCTTCCTATATGGCTTTAGAGAGACAACTTTCTCAACTACTAAAACATTCTCCTTTTCTTATATGATTAGATTATCAATACATAGAGACAACATAGATTCATGGCATACCTTTTCATCTAAATAATCTTCCTTGAAACTTGGATTCTCATCACTAGTCACTTGTTTAACAATATTAGGATGTTCACTTGGATCCATACATACCTTGGAACTAACTTCAACTAATACCTTAGTCTTCACCTTGAGCTTAGTCTCTTCATTCTCGAGTAGATAATGAGACCTCTTGGGACTCTTCAAATTTAGAATCATTCTCCACCATAGAAAACAAATTACTTGGACCTACAGTCTCATCGCGATTCATACTTCCACCTTTGGTTTGTAAGTATTAACTTGTCTTTTGTCTCACACTCTAAGAACTTGATAAAACCTATTCTATCTTGTAGGCCTTTGATTACAGAATCTATTAATGTGACCTCTTTGTTCATAATTGAAGCACACCAAATTATTTGAAAAAATATCTTTCTATCTTTCTAGATTTGGACAAAATCTTGTAATGTGTCCTAAGTCATAACAACTATAGCATTCAATATCTCTTGAAGTAAACTTATCTTGTCTTATCTTAAATGGATAATGTTTTACAAAGTGACCAAAATCATGATAGTTGAGGCACTCAACCTTTCTTACACCTTTTGAATGATAACCCCCATCATAGTTCCAAGAAAATTCATTCTTAGTAGGTCTTTTACATTATCTATCTCTATGCCTAAACTAATTACAAGTATAGCAATAACCATTGAAATTTGTATACCTCTTAGAATTTGGTTGTCGGATCTATTTTATATTCATCCTTTCATTGCTTTCATTCCTTATCTGATGATTTGTCTTCAATGGTTGATCCACCTTGTTCACATTAGTCTTCATCATGTCTTGAGTTGTAGTCTCTATTTCTTTTTTGTATCTAAGACTAGTCTTATCACTTGCATGCTTTTGATCATTCAAAATGTTATCAATATCACTTTATATCTTTTCAAATATCACAAATGACATTAATATAATAGATACATTCTTTAACTTAGATTTAAATGACTCATTTTGAATTACATGCCTTGCACATTCATCTTCTTTAGATTTTAAGCTTGTAGATAGAATTTCTAATTGACAACTGAGATGTTTTACCATATCTTCATGACCCTTATCATATTCATCCATTCTTTCCTCAAACACACTGAATTTCTCCTCAAAGTCTTTGAGATTATATTTCATCTTCTTATTGATCTTCTTCTCAATTTTTAGTTCTTCATGAGCATTAGACAATATAGTATCACAGTCCACCTCACCTTCATCATCATCTAGATCACTCTAATTAGACACCTTATAATGTGAGCAAATTCCTTCTTTAGCCATGAACAAAGCTTCATCTTTAGTATAACCATCAGCTTCATGATCATTTTTTGGGTCACTATCTTCATTCTTATCTGATGAGCTACAATCTTCTTTGGTGTATAGACTCTTCTTATTTTTGAAGTACTTCTTGATATCAAACCTTCTAAATCCTTTTTTTCTTTTATTAGACTTGAAATATCTCTTGCCATCATCATGACCTTAATCATGCTCTTCATCATCATCCTTCTTATACTTATGAGGGCACTTATTATCAAAATGTCATATCTCACCACAATTGAAGAATTTGAAGGATAGTTTACCTTTATACTTACCTAAACCTATTCTCAATTTCCTTGAAATAAAAGAAATTATTTCATCCTCATCTATATCAATAATGTCATCCTCCTTGATTTTCTTACCTTGGAACTTCTTCTTTGTCTACATTTTAGTTTTGAAAGATGTTTCTTTCGTTGGTGGTTTATCATCATTCTTACTCATCTTATAGGCAGTAAGGGTGTCATTCAATCGATCTTTATTCAATTGACTAAGATCATGACTCTCTTCTATAGAAGATACTTTTGGATTAAAATTTGAGGATAGAGACATTAATACATTTTGAACAACATTAGTCTCTTCAAAATTCTCTCCAAGACCTCTGATGATGTTCATAACCTCATCAACTCTCTATAGAAAATATGTCATAGTATCTTCTTCATTCATATTGAGACTTTCAAATTTTCTTCTTTGAGTCTAAAAATTTTCCAACATAACCTTTGAATCACCTTCAAAAATAGTGTTTAGCTTATCCCATATTTCCTTGTCAGATGTGCAATGAATTAATTTTGTTAAATCAATTTTTGTAAGACCACAATTGATGACATTCATTTCCTTAGAGTTGTTATCAAACAACTTCTTATCTTCAACACTAGATGAAGGAATAGCAAGAGAAACATAACCATCTAAAACTAATTTCCATACATCAAACCCTAGGGACATTATGTATGTCTTTGTCCTAGCACTCCAAAATCCATAATTAGATCTATTGAACATCATTGCTTGATTAGTAGAGAAACCACCTTGCACCTTTTGACTAGCCATTACATCTTGGATCACCTTCAAGCTATCAATATTTTACAAAAATACCTAGCTTTGATATTAATTTTTAGAGGTATAATCCACTAAGAGGGGGGTGAATCAGTGATGACAAACAATCCAATTAGATTTCCAAACCCTTTCAAATACTTAAGCATTCAACACAAGAATTTATGAATTATATAGATCATTAATAGAAGTGAACAATAAACATAATGCAAGATCACATACAAAAAAAAGTATCTATGTGTGAAATAGTTTTGGGGAATAAAACCCACTCTCAACTCTAGAAACACATGGACTATTATCTTATAAGATGATTACAAATAAGAGACTGATCAACTCCTTTAGACTAGCAAACCTTGATCATGTCCTCATGACCAAAGGTATTTAATCAATCACCTATTCTACAAGGATACCTTACCCCTAATATGATCAAATCCTTTAGAACACTTACCTTTAGTAAAACACCTATTTTATAAGGAGTAATTTCCCCTAAGGAAGACCAACTCCTTTAGACGATCCTTTGATAAGACTACTTCCACCTTAGAATTAATGTATTCAAAACTTAATGATGGATCTATGGATATTACTCTTCTCACCTTTTAGAAACAACTCTATCATAGATTCAACAACATGACTATATGGTCATACACATAGTCCACACAATGATCTACCTCTTAGATCAATCACCAAGCTCACATAGTATTCATATACACACTCAAATCTCTTTGCAAAACTTCACACTATAAGAACACTATATTGTCATTAGAAACATGACCTATAAGTCATACACATATTCAACCAACTATTCTACACATTAACTCCACCAATAGGTATACTACCTATCCTTCACTCTTTAATGCTCTCAAATCTTCCACACCAAGTCTCTTACTTACAAGTCTAAAACCCAAAACATTTGGTTATACTATATATAGAGAAATAATGAATTAATCAAAATCACAATATTTATTTATCAACCACAAAACATTCTTTCACCCTTAAGGAATCTCATATGGGTCACACTTAAGCATAGGCCCCTTTGAAAATAACCCTAAGTCACTTTTAGGTCCTATAGAGACCCATTCAAATTTTTGATACATCTCTAAGTAAATAATAACATAAGACCATTTAAAAATGAATAAGTCCACTCTTTACGTCCCATAAGACATTCTCAAATCATCAAAATAACCTTATCTCACCTCAACATATGCTTAAACAACTCAAATAGAGACCTTATACATAGGAACACCATTAACAAACATATAGTCAACTTCTTAAGCATTCTTCATACTTAAGATAGATTGATCACACCTCTAAAATATTAAAAAAGAATCCACTTAGAGTCTAAAATACTCCCCAATATCCAATTCATCATAAAACATTAAAATAATATCTACATGATCTCAAATAATCTTCTCAGGTCACTTGTCTAACATATACAAAAACATAGTTAACTTTTGAGCTCAATAAATTTGTCAGTACGTACTTTTATATCTTCTAATATATATTTATAAATGTGCCTTGGAGTCCTCTACCAATTTAATTTTTAATGTAATAAAAAATTAAACTTATATCAAAATCTATGGTCCAAAAACTAGACACTAGTCTTTCCTTCACAATTTCAAATATTCAAATACAAATGGTCACAGTTAACCTTTGGACACTAAGCTCGAATATCATGAACTCTTAGCTCAAGATCAATCTCACACCATTGATCTTGTTTAAAATTTAATATATAGAATACCAAATCCAAATTTTAAACATATTATAGTTGACCTCATATCTTGCCATCTAATAAATTTGACTCAATGCACACCATCGATCTCTATGGATCAATTAGGGCTTTAATGATCAACACTCATCATTCAATCAACTGTATGAACACCTACTTACCATTGGATCACTATCCTATACCTTTTCTCAGTCATTAAACATCATGTACATATCCTCATCTTATTGCCTCCTAACTTCTTGGAACTATGCACACTATTGATTTTTATAGAGCTTTAACACTTTCAAAACTGACTATGGGGACCCTACCGATATGCTTGAGTAGCCATTTTTTATCTTTAATAACTTTTTGTGCACTTTGACACAAGATCTCAAATTTAGACCAGATGATCTACCTAATTAGGAGAATTGAAACATATAATAAATATCTCTTATAACCCTGACACATATCAGATGTAATGCCATTAAAGTTCCTTCTCAAAAACTTCCATCATAGAGCCAACTATGTCAAAATATGTTTGGGAAACCAACTTTGAGTAAGCATAAATTTTTCCATGCTTCAAAACATGATATGGAATTTATCAAAAATCAAATATGTTAAAAAATTGAACAAACACATATGATAATATTTTCTTGAAACCTTCACATGTGCAAGATGTAACATCATCAAAATTCTCACTTGGCTCTTTCTACCTTATTGAAAAATTGGCTATGGGAAAACATAGTCAAAATACATGGGAGCCCAAATTTGTACATATCTCTAAACATGATATATTATATGATCTAAAAATTGGCACAAATAAACTAGGTCCAAAACTAAATAAACCCATATGATCACCTTATTTTGAAACATCCATGTGTGTGAGATCTGACCTCATCAACATGCTTACTTAACTCTTTCTAGTCATATTGTGGGAAAACAGTGAAATATATCTTAGAATCCAACTTTTCACCCTCATATATTTGACCATGATTCAATTCATGACTTTAGATCTAGAACATAAAAAATAGGGATTACTATGATCATAAACATATGACCATATCCCCTTGACTTATTCATAGGTGGAAATGGTGACATCATCAAACTACCTACTCAAATTTTTTTCCATTAGACCCAGAGTGTCTAGATGAAAACTATGGACTACCATATGAATTCCACTTATGCACACAAGCTCTTAGATTATGGATCACATCCTATATAACCCATTTCATATGTTTAATCCTCCATACTCATCCCTTATCCTCTCAAGATATGTCAATACTAAATATCAACTGACCATATATAAAGCATATAAGAACAAGCACATTGCACACTTTATCGTTATCACATAGACTATCAAGGCTCTTTATCCACTAAATAGGACACCTATATGAAACCAACATGACATCACTATGAAAACTCTCTAATAGTGGATATTTATAGGAGAGGTAGGTGATCTTAGAGGAAGAGCCTATGGAGTAGATTATCACAACTCAACACACTATAAATAAATTGGTGAAGAGTAAAGGCAAGGAGATTGCATTGGAAGGTACATATAAGAAATTTTGGCCTATCAAGGATGAGATAAATATTTCCATCTTTAAAAATGTTTGAGGGAATTATCCTACCATGAATGAGGACAAAGCTAAAGTAAAATTATAAAATGGTGGTTCAAACCCAAGGTGAAGCCAAGAGGGGGAAATTACATAATCTCCTTTGTCTAAGAACATCAAATCAAATAAATGGGAGGATAATTTTGCTATCATGGATTAAAATTATCCTATTAAATGGATATTTGGATGGAGTTTAATGAGTAAACTAAAGTAATGAGGGAATAATTGGTCAATTTATAGACTTTTAGAGTTGGTAAGCATCTAGGTGAGGTATGGGGAAAACCCACTAGCATGCTAAATCTAGATTTGGAGGAATCCCTTAATATTAATCACACTAAATTTAAAGAGGAAGAATAAAAAATAAATTTTAAAAGGGCCAAATCCAAGACTAGGAAGAGTGTGAAGATAGTAAAAGTAAACATGAGAAAGAAGAGAGACATGGAAGATAACATGGAGAGGATATCAAAACATACCCAAAGGAATCTGAATAAAGTTAATACCACAAGACAAAATAAGATATCAATATTATGGCTCTAATTAATTATTTTATTTTTAATGAATCTTCCATTTAGTGTTTTGGGTGTTCCATGTTTTGTTTTAGTTACATGTTATTTTAGGGGTTCTCGTTAACTTTTGATGGAATTTTGATGGTTTCTTGGGGTGTATTTATTTATTTATTTAAGGGGGTTATCTTTCTATATATTTTTTATATTGGTTAATGGACCCTTAAAACCCATATATAACATATGCAATAAAAATAATCCTTGAATCCCCATAAACTAAGATATGTTGGATGCCCCATTGAATAGCTAGTTTAGACTAGAAACAAGAGCCTCATACTTTGCTATGTTATTGATACAATGAAATCATATTAAAAAAAAATTAGATTAATATCACCTTATGATTAATGAGAAAAATTACTACCCTTGATCCATGGCTGGTGAAGGATCCATAAAAATATAGATACCACTTAATTGATTCATCCAAGGAAGAAATAGCCTCATTAGGAAAGTTTATGGTTAAAGATTGTATGTTTGTTAATGGTTCCTCTATTAATGTGTTTATAATAATTTTCCCTTTGATATCCTTATGATTAACATACTCAATATCAAACTCAATAACATATCCTACTTTTCCATCCTCCTTGTTAGAGCTATTTTTGAAAGGATGTATTTAAGTGCATTGAATTTTGCAATGATTTTTGTTTGATTATTAATAATGTAATGATGAAGTTTTGGGGAAACAAAAAAACTACTAGACATGTTTTTTCAATGGAAAAATAGTTTAACTCATAATATACCAAAGTTTGTTTTAAATAGTACACTGTTATTGTTGTCCCATGATCATCATGTTGTGTTAATAATGCCTTCAATGTATGTTATGTATCTAAAATGTATAATAATAAAGGTTTACCTAGATTTGGTGGCATTAAGACTGGTGGATTTTCTATATATTGGTTGATATTTTTAAATGCATGTTTACATTATTCATTTAAATTAAAATTAATATTATTTTTAATTATATACTTGAATGGGTTGCATATGTCTACAAGTTGAGATATGAATCTTTAGATAGCCTAAATTTTCCCTAGAAAAATTTGAAGTTGTTTGAGATTAGTAGGTGGAGGAATTTTTGTTATACTTGTGACCTTTTTTGGATCCACTTCTATACTTATTTTTGATACAATAAACCTAAAAGATTCCTTGACGTGATCTTAAACACACATTTCGTTAGATTTAGGCAAAACTTGTATTCCTTTAATTACTCAAAAATATTGTGTAATACTATGTGATAAACTACTGTTATTTTGGATTTGGCCAAAATATCATCTACATAATATGTAACAATATCATAAAACATGTCATGAAAAATGATTGTCATATCACATTGATATGTGGCTCTATAATTGTCAAGACAAAATGACATGACTTGGTAATAAAATGTGTCTCAAGCTGTGATGAAGGTTGTTGTGTTGGTATTCAGGCATACTTTTGATTTGGTTATATCCCAAAAAACCATCTATTATTGACAACATCTAATGACTTGAGTAGAGTCTACAATCATGTCTATATTTGGAAGTGTAAAATCATATTTTAGACAAACTTTTTTAATATCTCAAAAATATGTAAAAAATATTATACATGCTATTTTTATCTTGATTGGCATAATGTTATAAATCCACTGTAAATAATGTATAGGTTGAATAAATCTGGCTTCCAATTATTTTTTTAGTTCCTCCTTTATGAGTAGATCCACCTTAGGATGCATCTTTATTAATTTTTTTTGACATGAATAGCATCCTTGTGAATAATAAGATGGTGGACTACAAGTGATGTGTCCAACCCAGGAATATCTACATATGACTAGGCAAACACATCTAAAAATCATTGGAGAAGGAAAGCTAGGATTGACTATTCTTTAGGATCAAGAGAAGCAGAAAGATTATGTTTTATTCAACATACCCCCACTCTTTTTTTACCTGATTTGGGACCCATTATAAGTTTAAAAGGTATATTTCTATTTAAAATGGGTTTTTATTGGCATTTATATGTGTATTCAACAAGCTCAAGTTTTAAAATTTCATATTCCTTATGCAGATGAGATATCTTCAATATAAATGCATTTGGAATCTTTTTATACAGGTTTTCACATTAGGACTAACCTATTGATGGTCTTTGGGATTTTTTGCATATATACACATTTCAACTTTGTGTATTTCACACTTTTCAAGTTGTGCATTTCACATTTTTCAGTCTTCAATTTTTTTTCATAGGTTTTTATTCATTGTAGCATTTTTAATGTACTTTGACATATCTAAGCCTCTAATTCTTCATGCCTATGTAGCTTGTTTTGTCTTCACATATTTTACACTTCATAGCTTGCATTCACAAATATTAGTTTTAATTGGTCATAAAATTTGGAGGTTTTATTCTTCACATATCTTATTCAAAAAAAACATCAAGAAGTTAGTTTTTGGCATCAATGTTACTCAACTTTGGGTCTTTAAAACTTTTGTTCAGATATTTTTTCCTCACTTTGCCTTTGCATATTCTAAATTTCACAAGTTTTGTTCAAATTTTTTGGTTGGTAAGAACTGTTTAGAGGTTATGTTAGGAAAAAGTGTTCAAAAGTTTTGTTCTTCAGAGATGTCATTGATAAATATTATCCATTATGGCCTTCATATTTCACATTTTTGGAACATCACAATAATTGTCCAATTGGGTCCCAACACAAACCTCAACACTCGACTCTTGAATAAATGTTTTGTGGCATAATCAATTTTTTCATAAAATTAAATATATGGTGAAACTTATCAAAGATTATAATGTGGCATTTATTCAAATGTATAGAAATCCTACATGGTATATCTTCTAATTTTAAATGAAAAAGTTTGAATTAAATGAGTAAAATAAGATCAAATACATTGGGCATTAATGGTGCATGAACTAGAATTGAATTTTGATACTCAATGCTATATGATAGAATTCTAAAGATATATCTAATAATTTATTACTGAAGAACTCAAGTGAAATTTTGTTGACAAGATATTTCAAAGCCCTAGTTATCTATGTTCATGCATGAATTACTTCTAGAAAGAGAGTAAATAATTGAATTGAAGACTAAAACTACATAATTGAACCAAATAGTAATAGATTCTTCATCTAAGGTATTAAAGGGAGTGTTTCTACCATCTAAATTTTTTTTATTAAAGACTCCACAGAATATACAAATATCATCTTTTATCCTAAAAGGTTTAATAGAGAATATAATAGCTATTTAGCTTTATAGGATGTGATTAAGGACGTATATTATTATTCACATGAAGAGGATTTGATAGCCCCATAGTAGTAGCCAATAATTTACTTACTACCATTGAAACATCAACAACAACATTTTATAGTGGCTAAGCATGATGTGATGTCCTACATCAACTTATTGAGGGACCTATTTTTTGTAGAAAAGTTGATTGGCAGTGGTTTACTACACATATGCCATAATATAGTAATTACTTTCATATCAAGGGATTATTTTCATATGTACTTATAGCTGCATATTATATATTCCACTTTTGATGGACACTTGGTTGAGTTGTGGAAGAAAATGACCACAATTGAGAACACACTCAAGAATTAGATCATTATGGGAAAAGTGGTCACTCTCAAATCCAAAGACACATTACCTATCATCAACATCTACATTTTATAGTGGCTAAGCCTAAGGTGATGTCTTACATCAACTTATTGAGGGACCTATTTTTTATAGAAAAGGTGATTAGCAGTGCTTTACTACACATATTATATAATATAGTCAATCCTTACATCTCAGGGGATGCTTTCCATATGTACTTACAGCTACCTATTGCATATGCCACTTTTGATGGACACTTGGTTGAGCTATGGAAGAAAATAACCATAATTGATAACACACTCAAGAAGTGGATCATTCTAGGAGAAGTGGTCACTCTCAAATCTAAATATCCATTACCTGTCACCAAATTTCAAATAGGAGTTTGAATTAGAATGGTCTTATTTAAAAAAAATTATGGTCACCCTAGTATCCACTTCCTCCATTGGAATGGGTGTCATAGCTCGATTTATTGATGAACTCTGAGTTGAATTTCACTCTAGAATAGATAATCAATACAAAACTATAGGAACAAATTCTCAAGAAGGACAAGAGGCCTATGCATGACCATTTTTATGTGATGTCTTATTTATTGGGCATAGTCATGGGCATTGTTTATGTGAATAATGTATATCTTTAGATCCCATCGCCATACTATATTAAAACCTAGGTATGTGATTCTTTTTATTTCTTCCACATTTATTCATATACAAAGAACATAGTCAAACTTGTTGATAATGTTTACCTTCAACCCTAGAGGGAAATTCAAAAGGAACCCCTGCTTAAAGTATCAAATAGCATTAGCAAAACATTAGGGATAAGTGGAGATTAATGGCTCTACCATGATTACACAACAATTATGGTGATGGGAAATGAGGTTAATCCTTTGCCTCTCCCAAATTATGTTCCCAAAACATTTACTAATTATAAGGTTTCCTATAAGCTATGGTGGAGTGTGGATGAATATTTGAAGAATAAGAAGAATAAATAACTATTTCATGATTCCACCTTGATGATTAGCTAGATGTGATGTACCATCAAGAAATATTTTGGAGAAGTTAGAAAAAATAGAGAGTACTATTAATTGGTTACTTTTCCAAATAGGGATTGGGATCCTCATAGCCTAATCTAAATTCACATCCAAGGCCTTGACATCCCTTACTAACAAGAACCATTTGAGCGTGATTTCATATTTTTGAATGTGAAAGATGATGTTGACATTATATAAAGAGAAAATGAGATGGATTGATTGTGGAGAATTTTAGATCTATCTAGGCATAACCTTCTATAATAATTATAAAATCATGTACTAAGATCCCACCTCTTAATGAGTAGTCAACGATAGACTAAAGGACCTCTTAGCACTCCTAGTAGTCACAAGACTAGGGAACCTCCTCCAAGACACCACCCATTATGATGATATATATAAATTAGGAATAAGGTGAGGAGGAATTCCCAATCATATCAATGTCCTTATAACAAGGTTCATATTAGACACCACCAATTTCAATGACAACTATCAAGTTAGAGTAAGAGGTGGAGGAAATTCCTACTACCACAAGTTCAGTTAAGAGAGCTGAAGAACCCATTTGTATTGAATCTTCCAATTAAAAATATTATAGCATCCATATTTCATCCTCAAATTCAATTACTTCAAGTGTCATTTTTATACCCACTTCCACTCAACAAGCTCTTCCTTTGGCTAAAAAGTCAACAATTTGTTACAACATGAATCCTAGAGATCTGAGGGACCCTATGGGTATAGCTATTGGGACATCAATGCAAGAATATCCTAGGCTTGAATATAAGGATGAGGAGCTTTAGAATGCCAAGATCTTAAGTCTCCAATGAATAAAATGGAAAGCACCAATTAAGATAGAAAAATAAGGTGAGGACATTACTCCTATGATTTCTCCAATTCCTTTTATTTCCTCGGTGCCCATTATTTATGTAGTCCTTATGGTTTCTTTGGTTCCTATTGGTTTAATTCCTTTGGCTCCAATTATTTTAAGTTTTTACCTGGAATTTTTAGTCCATATTTATGCTAGTGTTACTATTATCCCTATCCATCCCATTTCTTCTACTATTGGGATTATTTCCATTGATCTTATTTTATCTATTGCTTTGATTATTTATACCTCCCTTGACATTACTTTAGTTGTAATTGTAAAAAAAGGTACATTTTAAGAAGACTAGGGGAGCCCTTGTTAGTTCCCAATTACATGTATCTTCTACTCAATGGGTTTGTCTATGCCTCCCTCCACCACAACTCAAGCTACTTCCATTACTCCCATTGTCAAATCTAAGAAGAAGAAGCCCACTTATGTTGTTCATCATATGCCTCAATTTGTAAATATTGATTGGTCCAAGATAATTTGGCCATAATTTACCAGACCCATTGAATTTAGAGGACTTAAGGCAATCTTTAGGAGATTTTTTGATAAAGACTACTATTGAGGACACTCTGTCATTGGATGCCACTTAACTGGTGATTCCCCAGTGGGATATAGAGCTAGAATCCTAAGCCTCACAAGGGACTAATTTAAAAATATTTTAGCTCCCAGCCATGACTTATATTTTTAATAAATAAATGACTATAATATAAAGGGTCATAAAGAGGAAGATAGAAGATGACATTGGCAGAGGCTTGGTCTTAGAGGAAAGGTAGGATGTACTTTAATTGTTAAGGAGAAATAGTAGGGGATTTGAGAAGCCTCTATATATTGAATATTTTAAGGCCTACCTATAGAGAAACAAAAAATCATTATTATAATTTCATGAGGGAAAAAAGTAGGCTAGGTAGGAATTATAACAAGAACTTGAGTAGGTAAAGGAACACTAATAAATTATTGATGTTCTTAACAAAATTTAAGGTGATGTACAAAGTGTTTCTCTAAGATTTTACAAAATTTTGGAGACTATTGGTTCTATGAGGGCTTAATTGTCCCCTCTTATAGTTAAAATGATCAAATTAATTAATTCCTTGAAATAAGATGAAAAAACTAATTTTCTTGTATTGTATACAACCAATAAGGCTTTCAGCCATCTTAATTTCATGACTCCTTTGGAAGTGGCCAATGATTTGAATATGGTAGTCATTAAGACATAATAATTTAGGGAGTGGGTATTAAGTGCATAAGCCTTGATTATTAAATTTATATAGAAAGGAAATCAATTCCTACAAATTTTAGATGAGATAAAACTTTCCTAGGCCCTTGATTCTTCAAGTAAATTAATAAGTAGGTCCATTGTGATTAACTACTATAGTAAGAGTCAAGTAATTTTAAGAAAAGTATTTATGGATATACATTAGAATAAATTAAACAAGATATGGGATTTAGTCTAAATAAATTATCATATGTAGAGATATTTTGGGTGGAATTTAGTGTCACCAAGGTAGAACATGTATGATTACTAGAAAAGGTTACTAGGGTGTATAGACCCTCCCTTTTGAACATGGATGAAATAAGGTTTCAATAAATCATTGGGTATAATCACTACCAAGAGTTGGCAGTAAATAAGTACATTATGGATGGGTCTCATAGTTTAACCATGCCTTCTACTACAATCCCTCTAATAACTATCTGTTCAACCATGTAGGCTACATCAACTAATAATCCTTATTTTATTCGATTATTTCTATATGTATCCTTGAAAGTAAATTGATAGTGTAACTAAGACATAGAAAATTTAATTGAATAATTTTGTCATCATGCACATGTTATATGTTTTTCTAAGAGAAAGTCCAATTTCAAAGGATTAAATTTTTACTACGTTCAGACATACATGCATGAACTTGTATTAATTATAATTTTTTCTTCTAATTATCTTTAACATGTAATTGTAAACTCTTGCATGGATTTGGAGGATGAGGTGAACCCTACCTAAGTATATTTATAATTGTAATCATCTTGTATTTAGAGATTTAGAAAAATATCAATATAGGAAGAAGTCCTTTTTATTGTCATGCAATTGTGTTAATGTTCTTCCATTCCAATTCTATGTAATTAATTGGTTTTAATTTCTTGGTTGTTTGATTCACTAATTTGAAGTGTGAAAAAGCTATGAAAAAATCCTTATGGTTATTTATGATGTATGTTGATTGAATATGTATAATAGAAATTGGATAATTAATAAATATCATTGATTATATGTAATTAAGTTGACAATTTTTCACTTTATTGAAATCCAGGTAAACTTTTTAACGTGACCAATGCCACTGGCTAGACACGACTAATACCGGTACCATGAGGCTAGTGGGGGACTTGAACACTAATGGCTAGAGCCGCAACGGAAGTACCCAACCAATCGACTACACCCCCCGACCCCTAATTAAGTTGACAATTTCAATCCTCTAAGTGTTCATAAATGTTTTCTTGATATAGCCTTCTATGTGTGAGTAAAAACTATCTTATAAACCTCCCTAGTCCAATCTATAATATTCTAAATAAGGTTTTTCAATATCTACTCTAGATAGAGGAATTTTTTTGTTAAAACCTTAGAGTTTATTATATCTTTTCTTCCCTAGACCACCCTAATTTGCATGCATGTGTGTTTGCAATAGATATTGGCTATAAGCATTGGTATTAAGACACTTATCCACAAAGATAATAGCCAAAACGTAATCTTTTTGAAATCATGGGGCACTATTTTCTACCATACCTTTCCCTCTTTTGGATTCTATTTTAAGGTCTACCCACTTTAGCATAGGTGTCATCCATCCAAATCAACTAGGTTTTAACTTTATTCTAGGTTTCATTCACCCATTCAAATAGGGTTTAATAACTTGTGTGTTCAACATACTATTCTAACGCCTAGTTTTTCAACCCATACCTTAAATGCATGCCATAGAATGGATTTTATATCCATTTAGATCCTAAAATTTTATAGTTTACCTTATTAAATTTCTATTTTTTAATAAAATAACATGAATAGAAAAGAAAATATTGTGTTATAAGGAAGGTAATACCCATTATGTGCCTTTTATTATACAAGGGTGTCCCTTATGTTTGAGTTGAATTAGAGACACCCAAGAGAGTAACCAAGTCTAGATCTTAAAACAATATTTTAGCTTCACCTTTTTTGATCCATCAAAGGCCTAGATCTACACTAGTTTTCTCCACCACTTCCTTGATCAGGACACCTTCTATAGTTAGAAACACCCAACCCATTAATCCTCTTATGGATGAACCTTCTTATCCTAGGATATGTTCATGATTTACCAAAGAATCTAAATAAGTATCTAATTTCTTTCTCCCCTTGAAGAGGAAGAATTACAGAAGGGCATATCAAGTCTTTTAAATCTATTTTGAGATTAATGAATGTCACTGATGAATACGTTACATGAATTATTTTCCCATTTACATTACAAGATAATGTTTATGATTGGTTCCTCAATTTGCAAGAAAACTCAATCATTTCATGGAAATCATGGCAAAGAACTTTTGTTTATTAATTTAGACAAGTTACTAGTCCAAATGTGGTATATCAAATAATCAATAGTATGAAGAGGGATCCCAATGAGCTAATAAAAGATTTTATAATGTGTACACTTGGTTAAGTGTTTCATATAAACCACTAATGGAATTAACACTCAAAATGTACAAGAATGTCTTAGATATAATTACTTTAGTATTTTTTCAAAGAGTTGTTACTTCTAATAATCAATCACTAGCCTATGAAGAAGTGATCAACATTAACAGGAAACTAAATTTGTACATACTAAGCATTCCCATCCTCAATGCTATTTTCATAACTTTGAATCCAATGCATAATGTGATTTATAATTTTTCAAAATTCAACCAAAATTAGTTGTATATGTTGCCTCTTATGATGTAAACCATACTAAATTATAATTATGGCTTCTTGAACAACTCTACACAAATTAATGGTTAGTAGTAGAGTCAACGTTCACTCCCAATAATACCATAGTTTCCTAGGGTGTGCATTATACCAAAATGAAATTGTCTATATAGAGGATGGTTCAAAATATAAGTAATGACTTCTTGAGAATGTAGAGGAAGATGTGAAATGTTACTCATCTAAATAATAATCAAAATTTTTGATTTAAAATTTATAACAAACCTTTCAAAAAGCCTACATAATGAGGAATAGTAGTAAGCCAAAAAGTTATTATAAATCAACATAGTGGAGATAGCTCTAGCCAATTGGTGTAGGGTTCATAACACATCATAACAAGGTGAAATTTACTATGTTGAGTTATGTGAATCATTTGAAATATTCTATAGAGAGATGGTGAGGCAATATTTAATGAATAACCCACCAAATCTCCCCCATGATACTAGTTCCTCAAGCACAACCATAGTCTTTGAAACTCACAAGTTTCCATTCCCAAGTGCAGATGAAAATATACCAAAAGACAAAATAGATGAGATAAACATTTTCTAAAATTTTGAGAGAAGCAATTATAATTTGAGGAACAAATAACCCTTCACTACATTAACTCCTCCAAGCAATGTGACTATTCCCCTGAGTCTAAAAGTTGATAACAATATACATCCTCTAAAATGGAATGATTAGACTCCAAATAGGGAAGAAAAAATAAAAGGGGGATATAATATCATTGATCACATGAAGAATATAAAGGCAAACATCACTCTTCATAGATTGGTTTAGATTATTGAATAGAAGGGGATCCTATGGAGGTCCATTATAGGGAAATTTGCTACAAATAAGATAAAATACACTCATACCAATGTTATATACAAAAGTAAGCCAAAAGTTCCTCCTTTCTTGTTAAATATCAGATATTAGGTAATTTATACATAATTATTTAGTTGATTATGGATCTTTGGCTAATATAATTCTAACTTCTATTTGACAAAACCTTGGGTTAACTCTAACCCCATCCAAGAGGATAGTTCATAATTGGATAAAATAGTGGTAAATGTAGTTGGAGAGATAAATGGTTTAATCATTCAATTTTAATCTAATCCAAATTTTAAAATGACTATAGACATGCTCATGGTAGATATCCTAGAGGGATATGGACTACTACTAAGTATAGATTGGTCAAAGACACTAATGGGTATGTAGCAATAGACTTTTCCCACATTTAGATACCTTGAAAGGGTATTAAAAATAAAATTTGAATTGATCAAAAACTAATTATGAATTATCCCATCATGGGATACAATGATAAAAATGAATAATTAAGTTATAAATCTCATAATCTTGGTATTTATACCTTTACCATGAAGAATGAGGTGTAATGACCAGAAATCTAAGGACTTTCCTAATTGTGAACTCTTCATTTTGATGGTGAAAAATGCAAGTAGAGATAATACATCAGTGTTGAACTAATTAACCCATTAGGTAATGACTATTCAGTATATTACAAGATGAAATTACCATGCACTAACAACAAATCAAAGTATGAAGCATTAATTCTAGGTTTGTGATCACTCTTAAAAATAATGTCATGGAATTGTTAATATATGGAGATAAAAACACCAATGAAAATTTTCATTTATTAAGAGATACAAACACTAGGACTAGGATTTGATTGAGTCATTTAAGGCATTCAACATAGTAGTTATTCTTAGATAACTAAACTAGGTTACTGACTCACTAGTTACTTCAGTTTCCAACTTAACACCATTATATGAGTCTAAGGTATAAAGGTTTTCTATTGAACTTTTACATTTTCCATTAATTCTTGATAATATATAGAATTTTTAGGTTTTTGATGATGATTAATAAATTATCCAATTCTTGACCAACTTAGGACAATTTGAATCTCAAATAATTGATGATAAATAAATCAGTTATCTATGCTAGGGAAAAATAAGAGAATAACAAGTTATTCAACTCAAAAAATCATATTCATTTAGGGATGGTTTCTTTGGAGAGAGCATTTGATATAGAACCCTAGGATTAGTAGTTGAGGTGGCCCAAAATTAGTGAATTCAATTTCAATAAAGAGAACTTGGGGAATGAGATTGATCCACGCTATGTCAATATTTGTCTCAATTCCACCTCAGAATAAATATAAAGGGTGAAATATTTGATCATCTAATATAAATATGTGAGTATATGGACCTATGAGGATTTAAATTTTTTCAATTCTAGGGTCATAACTCATGAAATCCCACTAATTCTAGACTATAAACCATTTAGACGAAGGTAGAGACTAGTTAATCTCATCTTAGAACCACTCATTCAAAATGAAGTAGAGAAGTTGTTGAACGCTAGGATAATGTTCACTATCAAACACTAAACTTAGGTTGCCAACTTAGTTCTAGTCAAATTAAAGAGTGGATAAATTAGATTATGTGTTGATTTTAGGAACCTAAATGCAACTTCTCAAGAAGATAACTACCCTCTATCCTCCCTAGATGAGGTGATCTAGATAGTAAGTGTTTTTGGAATAATGTCCATCTTGGATGGTTTTTTAAGATATAACTAGGTGATGATAGAATCAAAAGACAAGATGAAGACTACATTTACCATGAAGTGGGGTACCTATGCATATAAGAGGATGCCTTTTATCCTAATTAATGTAGTAGTTACTTTTTTGTAAGCCATGAATCGTTAATTTGAAGCGCTGATAGGTAAATGCATAATCATTTATATGAATGACATCACTATTTTCTCAAAGAATAGAAATGATCACATAGGCCACCTATAGTCAATATTTAAAGATGCATAATGTTTGGTATCTCACTCAACCAAAAAAAGAGCAGATTTGGTGTTACTGAAGGCAAGTTTTTGGGGTACATCATCACCAAAGATGGGATCACCATTAACTTGAGTTGAATTTAAAGGATTTCCAAGATTTCATTCTTAACCAATATGAAAGAGCTAAGTATTTATTCAGAAAGATAATTTTTATGAGTAAGTTTATCTCAATTTTTGTATAAATAGTTAGACCTCTAAATGAAATGATTATGCAAGATGCCAAATTAGAATGGACACTAGAGGCTTAAAAGTCCTTTTAATACATGAAGGACACCATATCGTAGGATATAATTATAATAAGCTCAAACTTCAATAAATTATTTTTATTATATTTATTTTCTTTAGAACACATGATTGTTATGATACCCATAAGAAGGATGAAATTGAGCATCCTATTGCATTTATGATCATGGAATTAAAGGAAGTAGATCTCAAGTAATCCATGATAGACAAACAATTTTTTATCTAATCATAGTGGTAAAGACATTCAAACATTACATATTGAGAAATAAGACTATCATTATTATGTCAGAGCCTGTTGTCAAGATCACTTTACAAAAAAATCAATTGGGAGAAGGAAGAGGCAAATGGATGTAAAAATTATAGGATTTTGACTTAGAAATCATGTTTACCAAAATTGTTAGAGGTGAAATCATCATTTAGCTTATGGTTGAGCCTGATCTATCATAACCATTGAGGAGGTTTATCAAACCTAGGTATATAAAGGATATTTGTATATTTATATCACTTGGATCATTGATAATAGTAACTTATATACCATAATAGAAAAACTTGAGGCAATGGTGGAGGGTAGATGTAATATAATTCATAGCATGGATACAAGGATGACCAAGGAGAAATTTTTATGGAAGATCTATATTTAGGACATGGATTAAGGATACTTGGATAAGTGAAAGATATATAGTCCTAAATGACTGGTATTAGACACTATCATAAGCTTTCATAGTTATAGTGTCAGGATCTAGTATCATTGTTGAATGTCCCAAATGTTTTATCAAACTTAATATACAAAGATTTAAGTCAAACCTATTATCTATAAACACCCTCTTTACTTTGTCCTTGGATATAATTACTTCAACATATAATGGTAAGTTATGGGATGAACCAATTGGGGAAATATTTGTATGGTCAAAAGTCACTAGATTATTAGAGGACAAATGTCCTACGACTTCTTGGAAGTTAGATGGATTAATGTTTGTTAAGAATTTTAAATATTTTAAGGCCTTGTAAAAAATTTCCTTATAGGTAGTGGGTGTCTTGAAAAGGTCCATAATAGAAATTTGAGCTAAAAGTTTCCCAAGTTTTTTAATTATAAAAGACTTACCTTAAAAATTAATTAAAGGGATACCCCTTGACAAGGATAGGTATGAATCAGTCTTATATAATGTAAAAGAGGGTCAGATTCAATAGCTTACTTGGGTGCAATATAATCCATAATAAAAATATGTTTCAATCAGACAAGGATAAGATGGTTTCTAAGATCTCCTTGATGACATGGCATCCAATCTTTGTCATGATAGTCCCAAAGAGTGGGAAAGTGGAGTATATGTTTAGTTTGCAAAAAATGCAAAGCAAGTAGATAACCTCCAAGGGTCTTCAAAAATTCAAGAAAAGATGTATGTTCAATAAGCTTCTAGTTTCATTAAAGATAAAATATCCCTTCTTTTCTTCCAAGATGAGTTTGTTGATAAGCATGAGATCCCAATAGTTGATGAGATTTTAAATTATGATAATGATTACATGGGATGTCAAGAGGATAATGATGACCTTTGGTAGTAGTACATAATAATTTTAAATTAAAATCATACCCTTCAAATACTCACACCTCTTATAGAGAATATTTAAGAAAAATCAACTACTTACCCCATTACATGTTATCCACAAGAGGAATAAGCTCAAGATGATGAGGTTGAGATGTTTGTTGCATCAACACCTAAGGTTAAGAAAATTAAAGATACTTTGACCTTTAGTATGCCTCATGAGGCTTAATATGTCCATCATGAAGATCTTAACAAGTCAACAACTCAGATAAATTAGAATGAGTACACTAACCAAGGCCTACCAATTGAATTGTTAAGAAAATCACTACATAAAAACCTTACAAATTAGGAGCAACTAATGATTGAGGTAGAATTGGTATTGTTCATGAAAAATAGATAGATATGGAAAGAATATGACTAGGTTTTAGACTCGTACAACCAACCCATGAAGCTATGTGTAGAGCAAGAGGGTCTAACTACTCTCTTAAGAGGCTATCATCATGATAGTGTCTCTAGCTTCAAGTGGAAATCCTCATTAAATGACCAATGCTTGATTAGACTCTTGTCAATGCATGACAACTATAAATCAAGGTGTTGGGGTGACCAAATAAATTTTCCATTTGATTCTACAAGAGAATTTTTTTTGATCTTAGTTAATTTATTTATATTGTTTATCATCTTGATTTTAATAAGTATGTCATACATAAGTATAGTGTGTAGTTTTTTTATGTCATGTCTTATTATTTTCCTTAAGTGTTAGGTGTGGTTATTAGGTGTTGTTTATTTGGTTTTTATTATTGTGTTTTATGATTTGTTTTAGTCTTAATGGTGTTACAAAGTACCAATCTATTTTACAGTCCAAGGAAATAGTTAGCCAAGTCAAAGTGTCACTTTAATAAGTCATCAATGTCATAGAGAGTTAGTGGGTTCTCTTGACTATAAGGCTAGTCAACCCTATGAGTCACCAAAATCTATTAACATTTTGGCCTCCCAGGCTAAATGTTAACCCCTATAATAAAAATAGTCCATGAGAATCCCTCTAATCTTGTCTATAGTGTCTAAAACTTGTCATGGTATTATGAATGTCTCTTGAAGGTATTTTAGTCATGTTAAGAGTGTAATATATGTGTTAGGACTTGCTTGTAGAGATAATCATATGTCATGGTTATCTTGGGTTATTAGATGATGTACTAGGTCCCCATGATGATCCTTGAGTGAGGTAAATAATGCCAAATGTCTTGTGAGGTCTAGAGAGGGGTATTTCTTTTCTATTTGATAAGATTAATGTTTTTTTAGCAGAAGTTAAGATATTTTAGATAAAATAAGGTTGTTATTTCTTATGGCATATGGGCCTATTTTAAGCCAGTCTTTGTGAGAGAGACCTTACTAATAAATGTTAAGGGTATATAAACTATGCTTAGGGCCTAATGTGAATCCTAGTAATGTGTTAAAAGTCATTCTCTATGGTTTATTTACCTATGTCTATCTCAAACCTTGATTAGCAATTTCAAGTTATCAAATGAACCTCAAACACCTCGTATGAGTCCTTTTACATTGTAAAATCTTGAAAAGGGGGAATAATTTGATAAAAATTAGATTATAAAGGTATCAATGGGGTACCACATCCATCATAAATCCATCACTAGGTAGTTTCATATCCATAAAGGTTCATTTCAATAGTCAAAACCACTTCCCACTCATCAAATGGGTCCCATATGTGGGAAACCATGACCCTTCAACTCCCCTACCATACCTCAAATTTTAAAATTATTTTTAACTTAAATTTTCCCTCCCTCTACTCTTTAATGGAATCCCAAGGTTAGAAACTTGAATAAAATGCAAAAAAGAGTGTGTTTTCAGGTAATTTTGTAATTTATACAGACAAGTATGATTAGTTATGTATAATGGATGTAAGGAAGTGCACCAAGATCTCATGTCAAATGTCCCAAAGGAGTTTATGTCCAAAGGATGAAAAATAGTTCCAAAACTGACCCTCTCTTTCCCTCATCCTCTATGGTAGTCTAGGCAAGTGCTAAGGTTTATGCTCATTCCATATAGGAGAGAGAAAATGAGGAGTGTAGACACTAAAATTATGTCACACACATGTGTGCCCCTTAAACCCATTTTAATAATAAAAATTAATCTCTTTAACCCATACTTTTACCCCTCACACATTTAATTAATATAAAATACTTAATTAAGTTAATTAAAAACCCCTATTTCCACCTTACCTAGCCACCTTGTCCTATGACTAATTCTCCCCTGATGAGTCACCTCAAGACCTGGTCCCCTCATCCTAACTACCCAAGACTTATTACCACTTCTAAACTAAATTCCTAATCAACTACCTCCTTCCTAACCTCATATTTTTACTATTTTATAATAGGTGTCACACTTGGCATGAATAACAATAGAAAATAAGCCAAAAATAGAAAGATTTACCTATTCTAAGGCCACTGACATCAGTCAACCCATGGCTGATGTCTGTGGGATCACTGACATTGAAAATATAATCCAAGCCCTAACCTAAAGTTTAGGTTAGTATGAATTAATAAAATCAATTCTTACTCTCATTTAGGCTCTCGACATTCTATTTTTTGACATCTAGGCTTACAATCACCCTGCATAAGTCAATCATGATCAACAAATGAGATATTAAGGACCAACAACACCTACTTATTCTCTTTGTTCAAGAATTCAAGTTTAGACTCCTTGATAGGGACCATAAACCTAGCACTTATTGTTTAGTGACCACCATAGCTAAGTATATCACTAATACTATAGGTCATTTAAATATTTATTCTACTATTTCTTTATATATACTCTATATTTCTTTACCCACTTTTGACTGTACCCCCATGAGAGAGTTACAAAGCTTACTTGCTTGTTTCCCCTTAACCTGACATACCAAACCTTTGACCAAACTTAACCAAGCCATAATCTCCCTCTCATAACTCTCCTAACCTCTCTGACCTGATCCAAACTATTTCCTAGACTCAAGAAAGCCTTCTGTAAGTTCTGAGACAATTATTACCCATACCAACCTCAGAAGCCTAACTGAAATTGGTCACCTCACTATCGACCTCAATAGTATAACTAATATTGGTCACACTCCTACTAATGTCGGTGACTATGAATTCCCTAGCTTGTTCAAAACCTACCCAAACAACTTTTAAAACACAAACAAAGTACCTCACCTACACCCTATCACTCTTTAATGCATATAGGTTATTAATAATGGTAATATTATCTCTTTTCACTCTCTCTTTACCTCTCTTTTAGTTATTTATTATTCTTTTACCTCTCAAAAGTGGACTATCATCTCTAAAGAAGTTTCACATTTCTTAGAACAAGCACGTAGCTTGGTAGCCCACTCATTTATCTATTAACAAACATCTTGTGGTAGTGTTTTCTTACTTGTAGATAGTCCTCCCCAACTAAAGATGTGTGATCACAATGTCTAGATATGGTGTGCAAACCAAATCTAGGTTCATTCTAATCACTTATCCCCATCCTTATTTCTATTTTCTTTTATATTTAAAATAGATAAAATTTAGTGAAACATTTTTGGCACACCTGATGGGAACCTGGAGTTTTTCTTGGGTTCATTTCTTATTTTAAACATTCATATAGGTGCATTATAGTGAAAATTTCATTTTTTTCACTTCCTCCTTCTCTTTTCTCTTAAAAATGAAAAATTTAATATTTGATTCTCTATTTAAAAGGCATTAAAACTAAAATATTCTTTCTTTTCTCCTTACTTCTAAAAGCAATTTGTCATTTTATTTTACAAAAAAAAGGAGAATCCTTATTTACTTCCTCTTGCATACACATTAAGATAGTTAAATTCATACTCTATTCCTATTTCCCCTCTATTTTCATTTGAATCTAAATGTTTTAGATTTGGGTTTAAAACTTACTACATTTCACAAATTTGCTTACATTACAAGCATTTTGAATAAATCATAGTACACCTATGTTACACAACCAAATCACATTCACATAAATAAAAATCTAAACTCACCTGAGAAAAGGCCCATGAGGATTACATCACCTAGTGGATCACCTTACCCTACCCAACTATCCTACTTGGATTTTGCCACTAAGGGGAGAACCCACTCTATTTTTTGGTAGAGTATAATCTCTAAATAGAAGGTATATTTTGGCTAAATAGCCTAGCTTGGCTATAGGTTCATGAAGTGTGGATAGAAAGCTACTATAACAAACCATGTACCTAGTCTAGCATAGATTTCCTCTTGAGCACCAAAACTAATCTAAAACTAGCTCTAGATTTCTTTTTACTACCTTTGATAACCAAATTCTCTTCTCACTATCTGATTAAGGCATAAGCCAACACGAGACTAAAATACTAATCTCTAGGACTTAATAGTTGTTGTCTAAATGTCCTTTTTCTACTTTTCAATTACCTTCTATATTTTTGAGTTGGTAAGGATGCTTTTCTATTGATTCAAAAAAACAATACTATTTCTAAAACTTAGTTTGTATAACTTGTTATCTCAAGTTTTCTAGGTGTTATTCCTTCTTACATAGACCTTTTACATCTACTATCTTACCTATTCTCAACCTCTGATTTCTTAAAACATCATATTTTCTATTTCCCAAGATTTCATAGTGGTTAACATTAGTTAACCTTACTGGTATCAATAGACTTTACCTATTGATATCGGTTATTCCACTAATGTCAGCTTCTCTTATTGATATCGGTCACTTCCCTACCGATGTCAGTGACTGTGTAGGTTCATCTGCTAAAAAAAGAAGCTAAAATAACCCATTTACCTACACTCAAACCTATTTTTTCTTTATTTTATTTCAAATAAAGGGTTAAACCTCCTCTTGCATGGTATTGACACAAGCTCAAGCCAAAATTATTACCGATTACACAAGTCGGCAACCACTTCCACCTTCCCCTCTCACTTTCAATTATATCATAGAGTATACTTCAGATACAGAGCATACTCTCAACCCTAACCAAATTCCCATTGTGCTTGAGGGAGATCACGATTTTACTAAATTTCTTGATCATAATATGGCAGGCCTTTATCATTACCTTGCTATGAGTTGAACCTGTAATTCTTCAAATGACCCAATTTATGGTATGCCAACCTATTTAATGAAGTTAACCTTAGTTTTAGTTGCCTCCACTATTTTCCCCATGGTTACCAAACCACCACTTTGATGAGTAACCCAACTATAAATATTGTCCAAAATGTGGCATCTCCAACTACCCAATCCCACCTAAAACATGGTGTAACTTCCCTACTTTCACAACCATAACCAGTTCAACTAAGTCACACCCCATTCCATAATTTACTGGTACCTATTCCATCCACCCTCATGCCTATAATTACTTATGTTATGACTCATCCTTCATCCAATCTAACCATGCTAATAATCCAACCTATAGTAACAACAATCAACCAAGGCATAGTCTCCAATCCAATTGGACAAGTCCCTTTTATTTTCACACCTCAGCCTATGACTCATTATCCTTTTGTTTCCCTAACACAACATTAAAAAACTATGTCATACACTCCCTTTTCTTCTTATTAGATTCCCTATAACTTAGGAGGTATCCCCCAAACTAATCCCCCTCTATACTTCATTAAGATGCTAATGGACAAGATGTCTAATCTAGAGACATCTATTTCTGGTTCAAAGAATGTATTATCTTATGCTCATTTATGTAATAAACCAATCCATCATTTTGTGCCTATTCAACCTTATCCAATCTAATGATAACTCCCTAAATTTACTCATTTATAGAGTAAATAGGACCCATAATAACACTTGTGAGAATTTAGACATGCTTGTCATTTAATAAGACATGATGATGCGTTACTAATTCATATTTTCCCTATGTCTCTTTTAGGTGCTGCCTTGGATTGGTATAGATCTATACCTCATCACTCCCTTTTTTTATTTACCTAACTTGCACAAATATTCCTAGACCATTTCTCTATTAACATTTCTAAAAAAGTTTCTATAACAGAGCTTTATTATATCAAACAATTCAATGACAAGTCTATTGCAGATTTTGTCACTTATTGGAGACACTTGATCAATCAACTCTCCTTTGCCTTACCCCAACCTGAGCTTATTGAGATTTTCTCAAGGTCATGTGGTAAGCACATATTTTCCACACTTTGGGTACAAACTTTTCACACATTTGATGAAGCTTTTATAATGGCATAAAAACTTGAGGTTCATGTTATTAATGAAGGCAAAGTCAAGTTGCATAGTAAGAATCCTAATACCAAGTCAAATGACTCTTCTAAAACTTCTCCCTCTAACAAAAAAGGCTAAAAGATCTACCAATGTGGTGGTCATTAAGTCAGCCTATTCCACAACCACAAACTAATCAAATTCTTCAACTTCTAAAAATCTGACCAAGCAATTCCAACAATCGTATGAATCTTTTAAGTCAGCCTATTCCACAACCAAAAACTAATCAAATTCTTCAACTTCTCAAAATCTGACCAAGCAATTCCAAAAATAGTATGAATAAAGATAATACACTCCGATTGGGGAATTATATACATCCATCTTAGAGAAACTATTACAATAAGGTGTTATAACCATTCCTCATATCAAACCTCCTATATAGTTTGACCCTTCCCATCCTATCCCAACCTGGTGCAAAGAAGATTAGTTTTGTAGTTACCATGAAGTTAAAGGCCACAACTCTAATAATTGCAAGACACTCAAGAACATTGTTTAAAATATGCTTGATAAAGCTGAGCTCATCTTGGATAATCCTAACGCACCTCCTAATCAAAGTATGGATATGTTTAAACACCTTTTTCGTAACCATTCACCAAATCAAAATATTATCTAGTCCACTACTAACTTAGGTGATCATAATATCCACATAATTAATATGGTATTTTCTTTATCTTTAGTTCAACCTACCTCTCAACAAGAGACATCTATTTCATCAACTCCTCCCCCACAATCAGTGGCATCTACTTTGCCCATTCTTCCTCCTCAAGTAAAAGAGCCTATTTTAATTGTTCCACTCCTTTGAGAAGAAGAGCCTCTTTACCACTCCATTTACCACTTGAGGAGCCTATAATGCTAATTCTATTTGCACCAATATTACCTATACTCTTACCATTGGAATACCACACCCTACCTATTCCTCAACCATATATTGAAGGGAACATCATTCCTACATTATACCCTCTTGAGGAAAATTCTTTGCCTACTTATCCTCCACCTATAGAGAGTGGTACCACACCCACTTCACCTTTGCACCTAGAAAAGTCCATATCATCTACTCCCATAATAGATGGGAGACCTATTGTGCCTACTCCAATTGCACCACTCTTACCCCTTATTTTACCTATGGAGGATCATACTTTACCTATGTCTCACCAACATGTTAAGGGATCCATAATACCTATACTTTACCCTCTTGAGGAACCTACTTTGCCTACCTACCCTACACCCATGGCAGACCAAGTCTCTTCTCTTGACTTTATCAAAGAGTACCCCATTGCGGTCTTTCTCATCTTTGGCCCAATGTAGAAGAGACCAACAATTTCCCTCTTTATAAAATATCACAACCTTATAAAAACACAATTTTAAGGCCTATATGAACTTCTTCAAAACCTTTCTCACGTTTGGTAAAAATTCTATAATTTCTTGACTCCATGAAGCTTGACCATGCAGTATTTTGGGACTAGCTTAAAACTTTGTATCCAACACAATGAATGTCAACCTTTACCACAAATCCCCTTACTACCCTTTACCCTAAGGTCTTTGAAAAATATATATCTTCTTCACCAAATTCACTTGGAGTTCAACTATCTATGTTAGAACCCTCACCCTCATAAGAATCTATTACATTAAAGTAGATTAGGCCCTTAGGAGTATGCCCTATTTCTAATTTAAATCATCCATAGGTTAAATTAGATTTAACTCATCAATCAAAAGTTGTATTTTCTCACCCTAAAATATAGAATAATGTTAATCCTCATATATCTCATTGATCCATTCTTTAAATCTCAACTTTACCATCCATTTTAGGGCCATGCCCTTCTACTTAGTTAGAATATCATCTAACCAAGCTAAACAAAAGGTTAAGCTACCTCCACTCCTACCTTTTCCATATGGTAGGCCTCTCACATATGACACTAAGAAATTGATGGAAAAACACATAAATCCATCATCACTAAACAAGGCACCATGTAAAATTACCTTTCTAACATCAAAATAAAAGAAGGTGTCCACTCCTATTAGCACAACAAGCACAAACCCGCTTATAAGATCTCAAATATTTGTTTACGTTAATTATTATAGTCTTTGGTAATAAATATTCCTCCCATTAAGCCTTATAGTCCTCTTAGAATTAATCCATCTTGGTTTGATGATACACAAGTGTGTTTATATCATCATTCACCTAGACACGATACTAAGAATTATAAATTCCTCACAACAATTATTCAGGAGTACTTCAATATCGATACTCTCTTCAATGACACTACCCTTAACCTTCATGTTATTCTACCTTTTGAATCTATAGTTATTCCTACTATTCCACCTAAATTCAAACCCAAAGATGTTGTTGTAACCCCTTTACCACCTCCTTCACCAACTTTTCAAATCAACATAGTTAATGTGGCCACATGGTCACAAAACCAAAAAGATAAAGCTAAGTAAAAGATCACTACTCCTTAGAACCATCCCTTCACCAATGACACTCCCCCTAATAATCCTAATATTTCCATCTTCGATGTTTCTAAAACAACATCGTCAAACATTATTCAAAGATCAATGGTGAAATAGCTTCACCAAACTCCTATGAAAATGTATTTGTATGAGTTAATCCAAAACTCATCCCAACACCATCAAGATTTGATTAGTGATTTACAATAATTTTAGGTATAATAAAAGGATCCCCAACCTCTTATATCTTTGGTTGGATCCCTTAATTCCATCTCCCTGATTTATTTTAGCGATTCAGAAATTCTACTTCAACACCTTGAAGATCAAGATTCTACCCTTTTTATTACCACATATATTGATGAAACTCATATCAAGAGAGTTATGATCGATGGGGGAGATAGTATTAATATTATTTCTACCCATGCCTAAAAAAAACTAGCCCTTATTGATAATTACATGTCTCAAACTAATGCGGTACTCCATTCTTTTAACGATACTATAGCTACTATGGTGGGCACTATTATCTTACATATTTGTGTAAGTCCACACATAATTATTGAGATATTATATGTTGTGTAAGGAGAGTTCCAATATAACATACTACTTGGATGACCTTGGATATGTGCTATGGCATGTTTACCCTCAACTTTACACTGCTGTGTCAAGTTTGAACATGATGGACAAGTACATATTATACCTATTGACCCACCTCTATTTAAAAATGTAATATAACTTATATTCCTAATGATGTTCTCATTCCATTCAAAACATCATCTTCCTCTCATGATTCTTCTAAATATTCCATAAGCTCCACTCCCATGGTTACACATACACTGGCAACATAAATCCCTGACAAGGATCCCATGGAGGAGACCTTTCAACATTTGTCACTTGGCAAATATTGTTTGTTGATGCTTGACATGTTTTATAATACACAAGAGTATGGAAGGATTTAAATGCATCAAAATTATGATCCCTATATTTGGATTTTCATTCCTTATGGACCCTCTAACCTTCGAACCAATTTCACATATAGGGAAATTGATCAATCTCCCACTGTCAATAATCCATCTTCTTCACCATAACCATTTCCCTATGACTTCTCTTTCCTAAGTAACCCTAGATTCACTCACACCTATCTCTATAGGTTTTCCTAGAAAGGATTTTGTTTAGGTCATTACAAACAAGGTGTCTATACACCTAGTAACTATCTTACTAGCAACACCATTGAAAATGCCAAAAAGATGCATGGGGTGGGATATGATGAACCAAATAAACTCACTAAAACCTCCCATGAACTAATTATTGAAAAACTAGTCTCTCCTTCTCCACCTTCTTCTCCACCATCACCTATTGAATCAAAGGTATCTATACCTCCTATTTTTTTTTAAATAAATGACATCTATTTTGGGCCTCTCACCTATCATCAGGGTAAGGAAACAAGGTCCCTTCCTCTCATTCATCCTAAAATAATTAATGAAGAGTCTCCCATTATTAACACTATCCAATGTCAAGATGATGACACAATTCTCACCTACATTGGTGTGGATGATTTATATATCTAATGATTTATCCCATCTAAAATGCAAGCTTTGTTAAATGAATCAACTATTGACATCAACTTTCCCTCCCACGATAACCCTTACATCCTCAAGATTGGCCAATCTTTAGATTTGTCTAAGCAAGCTAATTATGCCACATTTCTTAATGACCATAGCAAAGCCTTTTCATGGTCTTATAATGACATGCATAGTATTGACCCCTCTATTGTTACCCATAACATTGTCACCAATCAAGATGTTAAACCTATTAAATAGAATATTTACAAGATGCATCCTCATATCACTCTCCTTGTCAAAGAAGAGCTCCAACACCTCCTTTTTGTTAACTTTATCCAACTCATCAACTACCCATAATGGATTTCCAATATTGTTCCTATCAAAAAAGTGACAGGGGGAATTCATATTTATACTGACTATCATGATTTAAATCTTGCCTATCCAAAAGATGATTTCTCATTACCTAGTATCGACCAACTTGTTGATCTAACGGCCGACCATGAGATGCTATCACTTATGGATGGATTTTTTGGATATAATAAAATCTTGGTTTCTATTGAGGATCAACATAAGACCACCTTTATTACCCCATGGGGGACTTTTTGTTATTAGGTCATGCCTTTTGGCCTAAAAAATGCTGGTATAACTCACCAACGTGTTATGACCTACATTTTCCATGATATCCTACATAAAATTATAGAAGATTATTTAGATAACTTACTTAGAAAGTATAAAATTCATCAAGAACACTTGATAATTCTCAAAATCATATTCACTCATCTCCTCCAATATAACATTCAACTAAACCCAAAAAAATGTGTCTTTGATGTTCTTTTTGATAAACTCTTAGGTTTTATCACTTATATCTGTGGTATCAAATTCAATCTTGCTAAGGTTAGAGAAATCCTAGAAATGCCTCTACCTACTAGTATCAAACAAATCCACAACCTAAAAGGAAAATTTTAATAAATTTAATGCTTCATTTCCAAGTTTTTAGATCATTGCCAACCCTTTCACCGTCTCCTCAAAAAGGATGTCTCCTTCTAATGGAATACAAATTACCAGGAAGCCTTTGATGCACTTAAATAATACCTCCTTTCCCCACTAGTTCTTATTCCACCTAAGGAAAATCAGCCTTTCTACCTATACATCTCCATAAAAGACCATTCTCTAGGTGTTATGATTGCACATCGAGATGACCAACATTGAGAGCAAGTAGCTTATTACAAAATCCACACACTTATTGATTATGAGACTCGATATACCCATACTAAAAAAAAAATCCTTATGTTGGTCTTTTTCTCTTCTAATCTTCACCATTATCTCCTAAATCACAAAACCATGTGGTCACCCATACTGCTCCTCTTAAATACATGCATTTCAAACCATATCACAACCAATATGTAGTTTGGTGGCTCATTCTTCTTATTGAATTTGACTTAGATTTTATTCAATAAAAATCTATTAAAGGGAAAACAATCACTGAGCAGTTAGCTACTAACCCTTTACCTGATAATCAAACTTCAAACCTTAAATTACCTGATGAATATATTACAACACTATCCACTAATGACATATCTTATAAAATGATGATATTATTTGATGGATCTAAATGCCAACATGGTGGGGGTGCGGGGGTCATTATTATTTATTTAGACAATGAGCCTATGCCTTTATCATTTAGACTAGATTTTGAATGCACTAACAATATGGATGAATATGAGGATTTGATTATAGGAATTCAAACAACTCTCTGCTTGGGTATCAAAGCCATAACCACTTTTGGTAATTCTCAGCTAGTAGTTAACCAAGTTAATGGTTCCTACCTATGTAAAAACAAAATTTTGTAGTGGTATAAACATCATGTAGATATGCTCTTGAGATCATTTGACTCTTATCTCTTGAAAAATATTCCTCGATCTATAAACAATTTTGGTGAAATGATGGATTCACTTACTTCACACATACCCTCTTCATCCCCCTCTTCAAGAATCTATGTCATCGTGCATCACTTAACATTACCCTCCTATGTCTCAGCTAACATCCTCTTTTTCATAAATGAAACAACCAACCCACAAGAATTATGGTATAAATAAATCATGGATTATCTTTCCTTCTCCATTACCCCTCCTGATCTTTCTAATAATGGGAAATGGGCCTTCATAAAATGTTCCACTCATTACACTATACTAGGGGGACTTCTTTACAAGCAAAGTTTTGATGGTCTTCTCCTTAGATGCTTAGCTAGTACTAAGACTCACATTACTATTAAGGAAGACCATGATGGGATTTATGGCACACATTTTAATGGTCACACAGTTGCTAAACATATCCTTTGACTTGGTTATTATTGGCCGACACCTCATCAAGACTATGATGATTATGTTTGACATTGTGTCAAGTGTCAACAACATGCTAACCTCCTTCACATTCCTAATCATGCATTACAAGTTTCCAAATACTTTTGGCCCTTCTCCTAATGGGGATTAGATCTAATTAGAGAGATTAACCCTCATTCATCACTCCATCATCATTTTATCATTACTGCCACTGAATACTTCACCATGTGGGTTAAGGCCATCCCTCTAATCTCCACTAAAGCTGATAAAATTATTGACTTAATTAACCATCACATCATCTATAATTTTGGTGTACCTCAAAATATTATAATAAATAATGGCAAGTCTTTCAAAAACAAGATTGTTCAAGGTCTTTGTGATGCATTTGGTATTAAATTAAGCTTCTTATCACCATACTATCCCTAAGCTAATGGACAATTAGAAGATTCTAATAAAACTTTGACTAAAATTCTCATGAAGGTAGTCAATGATACAAGCAAGGATTGGCACACACACATTCTTTTTGATTTATGGGCTTACCACACTAGCATTCAAACCCCTATAGGTGCTACACTTTTTTCATTGGTATATGGGATGGAAGTTATTTTACCACTTGAGGTCCATATTCTTTCTCTTTAAATTTATTTACATGACATACTTACTAATGATGACTTTCACCAAGAACATTTTGACCAAATTGAATTTCTTGATGAGTTCTATCTCATAGCCTTCAACCACCTCCCAATCTATCAGAAGCATATCAAATGTGCTTATAACAAAAACCTCAAAGAGTGAGATTTCAATATAGGAGATCTCATCTTAAAAGAAAATCAACATGTGATGAACATGGAGAAAATAAAATGGGGTAATTTTCCTCCTAATTGGCTTGGACCTTATATCTTAACTCACAATTATGGTTCAGTAATGTATCACTTGTCTTATCTTAAAAGAAGGCTAGAACCTAAGCCTTTAAATGCCTTGCACCTATGACCATTCTTTTGTTAAACTAGCGTTGATTTACTTCATGTTTAACTTGATCTTGTCCCTTGAGCATCCTTATTACATTCATTTCCCTTCCTCTTCACCCTTATTGTTATACACTTAGATAACTTACATAGTGGTAGGGTTCTATCCTCACAGTGGAAAATACCTAAGCCTGTATAGTCTTGTCCATGACTAAAAGATAAAAAAATAAAATAAAATGCGATATTTGAAAAAGTTATAAAATCTCAGTTCATGCTTTTCAATGTAGACTTCTCCCTTGAAGGATAGATGCGTAACTTCCCTTTGCTACTATTAATAGACTACTTCCTTGAAGGATAGCTATTTAAAATTAAAAACAAATGCTTAGACCACTCCCTTGAGGGATGGCTAAGCCAATATTTATTCTCAAAGGTAAAAAAAAATTCAAAGGGATCCTCACCTCTTTGCATTACCTTACCCTATACAAAATCCCATTGTAGGCTTCCCACATTGATTAGTTTACACATTAAAAAAAAAAAAAAAAAAAAAAAACTTAAAGCCATGGACTTGCCTATATTAGCTCTTGGGTCACCCACAAAAGGGACATATCATTTCTACTTGGTAGGTTATACCACCTAAACATTTTTCCTCATTCTACCCTTTTTCCTCTCATACTCTTTAAAGGGACTATGAATCTCACTTTACATATGATAAACATGACACTTCTCTAACAAATACAATGGTTCAAGGATATAAGGCATGAAAGATGCTCATTTTCGTGAGCTTATTTACATTCTAAATTATGGTCTTTGCCAATGCACAAGCATTCTACCTCTTTATTTTCCCATCCACATCACATGCCGATATCTCTATTTGAGATAAAGAGATAATGTCATACCAACACTAACATAACCAATCTATTTATTTTATGCATACACCATCATAAATATGGGAAAATGCTAAAATAAAATAACATAACCAATCTATTCATTTTAAGCATACACCATCACAAATATGGAAAAATGCTAAGATGAAACTAACTAATCAAATATGCATATACCATTACATAAATAGGAAAGGCTAGTCTAACTCAAATAACATGATCAACATTAACATCCAAATAAACATAACATTCAATAAACATCATCCACATCATCATCATAATCTCAAACAATGCATCTCAAATAAACACATGGCAATAAATGAACATCTCATATATATAATATGTGATCAAAGTACATGTTCATCATCTACATCATAATAACATCATAAATCTCTCTCAAAATGTACATCTCACATCTTTAGCTCACAAGCTGGTATACATGTAATATATATATATATATATATATATATATATATATATATATATATATATATAAACAAAAACTAGCAAACTCTGATACTTAGGGTCTTCAAGGATCTTCATGTGGTTGTGAGGAGGTAGTATCATCACCACTCTCTATCCATCTATGTTGATTTGAGATAGAAGACATCACATGTGACATCAACCTCTCCTAATCTCTAAACTTTGAATATATGTGTATCTATAAGAACTCTCTAATCACCCTCTCATAGTAAGCAATCTCATCTAGGGTAGTCAAATATCTCACCATAGATATAGTCTATGGAGGACCTTAGCACGTGATAATGGCCTAGCTTGTATTGGTCCCTATGGTGGTACAGGATGAGGAGTAGCCTAGCTTGCTATTCTTAGACATTCTCTCTCTACGATCATTGAAGTCACATAACCCTATAAAATGATCACCTAGCCTTTTAGTGTTGTAACCTAACCTTGTAGATCCCTAATCTAACCATGAAATATCATGACCTACCCCTGTAAGGCTAAAACCTATGCCTAGGCTATCTCTCAAGCCTACACTATTGCATCTTAGGCCTATATTATTTTATCTCGAGCAAGTAGTGTTGTATCCATCTCACTGACTAACCCTTATAAATCTGGTGGTGGCCTCTTAACCTCCACCACTAGATGTAACCCTAACCACCAAGTTGTATAGGCCACTATACACCCTAGGTCCCCAACACTTGGCCCTACTAGTAGCTCCTCAAAATATGGCCCATCAATATCCTAGGGTAATGGTAAGGGTGCCTCTATGTCATCCCTCTCATATCAAGGGAAGGTATGTAGAATATCTTATAATAGACCAAACTACCTCCTGATCCATGCCATGAGTACCATCTCTATCTCATCAAACCATCTCCCCCTAACCCATATTGAGCTTTGTAAGCCAACAAGTTATTCTACCTACCCTCTAAAAATTAGGTATGTCAGATATGGTCTCCATAAGATATCTATAGGGATCAAGCCCTTGATCATGTACCTATCATAGGCAATGTCTTGCACCATGCTATCCACTTAGGTTTATGTCATCCCCTCTCTACACCATATAAAACCAACCCTGAAGCTGGCTAGGATAGTGGTAGGTAACCCTAGTGGTCATGTCACCATGATATGCTCATATGCCCAATAGTGAAGTAGATAACTGACAAATAAACTATATCATTGATGCAGCTTCAAATCCCATAGATCTCTATATAATTATGCTAAAAATACTAGACCCCTGGTAAAAATGGTTTGCTACTCAATCATCTATGTAAGCACACCTATCAAAGCAATCAAAAATCTCCCTCCATCTACATCTAGTAATGCATACACTATGATCCTGATCATCATCAAGATGCTTAAATGATGCTACTCCTCATCATCCATATAGAGTGGCTCACATGTGAAACTTGTAGAGTGGTAAGTCACCTCACTAACATGCTCCCATATAAAGTGACCATGTTTATATCATGCTTCTCTCTCAAGCATGTGAAAATCTCCTCACCTTGGAGTGGTAGCCATAGAATCTTATACACATCCTCCTATGTCACTATCAACTCCTTAGTTAGTAGATGGAAGGTGTTGGTGGTATGATCCCACCTCTTAATCAAAGTTATCATCAGAAACACATCTTACAAACTCCTCCTAAATCCTTGGCCACCATATTCTCTTACTTATCTAGAGTGGCATCCCTCCTCATGCATGTCAATAGCCTCAACAAATGATCTCAAAGTGTAAAATACATCCTTACCTACATTCATACATAGAAACAACTCAAGTCATATCCATTTTAATCTACTCTATCACCACATTTCTCCCTTCCCATTGGGGGAACTACATTGATCTGAGGCTCTAAACTAGGTTATGTAGGTAGCACTCAATCGACATGGGGTCTTCTAAGGTTAGCTTGTCCATATACCTACCTTACTAACCACCTTAGGCTTTATTACCTCTATCTCTCTCTACCTTAGGATTAATTGTCTCTCTCTACCCTAGGCTTCATTGCCTCTCTCTCTACCCTAGGCTTACCTACCTATTCCAACTCTAGGCCTCACTACCTATATTCTTGACTCTTGACACTATGACCTATATTTTAAGCCTTAAACCTCTCTAACTATCTCAACTTACCTTTTTCCCTAAAACACACCTTTTTAGATCTTTTTCCTAAGTTCTAGGAGAACTACACTAGATTGAGGCCCTAAACTAGGCTATGTAGGTAGCACTCAAATGACATGGGGTCTTCTAAGGCTAGCTCAGCCATTAGGCTAGTTAACTACTTTTGCTAGTGATCTAAAACTCACCCTTTCTCCTATTTTGCTAATTTTTTATAGTCATTAATGTCAGCATTAATGTTGACATTGGCACTTTATAAGTCTATATAATGGCCAACATTAGTAGGAAACTACCAACCTCAGTGCCATGTTAGCTAATGCTAATTGACCTTTCCAACATCAGTGACTGGTTCAGCCCCAAGGTTGAACAACCCAAATACAACCTTACTCTTTTCCCCTAAAAACCTACCCACAAAACCCCCTAACTTATCCTACACCTACCCTAACCTATTTTATCCCCCATTAACATTTTCTCAACCCCCACCTCTCATTTAACCTAAAAATTACAAATACCAAATCAAACTAGTGTAGGCTCTTACCTCATCTCTTCATCTCCTCATAACTGGCACCACTAGCTCCTATTGTTGTGTGCCTCCTATTAGGTCCCCTCCTTGACTTCCATCTAAAATCACTCTCAAATATCTATTTCTTCTCACCAATCACCAAGTTTTAAATGAGTTTGGTCAACTGCCAAACCCCCTTTTATTGGGTTTTGTCAACTACCAACATTAGCATTCTTAACCTAACCTACCAATGTTAGTGTTTATGCCTATTGACATCAGCAAAGTTACCCTAGGTTTACCAATGTTGGCACTTTTTGTTACTGATATCAGCAAATATAACCAATGTCAACACCATTCTAATATAGTTTTCCCCAACATTAAACCCCTAACTTTTCAAACCTTACCCATACATTAGGGAAACTAGAGATCACATATATCTCCCCTAACCATGACATAATGACATTGAAGATCACTTAAATATTCACCCATGATGACTTTGCTTAGAGATCACAAATATTTCCTCACTCATTAACCCTTTTACACCACCTTTGCATTGATTATCCTCATCACTTAGGCTAGTCAACTATAGTTGGCCATTATGCATATGTAATTATATTAGGTGTTTTAGATGGTAACCAAACCCATCCTGTCACCTACAACCCTTTTGTGTTTCCCAAGGGTACTTCCTACCTCAGATACCTAAGACACATTAACCATTATAGCTACAACTTTGATTGATTTGACCTATCAGCTATCACTTATAAGTTGTGCTTTAGTTATTTCTATCTAAGTCCTTAATTTTTCATGTTATCAACTTTGTCAACTACATCTCATTGTGGCATACACATATGGAGGAATACTCAATTCTTCACTAGTCACCCAATTACCCTTTTATCAAACTAATACCTGATTCTAGTTTCTCCTCCATTGATTCCCATTTTGATGGGGGATACCTCATCCAATACTTAGAGCATCTAACTCTTATTTTTTTGTCTTAAAACATATTATTAAAAATTACAAGACAAAAGGGGTAAATGTAGACACCAAAATTATGTCACACATACGTGCATAATTTCCTATGTTGAAACCCCCCTTGAACCTATTTTAATAATAATAATTAATTTCCTTAACCCATACTTTTACCCCTCATACATTTAATTAATTTAAAACACTTAATTAAGTTAATTAAAAACCCCTATTGCCACCTTGCCTGGCCACCTCACCCTATGACTAATTATCCCTTGATGAGTCACCTCAAGACCTGATCCCCTCATCCTAACTACCCAAGGCTTATTCCCACTTCCAAACTAAATTCTTAATCAACTACCTCCTTCCTAACCTCTTATTTTTACCATTTTATAATAGGTGTCATACTTGGCATGAACAAAAATAGAAAATAGGCCAAAAATATAAAGGTTTACCTATTCTAGGGTTATCAATGTTAGTGTGATTACTGACATTAGTAATATAAGCCAAGCCCTAACCTGAAGTTTAGGTTAGTAGAACTTAATAAAATCAATTCTTACTCTCATTCAAGCTCTCGACATTCTATTTTTTGACACCTAAGCTTAAAATCACCTTGCATAAGTCAATCAAAATCATCAACTGAGCTTCTGAGGACCAAAAACACCTACTTATTCTCTCTATTCATGTATTTAGGTTTATACTCCCTAATAGGGACCATCAACCTAACACTTATCATTCAGTGACCATGATAACTAAGTACATCACTAATATTATAGGTCATTTAAATATTTATTCTATTATTTCTTTATATCTACTTTGCATTTCTTTATGCACTTCTAACTGTACCCCCATGAGGAAGTTACAAAGCTTCCTTGCTTGATTCCCCTTAACCTAACATACTAAACCTCTAACCAAACTTAACCAAGCCATAATCTCCTTATAACTCTCCTAACCTCTCTACCCTGATCCAAACTATTTCCTAGATCTAGGAAAGCCTTCTGTAAGCTCCCAAACAATTATTACCCCTACCAACCTTGATAGCCTAATTAACATTGGCCACCTCACTATCAACCTTGATATTATAACTGATATTGGTTATACTCATACTTATGTTGGTAATTTTGAATTCCTTAGCCTCTTCAAAACCTACCTAGATAACTTCTAGAACATAAAGTACATCACATGTACCCTATCACTCTCTATTATGTATAGATGTTAATAATGGTAATCTTATTTTTTTTCACTCTCTCTTTACCTCTCTTTTAGATATTTATTATTCTTTTGCCTCTCAAAAGTGGAATGTCATCTCTAGGGAAGTTTCACACTTCCTAGAACAAGCATGTAGCTTGGCAACCCACTCATTTATCTACAAAAAAACATATTTTGGTAGTTTTTTCTTACTTATAGTTGGTTCTCCCTGGATAAAGAGGAGTGTTCACAACGTTTAGATACAATGTGCAAACCAAATCTAGGTTCATTCTAATCACTTACCCCCATCCTTATTTCTATTTTCCTTTAGACTTAAAATAGACAAAATTTAGTGAAAAAAGGAGATAATAATTTGGGAAGATTAAGGGGGCCTATTTAACTTATCATTAGTTACATTTTTCTACACATTTATTTCCTATGCTCTATGAATTAACATTAACAATATGGGTAGTCAAAAGGCCTTCTCCATATGTGCAGGGGTCAGAAGTGCTATGGTTTTGGTGCATCCTTGAAGTGTTTTTTTCAAATAAACTATTGATGTGTGTTTTATAGGTCTTCAAGATCCTTCCATGATTTTATCCACCCTTGGTTCACATGTGTGAAGGTGTGGTAGCAAGCAAATCTTCATGTTTCCTACATTTGTAGACTACAAATATAATTTCTCATATTACAGAGCCTTTAGTGCATAAGATGGAAATGTTTGATAATATTTTAGGTTCAAATGAAGTGGTAAGTTCCTTATATTTTAGTTACATATCCTCTTTTTGTTCCACAAGCACTCAACTGATTTGTTATATCAAGTAGCCCTTTAAGTTATGCTCCAATGTGATTATCATAGGTGCATTATGTGATCTCCTAACAAGCATAAATTAGGTGTCATTATAATGGTTATACAGAATTATCAAGTTAGGTAAAAATACACATTATATTTCATGATATACTCACTCCTTTTTATGTTACCCTCAAACCCCCTCACTTCCCTATGATCTAGAACATTCTCAGCCTTAAGCCTTCAAAAGTAAACCCTCATTTATGTATCTATAGGCTTTAGGTAGAATGGTTAGATGAAAGACTATTGGAATTAGACCTTGAGGACATGGAGATACATACTTGAGTAATAAGAACTTATGTGTTTACATGGAAAATGAGATAAATAATTCCAACAGAGATCAAACCTTCATCTTTAGGCCCTTGAGAGATAAGCACTCTCATAGTTAATGTAGGCCTTTCAAGGCAAATTAAACAACTAGTATGGTCATGCTTGGTTTGAAATGTATAAGATATTTAAGACCCATGAAGAGTTACAAGATTCATATGAAGAGGTATGGGAATGAAGAGAATAGGAGAAGACAAGATCAACACTCTCAATCACCCCAAAATGACAACTCAGTCAAGACCCTAATGGAGATAATATTATGCCTATAGTGTAGGTAAATCTCTAAGAATTAATAACACTAAGAATATTTTATTAGGTTATAATAAGTGGTATAATTCCATAAATATTATGAATTAATCCAACTTATCATAAAAATTTATCATCTCTTAGAGACCACTCATAGTCAAGGGCCTAGAAATAACACTTATAGGCTGACTATTAGAAGTAGGGTACTTGGGAAAGGGAGCCACTTGGTATTTAAGAAGATGAGGTTAGATATGACTGAGAACATGATGGAAAAATATTATTAGTGTTGGTGATTTTGGAATAATATCCCTATATAGTGAATAAATCATGTCTCGTACCTAATGACACAGTCAAAGGCATAAGATTACCACCTATAGGCAAGGCCTAAGGAAGAGGGTGTAAATATGATGAAACCTATATATAAATGAAATTATAGAGTGGAAAAAAAGAAAATGAGGTCTGATCTCTCAAAACCCTTGGTTTTCATTAGGTAATTTGGTTCTTAAAACATCAAAAGGTCTTGACAAAGTAAGCGAACCTAGTTGATGACCTACAACCAAACAAGCAGCATTATAAGCAAAAAAGAGGTGAAGTTATGAAAAACTATAGATAAGTGAGAGATGTAACTAATAATGGGACCTAGGTTTTATCTTATTAATTATCTTAGTGTTTATTTTTAATGTGTCAGTCCCTGAGGTAGACAAAAGAACCCGATGGCCTATTTAGCCCATTAGGCTTAAAATTGATATAAATAGGCATATATTAAAGTTGAAGGCATTCTCATATTTTTAGTGGTCTCTAATAGTTTAAACCATTTATAAATGTAAGGGTAAAATGAATATAAATTTTTCATGATGGTATAAGTCTCAAACTAAATAAATAAGGCACTATACCAAAGCATTAGGTATGCATAATCCTAATTACCCTCAAACCCTAGGCAAGAATTTGGTAAGCATATAGGTAATAATATGGAAGGAAACACGATTTAAATGGATATTTATAGATCATAATATCATATTAAAATCCTCATAAACATAATTAAAATAGACATGAATCTAGTCAGACCTTTAGCATCTGTTATGAGGCACTCAGGCTTGGCAGCCATGACACTCAAGGCAAGCTCATATGAGAGAATGGAAATAGAGAGGAAGTTTAAGAAACTAAATATAAGTTATAATGTTGTAAAAAGGTGGGAAATAGGGTGTTATGATTATTTTTAAACCCCAAACCACCTATAGGTGACTTAAAACCCTAGAATTTAGTCTAGGCCTAGTAGGATTAAGCCATTCTTAAGGCCTAGAGACCCCACCTCCACCTTGTGACATTCAAACCCCCCACTATATATACCTAGGGACTTGAAGAAGTATAAAATATATTATAGTTAATATAGATAATTTTTAAATAAAGTGAAAATAGAAATATATCAAATTGTTTGTAAGACCCACCCTCAAATTACTACATACTAGTTTGCTAATTCAATCTATATATTCAAGTGCTCATATATTTCATAATAAAGGGACTCAAACCCAAGGATATTGTGGGAAGTTGGTAACCCCTATGGACTCAACATCCATGAAGGAAAGAGGGGGTTTCATGGGCCCACCTCTATAAATCATCACTAAGACTATAGACATGTCTATAAGGCTTGCAAGGAACTCAAAGTTCACCAACTTGAATTCATATCTCCACACAAAAGGTGCATGGGACCCAAATATTTTTAGGAGTTTAGGGGTTTTAATATTTATGAACCATCATTAAGATTCTAGACCTCTAAATCCCCATTTAACTCCTAAGGTAGACTTGACTTAGGAAAATTTGGTATTTTTACAATCGAACACCCTAAATTAGCTTAGAAAGTACTTGGATCACCTAGTCCACTCATAGGAGACCTTGATCATGGTACTTATCTATATAGACTGATATATATACCTATCAGGTACTTTTTCAAGGTTTTGATTATATAATAGGGTATAAATTTATTTGATAAGTTTATAATAATTAGAAAGGGTAGTTTAAAACTTGTTTCACCTTCTAAAGACAACAAATACTCATATTTATACTTGTAAATGCCTCTACAAGTCCATACCAAATAGCTAGTCTATAGATGCTAAACAAAAGTGGCCTAGTCACCTAAATAGAGTAGAATTATATAAGTATACCATTGGGATAGCACATATCATAATATGACATGTTCATTTAGACCTAAATCATGTATATTAACTTTCTCTAAGGATCATATTTAGTTTCTATAGACACTAAATTAGCCAACAATTAGGTAACTAGGCCCAGTGGCCTAATTGGCCTATTTGGTCAATAAGAAGAGATGGAGTTTGGCATAGAGGGATAATGAAGTGGGTTATATACGGACATCACACCTTGTAAATATCATCACGAAGGTAACATCCACACCTTATAGTCATCATAGAGGAGGAGGTAGTTTCAAACCTAGTCAACATGCACAAGGGATGGTGGGATTCCTAATAACTCATGTTGGCCTAATTGAACCACTTGAATGTTGTAATTGTTAGGAGAAAGAGGTAATTATTTGCCAAATTTTTCCCACATAATAAAATTTTGACTAGATGTGGTTTGAAGCTAAGAAGGGTCTTAGTTGAGAAGTAATCCAACAGGAAGAAGATAAAACAACCTTCATATAGATCACTTATTGGTTGCAAGATTTTGAAACACTTTAAGCAAGATTAAAGTATGAACTTGGTGATTTTAAGGAGCTAAACCATCATGACACATTATGTGGGAATGAACATATCAATATGGTTTCACATTTGAAATAGGCGTTTGGGAGGTTGACCAAACCCAAATGAATACATGGACATGATGATTTTGGTTCCATAAACATTATCTAGAAATTTTATATCTTTATGAATTCTCAATCTCAAGATATAAGCATTTAGAGATAAATTAGCAAAGTGGGATGTGCACCAAGACACCAAGTTAAAGCAATGGAAACTAGTCATTTGAATTAAAATGTTCCAAGGATAAATGCACAAATGATAAGTGGAAATATATTAGGTGCCCATATGAATATATAATAGTGCATGGTGACTAACAAAGCAAATGGGTTTAATGTTGATTAATGGTGCATGATCTATTGTACCAAAGTAGATTAATAACGAGTGAAATGTTAAATAATCAATAGATCTTAGGAATGAATGAGAAGAAAAAAATTATGTAAATAATGAAATCCCATTTAGGATTCAAATGTGAATGGTAATTTGAAAAAATTAGTGGGTCTAGTTAGATTAGTAGTGCACATTAAATCATGCCATGAAGATTTAATGGTCCGAGCAAGGGTCAAAAGATCTTAAGATCAAATGCAATAGTACCAAGTATCATGAGCATGGTACACAGGGTGATAAATAGTGTGCATTTAATCTTCTTAAATAAATATTAATTACGCACATTCACTACATAGACAAGATTGATAGTATGAGCAAGGTTAAAAATTCAAGGAACATAGATCAAATTCAAGGACATAATGTGGTGTAAGTTTAGAGTAGATGAACCTGATAGTAGAATCTTGAGAATGAATGAAGAGTTACCATGTGGCACATTTTTATAAACCCATATCAAGGGCCAATATCAAAATTTGAAGCATTGATAATTTAAATAGAGATCAAATACAATCAAGGTCATATCAGAGCAAATATTTCAAAGGGAGGCCATGGAGGTAGACACATCAGTTTTGATGGGTCTATCTCCAAATATAACAACATTATTATGACCCTTTTATCAACTCTTACATACCATAAATGAATAAGGAGAAATCAATGCTGGAACAAGATCATAATAAATTGATCCAACTATTATAACTACATCGATACTAAAATTTAGCTTGAAAATGACTCGATCCCACCATTGAAATCATAAAGATCATCAATACAAGACAAAAACATATTGAAAGAGATTGATACAGTTGTTATGTCCACCTTATATAAGTAATATTAGGCATTATGATGTTTTCTAATGGCATAAATGCTATAATTATTAGAAATTTTAGTCATTATGATCCTTTCTCCATCCTTATATGCATTGATCCCTATCTCTCTCATCACTTTAGGCTATAAATATAGGCTTCTAAGCCTTGAAAATCATCCCTCTCTTGGGCATGACTAGACTCTACCAATATTTATCTTTGTAACCTCTTGAGATAAATAGATGATTATTTCAAATTTCATTATTCTGGTATAGTGTGTTAATATCAATTTAATTTGTATATGTGGTATAAATCTCTCCCTTGTAAAGTCCTAATCTCACCTAGCTACTAGTTTATCTTATTATATAGGCCATGTTTAATGTTTAATGTCATTTTATGGAAGCTAATAAGTGGATATATTGATTAGTTAGTACTTTGAATTAGGCCTTTCCATCACTTCCCTTGGGTTTTGATCACTTGGTGAATCTCTACATGAAATATTGATGGATAAAAAAAATTTTGAATTGTAGATTCAATATTTTACTTGTCTCATTAATGTTTTTTGAAGTTCAAATAGAGTGGATGAGTAATCAATTTAGGTTCATCACCAACATTATCTTAGATTTCCATTTTAGTTATATTTATCTCCCTTTACAACCTAGAAATTAGTAGGTTTTAGTGGAAATGAGCTAAGTGATACATCAAAGGAACTAGCCTCATTAACAATCCTAGAGGTCTAACCCAAGATTAGGTAACCCATAGCCTATGGTCATTCCCATGTTAGACTAGATTTGAGTAGACCACTTGAATAATCAATTACTTAGCTAGGGTGAAATCTAAGATGATAATAGTTATAACATGCTTGGTGGGACACATTAGAGCTAGTACTAGTTAAATTACAATTTCAATAGTGTTCTTCATGAAGTATTTGGTGATTCCAATCTCAAGCAATAACTTCTAGTAGTCTAGGCATAGTTTCCAAGTAAGTCTAATTTTTTTGCACTATCTTGATGTTGTTTTTATGGATATGTATGAAGAAAATATGTAATACTTCCTCATAATACTTATAATGAATAATTACAACTCTTTCATAATCCATATGAGCTTCATTATGAGTTGAATCAACCTTACTAGGATTTTTCTCCAATCTGTGTTGAGCCTTATCGGGTTTCTTATGATCCTTATTGTCAAGAGTATGACCCTTATCCCCCTTATGAACCATGTCAGTCTCAAGATTATATTTCACCTTCCCCATATGGATATGATGTTTCATATTATTATCCTTGTCTCCAAGAGATAATGGATGAAATAGGGCTCAAACTACTAGCATATGCAAGTTAAGTTTTTTCAAATTCTCAATATGAGGAAGTGAATGAGATGTTTTTAAATGTATCCAATGATCCAAAGGAGATGAATGAGTTGTGAAATATTTTATTTGAGAATATGGAGGCTTGGGAGAGGAAAAAATGTGATTTTAATTATTTATATCAATAACTCTCTTGTATTCCCTACCAGTATTCTTGTGTTCCTCATTCTCATGAAGTGCTTGACCATACTCAATTTGATCTAAAGGAACTACCTAGCTGGAGTCAAGAGAAGAATCATATTCCTATTCAACAATATATCCAAGAGACTAATCCTTCTTTTATTTCCCCACTCATTCCTCAAGCTCAAGTTGTCCATGAGAACAAGGAAATTTCAAACTTTGATGAAGTGATGGCCAAGTAGAAGGAGCAGAATGTAGAGGTTTTCAAAAGTTTCTCTTTCCATACTCTCCAAAACTCCCTAGATGATTCCATTTCCCTCTAGATCCCAAAATATGATCATGAAAAACCTTCCATTATTTGTACCCCCTCTTAATCAAATGAGTCTCATCACCCTCCCACCATCTCCATTCTTTAGGAGGAGCCTATTCCATTGAGATATGAGAAAGAGATTGAAGTTGTGGGTCAAGTTCTTGAAGGGTGTGAATAATATGTCTCAAGTGTGTATGAGGAAGAGTTTCTCATTTATACTTCACTTGAGCAATAAGTTGAGAATGAGTTTGTATATGATCTTGAAGAAGATATCTCAAGTCTACTTGAGAAGGATGGTCTTGATGTGGAAAAACTCTAAAATAAATTAGTACAAGCTGAAGTCATGAATGATTTTGAGACATCTCCTATTAATAAGGATTAATATACCTTTCAAACTTATCCTATTAAGTTTGATTAGAATGAATAATAAAAGTATGATTGAAACCTTTGGCTTGATTATATGTAAGAGATTGAAGAGATTTTTAGGGATATGTTTGCAGAAATTTGATCAAGAGCCACTCATTCATGATCATATTATAGATTGGATTGACTATTTCAATCTCCTTGAAGAGCTTAATAAACTTAAAATAGATAGTAATAAGAATGAGGTCACTCAAGGATGATGCATAGATGAGATATCACTTGTTGAGGTTGTAGATGACAAGAAGTATGAAAAAGATCCTAAAGTGTAAGATGAGTTTATATTTGTTGGTGACTATTTTGTTATTGATAACTCACTTGAGAAGATGATAAGATACTTAGTAGGCAATAAGAGTGCATCATGAAAGTTCATGTTCAATAATTATCCTACTTTGTAAATTATTCCATCTTTTAGATTGAGTGAGTTCATGAATTTCCCTTTTGATCTAGGTGGATCATGACCTATCATGGTTAGTTAAATAAGTTTTTCTTCTTGCTTCCCTCCAAGTGCTACCCTAGCACATTTTTTTGTTTTCTTTTTCTTTGTTTAGTTAGCTTCCCTATTTTCTATGTTCCATTCCCTATTTTGGTGGAATCTATTATCTTTACTAGTTAGAGGGTTTTTTACAACAATGAATCAAATTTATAATTATTCATGAGTCGAAAAGTCATGTAAATAGTCTAGGTTTTCAAGCATAGCAAGCATGTTTCCCAGTTAAGTCACCAAAGATGTTGGCCAAATTTGGCCCACATAAGAAACTTTTGACTAGATGTGGTTTGAAGCTAAGTAGGGTCCTAGTTGAGAAGTAATCAAATAGGAGTAGGAACAAATAGCCTTCATGTAGATCACTTATCAGTTAAAATATTTTGAAACACTTTAAGCAATCTTAAAGTGTTAACTTGGTGATTTTAAGGAGTCAAACCATCATGACATGTCATGTAGGAATAAACATATCAGTTTAGTTTCACATTTGATATATGTATTTAAGAGGTTAAATAGAGCTAAAGGAATGCATGAACATGATGATTTTGGTTCCATAAATATCCTTTACAAATTTTTTATCTTGATGAGTTTTATATCTAAAGATATAAGCATTTAAAGATGAACTAGTAGAGTGGGATGTGTGTGGGGACATCAAGTTAAAACTATGACAAATAGTAATTTTAATTCAAATTTTCTAAGGATGAATGATTTTTTGACAAGTGACAAGGTCTTAGGTGCCCATACAAAGATCTAACAATGTACAGTGATTGACAAAGCTAGTGGGTCTAAAGCTCATTAACGATGTGTGATCTATTATACAAAATAGATCAATGGTGAGATAAAGGTTAACTATTTAGTATATCCTAGGAATGAATGAGAAATAAAAAAGTGTCCAAATTAAATACGACAAGTTAGGATCCAACGGAGAATGGAAATCTAAAAAAGTTAGTGGGTCTAGTTAGATCAATGGTGCATGTTAAATCATGCCATGAAGATCTAATATTGTGAGCGAGGGTCAAAGGATCAGATGATTTTAATACTAAATGTAATGCTGTAAAGTGTCATAATCATGGTACATAGGGTGATCAAAATTACACATTTGATCTTACTAAACAAAGATCAATGTCACGTGTTCACCATGTAGATTGGATTGACGATGTGAGTGAGATCAAAATATTAAGGAGATCATATCAAATGAAAGGACACCACATAGTACAAGTGTAGGGGTAGATGAAACTAACAACAAAATATTAAGAATGAATGAAGAGCTACTAGGAGTCAAATTTTTAGAAACCTAGATCAAGATCAAGGGCCAATATCAAAATTCAAATCCTTGAGACTTTAAATTCAAATATTTTAAATGGAGGACATAAAGGTAGATACACTAGTTTTGATGGTTTCATCACCAAAGCTAATGGCATGATTATGACCCTTTTCTCCACTCTTACATGCCACAAATGAACTAGTAAGGAATAATCAACACTAGAACAATATCATAATGGATTGATCCAACTATTATAAATACATCAACACTAGAATTTATCTTGAAAATGACTTGATCCCACCATTATAACCATAAGGATAATTAGTGCATGCCAAAAAAAGATTGAAAGAGAATGATATGGTTGTTATGGCCACCTTACCAGAAGTAATCTTAGGAATTATAATCCTTGAAAATCATCCCTCTCTTTGGCATGACTATACTTTACCAAGATTTGTACTATAACACCTATTTGATGGAATAAAAGATTTAATTCCTCCATTTTACAAGTTGAGTTGAAGTTTTCTTTTATGAATTCATTGATGTGGTTAAGTGAATGTATGTTTTATTTACCTCTATTTTATTTTTCTCACCTTCATGTAATGTTTTTGTAGTTCTCACAAGTCATTCTAAGTGCATATATTATCTATTGGTTAGTGTAAAAGTGGACAACTACCCTCCCATGCTAGGTTGATATCTAGTTAATACCTCATGAAATACTTATGTGGAAGCTAATCAAAGAGTGAATGAAGTGATTTTTAGTAGTCTTGATTTCATCATATAGTGTGTCTCATGAAACTATAAGGATCAAAAGATTCGGTGAATCACCCCCTTTTACATGATTTCGTAAATTATTGTTAATCTCTCTCCCCTTTTCTTAGTAAGAAGCTAGTTTAGGTTTTGTATAGTTGCTTGACCCAAAAGGAAGCTGACCTTCTATAGAGGTCTAACCCAAGATTAGGTAACCAATAGTTTAGGGTCATTCCCATGTTGGACTAGGTTTGAACAAGAAGACCTGAATAATCCCCTTCTTAACTAGGGTACAACCTAGGATGTTAATAGTACTTGACTAGATAATGGTGTGATCATGATCTAAAATAGGTCAAACAAGTCTGACCCAACCTACACCTCCACCTAAATCCTTAAAGGGACCATTTATGAACACTAATGCATGTAAATACATATGAAGGGATATTTTAACTACTTGTAACTAATGATGGAGTGGGATATGGTCATTTATGACTACTATCTACCACTTGCATGCCAGTATTCCACTCTTTATCTTCTCATTATTATATTTATTTAGGACTTAAGGCCATTGGATAACATCCTTCACCTAGTAATGAGGAAACTCTACCTAGATTTATAATTGTTAGACCTTTTGGAATAATGCAATGACTAATTCAACTTCTTCCATATTGATCTAGTATGTTTATGTTGGTTTAACCTACATAAGTGGAATATTTCTCTTCTTTTTTTAGGTCCTTACTTTACCTAGATGCTAATAGATGTTAAATATAGGTCATATAACATGTAATTAGTGTTAAGGAATGAGTAAAGAGTGGAAGTTTGACTGCAAGTGACTTGAAACATGCCTTCCCTTCATTACCCTCATGCTCTAGTCATCTATCACATCCCCTATGTGAAACATTATTGCCTAGACACTCTTCAAAGTAGTAGGTTATTTTTTTGTTTGGTTCACTAGTGTTGTTAAAGGCAAATAGAGTGGATAAGATGATATTGGTGCATTACCATCCTTAGAGTAGGATTCCATTTAGGCATATACTTTATCCCTTTTCACCCCAAATCATTAGGTTTGAGTGAATTAAGCCAAAGAGATACCTCAAGGGATATAACCCCATGATCTATAGGTTTATCCTAATTATAGGTCACCCATAGCCTTGGGCTATTCCCATGTTGCCAAACCTTAGAGGTAGCTTTGAGCAACCTCCTCCTAGAGTGTAGGTTGGAGAGAAAATAGTTATGGCATGCCTAGTGGGATAGATTCAAGCATTGAAGCACTCACTTACAACATTGGCCATCTCAAGAGAGCTTCAAAAACCTTAGTATCAGATTGGTAGTTAGATTTCATGTTGGAAGGCATCACAAGGTCATCATTACATGGTTAAGAATAGTTTTTATTGATAGTTAACATTTTTATTCATGTGTATTATGATGAGTTATGGTTGCATATTGGGAAAACTTCTATCATACACCTTTCAACAAATCTATGATCTACATTAAACCCATTATGATTCCTATTAACCTTATACTAACCCCTATTATCCCTAAAATGATCCTCTTTTCTACCAATATTACCACCCTCCTTTGTGAGACCTATTCACCTTCTTAACATCCCACCTATCCTTATAATCATCCTTGGCAGCCTAAAAATATTCCTATTCAACCTACCCATGTCTCAAGATAATCCATTTCAAGCCTTAAACAAACCTTATCTGGATATGAAAGACACATGGTGGGGATTTATACATAAAAAATTTATGGCTAAGAGATTTGTAGGCATATTATTGGGAGCATGAGAGATTTGTTATAGTAGGCCAAGAAAGAGAGGGCACTTATCATGAAAGAAAATCAATCTAGACCAACTAATGAGATTTTAGTTAAAGTTGGTTTGATTTCATGTATAAATGATAAGATGATGGTTCATGAGAGGTAGTAGATTTAAAGTTGTCAGCCCTATGTATCCTCCTCTATTTCCTATTAGTTCTCTTTCAATCATCCCACCATTTCTCAAAGGACTCAAGAAAATTAATTCCAAGAACTTATAAGTCCCCCACAAATACTTTTAACCTTTCCTACTTGTAGGTCTATTCAAGAGAGAGTATAAAAAAAGGAAGAATTATGTGTTGAGAAAATTGCCCAGTATGAGGAGATCTCCAATCAGCTGACACTTGATTTTGAATCCCACCTAAAGAGGTATATCGAACTTATAGGCAAACATCTATGTTATTCAATGGTAGCTTTAAGATAAATATATTTTTAGTTGAAGATGCATTCATTCGTTCCCCAAGCTATAACACATACAAAATAAGAAGCTCCTACATCTAAGTTTCCAACTTAGAAATAAGTATTGCAATCAAGGGTAAGAGAAGATTAATCAAACATGAGCCAAGGTGTTAAAGTGAAGGAAAATCTAAAACCACTTAGCTCCCACCCCTCCCTCCTCAAGAACACAAGGCATTTCCATCATGAAAATTTATTCAAGATAATGTTCAAAAGAAAGAGGAGGTAATGGGTTTCAAAGATGAATATCCAAGTGAGGAAAATAAAGCATATACTACACCATTGCATTTGAATTATGTTCTTGAATTTTTTTAGGGATCTTCCATGACACTCCTTAAGAAGGAGCTTATTCTTTGCGATACAAATGAAGAAGATCCAATTGTGGTGATAAATGATGAAGGTGATGCAAGTGAACAATAAGAATAAATCACCATTAGGACACCCCTTAGAAAGGATAGGTATGAATTAGTCTTCCATAATGAAAAAGAGGATGAGATTCAAGAGGTTTTCTGGGTTAAAGATGATACACAATAAAAAGATATTTTAGTTAAATAAGGATACTATGTTTTTCAAGATCTCCTTGATGACATGGCATCTACTATTTGTCATGACAATCCTAAAGAGTAGGAAAGTGAAGCATCTATTTAGTTTTTAGTAACTGAAAGGCAAGGAGATAACCTTGAAGGGTATTCAACAATACAAGAAAAGTTTGTGTTAAATAATATTATAGTTTCATTAAAGATAAAATATCCATTCTTTACTGCCAATATGAGTTTATTGATAGCATGAGATCATAATAGTTGATGAGAGTTTAAAGTGTGATCATGATTACATGGGATGTTAAGAGGATAACAAGGACCTTTAGTAGCTATACATAATCATTTTAAATAAACATTAGAGCCTTCAAAGACTCACACCTCCTATAGATCATATTGAATATAAATCAACTGTTGACCCTATCAAGCATTATATATTAGTGGAACAAGGTCAAAATGATGAGGTTGAGATGTTTGATACAATAGTGCCTAAGGTTGGTACAAGTAAAGATAATTCATCCTTTAGTATGTCTCATGAGGATCAAGATGTCCATTATGAAGACATTAATAATTCAACAACTAAGATAAATTAGAATGAAGACACTAACCAAGGCCTACCAACTAAATTTTCCAAATAATCACTACATAAAAGCATGGCAAATCATGATCAATACATTCAGGATCAACACATGACTGAGGTAGAATTGGCATTGTTCATGAAAAATAGATAGAAATGGAATGAATATTACTTGATTTTGGACTCATAGATACAACCCATGCACCTAATGGTAGAAAAGAGGGTCCAAATACTCTCCTAAGAGACTATCAACATGATAGTGTCTCTAGATGTAAGTGGAAATTCTCATTCAGTAACCAATGCTTGATTGAACTCTAGTCAATAAATGACAACTAGACCTCATGGTGTTAAGGTTACCAAATAAATTTTTCATTTGATCCTAGAGCAAAAAAGAGTTTTTTCTCAAGTTAGTTTTTTCTAGTGTCTGTCATCTTGCTTTTAATAAGTGTGTCATATATAAGTCTAGTGTGTAATTGTTTTGTGCCATTTATTATTCCTTTCCTTAGCTGTTAGGTGTTGTTTATTTGGTTTTTATTTTTGTGTCTTGTGAGTTATTTTAGTCCTAATGGTACTACAAGGTGCCAATCTATTTGAAAGTCCATGAAAATAGCTAGCCAAGTCAAAGTGTCACCTTAGTAAGTCATCAATGTCAAAGAGAGTTAGTGGGTTGTCTTGACTAGCAGGCTAGTTAACCCTATGAGTCACCAAAATATATTGACATTTTGGCCTCCTAGGCCAAATGTCAACCCCTACAATGAAAAAAATTCATGAGAACCCCTCTAAGCTTATCCATAGTGTATAAAACCTGTCATGGTATTATGAATGTCTCTTGAAAGTCTTTTAGTCTTGTTAGGAGTGTCATATATGTGTTAGGACTTGATTACATAGACATTCATATGTCATGGTTGTCTTGGGTCCTTAGATGAGTTACTAGGTCCCCATGATGGTCCTTGAGTGAGGTAAATAATGTCAAACATATTTTGAGGTCAAGAGAGGGGTATTTTTTCCTATTTGACAAGATTAAGATTTCCTAATAGAAGTTAAGGTATTTTTGAGAAATTAAGCTTGTTGGTTCTTATGGTATATGGGCCTATTTCTAGCCATTTTTAATGAAAGAGACCTTGATAATCAATGTGAATGGTGTATAAACAATTCTTGTGTCCTAATGTGAATCTTATTAATGTGTTCAAAGTCATTCGCGATGGTTTATTTACCCAAGTTTGTCTCAAACCTTGATTATCCCTTTCAAGTTATCAAATGACCCTAAAACACCTCATATGAGGCCTTTTGCATTGTAAAACCTTGAAAAAGGGGAATATTTTTATGGAAAATACAATAAAAAGGTCTCAAGGAGGTACCATAGCCATCACAAATCTATCATTATGTGGTTTCATATCCATAAGGGTCCATTTCAATAGTCAAATCCACTTCCCACTCATCAAATGGGTCCCACACATGGGAAATAATGGCCCTTCAACTCCCCTATCATACCTCCTATTTTAAAATGATTTTTTGCTTAGGTTTTTATTAGATTTTTCAGGTTACACCCTAGCTCAAAGTAGAAGTGTTCAAGTCCTACTCTCAAACCTAGTCCAACATGGGAATGACCCTAGGTTGTGGGTTGCCTAATTTTAGGTCAGACCTATAATATTTTTAATGAGGCTAGCTCCGCATATATGATAATTTAAATATCTCTTCTTAAAAATTAATATGTTAGGATGAAAAGGGGAGAAAATACAAGAATTAAAACCTAATTTAGGTGATGATTCACCAAAAGTTTAATGATCCACTCTTAACTTGGACACTTTCATGACTAATAATGAATCTAATGGGACAAAGATTGATCATATTCTATGACAAGGTTCCAAACATGAGTATTTTATATGAAGGTTGGAAAGAGACTTGTAACTTGAAAGATAGAAAGAGATAGGTCTAGTTAAGACACTATGGACTTATGATGCAGGTACATGTTGGAATGTCAATACAAGGTCTAAAATGTGTCTTAATTATTTTCAAATTTGAATTTGAGTTCAAATAGGTTTTCCCTCCAAAAAAGAAATTTCAAATTTTCTTGATGTATATATGGTATAGGTGAGATATGAGGATGTGTAATGGATGAAAAAATGTTGTAAATGACCTTTTGTGGTCTATTTATGGTTTTAGAATGAAAATAAATGTATAGGTTATGTTTATGTGAGGTGGCAATCCACCACCCCAATTAGGTTTAGAAGGTTTCTTGTTAACTCTTGATCAAGAGTTAGTTATGAATCTTGTTGTAGTCTTTGTCTTAAATAGGAGTTTTTATTTCTATGTAAAGGTAAGATTTGGATAGGTAGTGAATGTCATTTCATTCAAAATAGGATAGAGATGAGTGTAAAAATCAAAGAAAGTTGATGAACAAGATGACTATGTGGATGAATTTTTTGAATGTATTGTTATTACATGACTAAGATAGAGTTTATGTGTTGAATATTCTATCTGGTAAAATGTCTTATTCAATATTTATTTTTTGGTTTTTTATTAAAATACACTTCCTAACATGATACAATAAAGGTCATTGAATTTAGAAACAAGACAGTGGTCTTTGGAGACAGACCAATCTATCAAACATGGAAGGTTAACAAATAACCTACTCAGGTGCTTATGAGGTTTTATCTCATTGATAACTATATTGGATTTAGAGATGGATTTTTATGAGAGATAGATATAATGTGTGATGACCTATAGTAGGTGTTAAAGGTGGTAAGACTCAGTTTGTTTAATATGCTTATTTAGACTGTTAGTGTTACGAAACCCTGAGTTGTTTTTGTAATCTTTACCTTGAATGCTTGTTTAGACTCCAAAGTGGACAAGAAAATAATATATATGGTATTGAGAATTTTTTGTGACATTTAAATAACCTTTATTTAGGTTGTTAATACTATTAATAATGTTTGAACAACCAAAACCCATTGAAACCCCTATTTTTTGTATAAAACAGAGTCAAAGAAGGATTGAGTTTCTCTATTTGGGAGTGATCTAAATGATATTAGACCTAGTTCAATGAATTAAAAAATTTAGTCTTATTTAGATAGATATTTCAAAATAATTTGCTAGTCTTGAAACCTTCCCTAGACCAAGATATCAATTTTTCATCATCCTCAGCCAATGATAGGGTTTAGAAAACCCTCAACTAGGGGTTTGCAATTTTTGAGAAAAGTAACCCTTGGAAAATGACCAAAACTTGTAATATTTCATAGAATTTTATTTATTAAGTGATGAAGGTGGTTTCATATTTGTAATGTATGTATAATTATGGAAATGAGACTGTGTTTTAAAACTAGGCCTAGAAAAGGGTTAAATGAGTAAGGGTGCTTTAGGGAAAAGAGGATTTGTCCAAAGAAGAGGGTAAAAAAAGTGTTTGATTCAGATGAAAGAGACAAATGGGTATCTTTAAACCTAATTTCTTTACATATAAATTTTGTACATAGGTCAAGATAATGAGATTTGCACAAATGGAGGGCTAATTATTGAGAGGCCTAAAGAAGGAAATACCATTTTCCTTGAGAGTTGTGTTAGATGGTTAATTAGGGAGTTGTATGGGCCAAATGGATCCTTGAATATATAGTTTATTTTTGGTTAAGGTTTTTAATATGCTCCTAACAAGGAGATTTACCCATAAACATGGCTAGTAGGAGATAAAGGGTATGAAGAAACTTGTGAAAAGAAAGAAGATAGGAGAATTAGGTTAGTGTCCCAATCAAGGTTAGAGATGAGTGAGAAAATAACAAAGGAAGGTATTGAAATGGATTATACCCTCATCATGTTTTTATTACCAATAAAAGGGTAATTTGACTTAAATGCATTGTGAGAGTGTTATGAAGCTTATTTGAGTATACGAATAAATTTTGATTTAGTTTATTGTATGATATATTGTTGATGATATAAAGGTCATTTAAAACTAATATATATGCATGAAACATCACTAAGGTACATTTTAACCATATATTTCATGTTTGCTTTATGGGAAGGAGTGAATGAGTAAAAGAGATTTATTGGATGGAAGGAAAGGGTAGAGTTGACAAAGAAGTTGATATATCTCTACATCAACTTATGACACTTAAAAATAAACCTTACTAGCTAACACTTCATACAACCTGCAAGAAAATAATAACCTTAAATCAAGGTACATGAAGGACCTATAGAGGATTAATTTATGACATACATTTTATAAATCAAACTTTAATAAAGTACACTTAGCATTAAACTAGAAGCTGAAATTGTCTTATAATACTTCAATAGAGTATTTACAAAGTGATTTTGGTAGAGCTTCACTATATCTTCACTATATCATGTTGAGGGATACAAAGCAAGAGTTCCAAGATAGTACTTATAGGAAAAATAAAGGTAAGAGAGAGAGGAAAATTGGTGATGAATGGGGGCATTAATGATCCCAATTCCACTAAGAACAACCATCATTGTAATCCTTCTTGAGCCTTCCCCTGAATTAATGCCCCCACTATCTTCCTCAATCATGATTGATGTTATTAACATTACCAAGAAATTACTTGAGCTTGCTCATTGGAATTTTTTTTGACATTCTTTGTATAGTCACCATTATGCAATTTCTTTTAAATCCCTAATATATATCTATTATGGATGAAAACCAATCACCCTATTAGTTTTCATATAGTCATGATTGCAAATAAATATCCATGTGTCATGGGTTCCTTAAACCTAAATGAGATGTAAAACATATTTATAAGATCTCTTGAAAATTGTTTTAGGGATTTAATGGAATTTAGGCAACTTTAGAGGACCTACTCCTAACAACTTAGATTATGTTTGATCTTGATTTTACTTATTTTACCTAGTTGGGGTGGAAAAATCATTTATTCCAACATGTTTACCTAAATGGATTTCATTTGGGATATTTGTTCTATTTCAACCTTGATTGCATGTTTACCCTCTACTTGAGATCTCCTATCTTTGAATTCTAATATCAACCATTGATATCGATCTGGGATTCTCAATATTGTGCCATTTGTATTCTTCACATTTATTTTATAGGGTCTTGCTGTTAATTCTTTGAATCCTTGACCTCATGCACACTATAGATCTCCGTCTGTATAAATAAACATGGGACATAGAACTTAACTATTTAATTTACTTGAGACACTTATCACCTGTGTGTTTATCTTTAAGATTTATTGACCTTTTGAACAATCACTTGTTATTAGATCTGATTTATATGATTTATCATGCACCATCAATCTAGTTGGAACCACTGACCTTGTTAGTCACCACACACCATTGGATATTTTTTCTTAGTTCCAAAGATTTGGACTCTTGTTAGCACCATGTTTAACTTGGTAATATTTTAATATAAAATAGCTATTTCACGAGGCCCAAATTTGATGTCTGTGCACATGTTGCACTCTACAAGTCTAAATTTGAAGCTTTATATCTTGAGATATCAAGCTCATCAAGATACCAAATTTTTAGAGGATGTTCAGAGCACTAATAGCATCATGTCCATGTGATCCTTCAACTTTAAGAGGCTTTCTAAGCATACTTATAAAATGCATAATTGAACTAACCAATCTATTTCTCTATGACATGTGATAATGGTTTGGTTCTTATAGATTTTTTTTTGAATTATTGCTTGATATTTTAGAGCTTCAATGAGTCTTTGAAACCTGTGTGAACTTATTTTATGATCATGAATGTATTGATCACCATGAGAACATGCTTCCTTAAAATTTGACAAACCACACTTTAAGTTTACTTAAAGTGTTGTAAAAGCTTTACAAACTATATGTGATCTATAGACCACTCACTCCATCCATAAATTTGTTCATATCATCCATTCAGGTATAAGCTTGGCATGTGGGCCCAAATGGCCAACATTTTTGGTGACTCAACGAGCTTGACCAGCTTACTGGTCATGGAGCCTAGAATTTGATCAAGCTTGCTCATGATGACTAGATAAATGAAGTGCAACTTACAAAAGGATTCTTCCTAATTGTTGAAAACACTTTGAAGAAATAAGACACATAAAAAATAAAAATAAAGTAATAAAACACACAAAACATCCACCCAAATAGTATAAAAATAATAAACAAATCAATGTGTAAGAGCACTTGGAGGTAAAGACAAACCTATCTACTTATGTATAAGGATCACGAAACAACATTAGTAGCATAATTTCAGATACCTCCCATAAATAGGGATGGGAAGTCTCTCTCCATTTAGCTTAGCAAGCTCAAAGGAATTGATCTCCTTGTAACCTATGATAACATAAGGCCCACTCTAAAGATTGTTAAAATTAGAGTGCTTTCCTAGTTTTCCATGGTCTTCATCCCATTTGATGACTATATCACCATATTGGAACATATTTGAGGAAGCTCTCTTATCAAATTACTTCTTCACTTGGAATTTATTGGACCATATAATGTGTATAGTAGTGTCCCTTATCTTCTCTAATTATCTTTGCTCATTCAACATTGTCTGCATAACATCATCTTTTAGGAGCTCAAGTTGATGTGTAAGCTCTAATACATGAAGTTCAAGAGATATAGGAAGTTTGGCTTCTTTCCCATAGACAATAAGGTATGGAGAGTGTCTACTAGTTTTTTTAGTTATCACTCTATCTACACAAAGGGTAGTCCTTAGTCTAGTATGCCACTCACTCTGACTATTCTCCATAGTTCTCTTGATAATCCTCAACAAGTTCTTATTTGTGGACTCTGCTAGTCCATTTATCTATGGATAATAGTTAGAGGATGCTTTGAGATAAATTCCATGTGAAATATCCCACTCACATACTTTTTTACTGCTGAAGGCCAATGCATTATTAGAAATGATTGTAGAAGGAATACCAAATCTAGTCATAAGGCTATTATAAAAGTCCAAAATAGAATCTTCGTTAGTTTCCTTAAGGGTAGTTGATTCAACCCACCTTATAAAGTAGTATGTGGATGTAATGATCCATTTATGTCCTTTAATTGAAGGGGGCATATTATCCCTATGAAATCTAAGCCCCATTACATGGAAGGTTGTTCTACTTGTATGGGTTACAAGGCAAGGGCAACCAACTTCTTCTTGCCAACAAAAATTGCACATTTTGGTAATTTTTGTACCCAAGAGTCCACATATCTAATCATTGTGGGACAAAAATACACTACTTTGATGATCTTAAATGCTATGGTCTTGGTTGCAAAGTACCCACCAGCTGAACCATCATGGAATTATTCAAGTAGCTTATCTATTTGGCATGATTACACATACCTTAAAAGCATGCCTCCTATGTCTCTCTTGAAAAGTACTCCATGTATAAGGACATAAGGTATGCTTTGAAACCTAAAGTGTCTTCTCTTAGCTCTATCTAGTCCCATAGGAAATTGGCCTGACTCAAGAAATCTAAGTATATCATATGTCCAATTGAAAGGTGTGTTGTTTGATGTTGCTTAATGTCTATCATGAATTACCAACACTTGATCTTTATTTTATTCTACCTTTGATGTAAGGTTTTCACATAACATTTTCCCCCTTAAAATCTTTGTCATTCTAAACTCAAGGTCATATTCCATGCATTCGTTCACCCATCTAGCTCTTTTCTCATTGAGGTATTTATTGAGTATAAGTTATTTAATACTTTGGTGTACCACCATGAGTATGATCTTACTATTGGAGACGATGTGCCTAAATTTATTCAAACCTCTCACTACTACAATTACATGTTTCTCTATAAATTTATACCTCTCCTCATACCCTTCTAAGGCTTGAGTAAATAAAGCAATAGGTTGTTCCAAACCTTACTTATTCTATTGTATCAACATGGCATAGATTGCATCCAATGTAGAAGGCATACAAGTAGAATTCCTTATTAAAATTAGGATTAAAAAGTGTAGGGGAATGAGATATGGGCTACTTGATGGCCTCAAAACTCCTCTTACCTTCTTTAGTCTATGTAAACTCCCTAAATTTTCTTAACATGTGAGTAAGAGGCTTGACCAACTCTATAAATCTTGGGATAAACCTTCTTATAAAATTTAATCTTTACTAAGAAACTCTATAGACCCTTTTTGTGCTTGGGTAAGGGTAAGGATAAGATGGACTCAACTCTTTTTGGGTATATGGAAAGAACATCCTTGGACACTACATGACCTAATAACCTACCCTCCTAAACACCAAATATACATTTTTTAGGATTCAACAACACAATAAATTCTCTACATCTTTCAAATGCTAACCTCAAGTGAGCAATGTGATCAAATGGGTGCTTTTAGAAAATAGTGATTTCATCTAGGTAGATGAGCACCATGTCATTTATCAAACCTTAAAAGGTAACATGCATTGTCCTCTAAAATTTTTCTCTAGCATTGGAAAGTCTAAAGGGCATTTTCATATATGCATAACTATCCCACTTTGTGATGAAGGTAGTCTTATTCTTTTCTTCTTCCTTAACCATAATATGATTATAACTAGAGTATCCATGAAGTAATTATAACCTCTGAGAACCTACCACCTTTTAAATAATCTGATCCATTGAGGGTAGTGGATAATGATCTTTTAGGATCATCTTATTGAGGTCCCTAAAATCAACACACAAACATATTTATCCATTCTTCTTCCTTATTAACACAAGGTTTTACACCCATGAGGAATTTTTAATAGGGAATATTATCCTCGACTCAATAAACTTTAAAATATCCCTTCTCATTAACTCCTCTACTTTTGGGTTGATAGGCCTTTATTTCTACTTGATTGTTTTTACATTGCTCTCTAGTTTAATAGTATGTTGTGAAAGTTTGGGATCAAAACCTTTAAAATACTTATATTCCCATGAAAATAAATTATAAAAATCTTGGCATAAGGCAACAAATTCAAATCTCTCTTCTGCTATGTTACTCTTCCCTAATTTCAACAATTTATCTTTAAATATCTCTATCCTTTCATAATGTTTTTCCTTGGCTAAGATATATGCCTTGCCTCTTCTCACTTGGTCATCTCCATTGAAGATGCTTTATAATGTCACAAGACCCTTAGGTATATTATTAGATCTCATTTGCACTATATGTTAATCATATTGATGTTAGAATTTTTTAATTCTTAAGGCAGAATTTTGCCTCCTGCATAAGAAAACATATAATTTGATCATCATTGTCAAACACCTACCAACTCACTTCATTATAAAGTATAGTTCACTTTCATTTTAACTTGATATTATCTTAACTCTATTTTCCTTTGACTCATTACATAGCCTCATACTAATCTCCAATGGATTCAATCCTATCTATTTGTTGGTTTGCCTCTCTTAGTATGGATTTTATATTGAATGCCAAGAAGACCTCTATGAGATCCTATGCATGATGCTTGTAAGTTTTAAAATGATGGTTATTGATTTCACTTATTCCTCTCACTTGTTTCACACCAGGATCACTATCACCTTTGACTTGAATAATCTTAACACCTCTTCTTCTTTCCTCTTTTAAACCATGTAAAAGATCCTCATATTCAGCTATGTTTGAAGTGTAATTGAATTGAAATCTTAAAACTAAATAGTACTTTTGATCTGAGGGTGGAAGTAACATGGTTCCATCTCCACTATCATTATTTGACCTTGATCCATTAAATAATAAGGTCCATAGAACATATTCCTCTTGAGTGGTGTTAGTTAGGCAAGGTCTAACAACACCCTCCTCATGCATAGAATAAACCCCTAAGCCTGCTTCTTCAATATTAGTTTAAGGATCAAATCCATGATTTCCAGTTTCCCATTCATCCAAATGAAAGTATAAAATGCCTTAAAAATGGTTAAGAGGCTCTTTTTCACTAGCATTCTCATCTTAATCTAATATGGTATAATTGACATTTACAAGGTTGGGCATATAGGGCTCTAGATGGAACCTAACGATAGGTTCTGACCTAATACTAACCTTAGTCCCATATTTGGTCTTGAAAACCATGTATGACCAGTCAAAGGACAAATAACCTTGAATTTTTTAGTAAAATCCCTAGATAGGAATAAATAAAAATATGGGGGTAGGTCCACAACCATTACATCTTGAATGATGACACAATTTGGGAAAGCTACCAATGTGATCTTAAGGTCTTTCAATATACCTACTATTTTAGTGGGGGAACCATCCAACTGGAGAACACCTTTTTCATTAGACACATACTTAAGCTCAAACTTATTTATTATGGATTTAGGCATAACTAAGGTTAAAACACTTGAATCTATCATAAAATTATGTACTAAATAGTCCCCTATAATGACTGACAAATATAATGGAGGGGGATTGAAAATCCTAGGGGGGTGAACAACATTATAAACTTGACCTTGAGTAGGAACTTGACAAAGAAATTGAATTTGACTACGCTGACTACTATTTGTAAAAAAAATGTTCACCTTATCAGTTGTCTTGTTCATATGAGAAGGCTTGAAGAGTTCTTGCTAAAGGATATATTTCTATCCTAAAATCGATAGATCATCATACACAGACATAATGATATTATCCTTTTTCATATGATCCATAATATAGAATGGAAAACTAGTACCTCTAGATTGCACCTTGTAATTAGAAGTATTAGTTGATACTAGAGTGATATGAGGAACAAAAGGATACTTTTGATGTTGTCCATGATGTTGAGGTATTTTTCAAGTTGTAGGAGCTTTAAAATATATATTTGAAGTGGTATTAATATTAATGACTTGTGGAGGTGTTTAATAAGCCTTAGGCTACCCCAAATTGTCATCTAACATCTTGCTTTTAGCCCTTATATTAGCTAAAACTATCTCATACACCCTTTGTGTTTTCTAATTCATGTTTACTACCACATGCTCAAACATATCTTCATCTTCTTGAAATTTTATAAACATGGTGTCATTTAGTTCCTTACTCATGTTCCCTTGATATTAAATTTGAGATTCTAAAGATGACATGGAAAGCATGTTATTTTGATTCATTATAGGGTCTTGTGGTGTAGGAGGCATTGTGGCATAGCCTTAGAATGAAGTAACATGCTTCTAACTAGGAGCTTGATACATTTTTCCACTTGTAGCCATTACCATCTCATTGGACTACCCTCCTAAATTCCATTGACCCTCTTGAGTAAGGTTATTTTGTGTGGTGACTAAGGCTCTTGAGCTACTTATAGTTTTGGGGTTGTAATTATTATAAAATATTCCTTGAGTAATTTGGCCTTGGTATTTTTTATTTTTTGAATAAGGAGGTCTATTATAAGATTGAGTAGGGTATTGGGTTAGGAAGGGACCTTGGTATGGCTTATATGAAGTCTATTACTATCTCTTTAGAGCCACTAGCTTATTATTTTGTCCCTTTAACAAAATCTCAATCCTTGTAAATTTATCCCTTGACTATCATCAAGTTGGGTTTGATTGTTTGGAGTGAGAAATGGAGAAATTGATGTAAATAATATACCAAAAAATCACATTCAATCTTGTTTTAAAATTCCACCACCTTAAGAAACACTTACTAGCTCAATTCTCTATGGAAGATTCTAAATTCCACTTCAATTTATGGTTTTAATGGTCTTAAATATGTTCATATAGGTTTCATTAATCCCATTTTTCAATTCAAAACTTTTCTAACACTTCCCAAGACTTTACTCACTCCCTTACACAAGTCTGTCAACTTGCCAATAGTCCTTCTAACCTTATTTTTGGGCTTTCTTTGGTTTGTACAATCTATATGGAGGCAAAAAGGAAAGCTATCAACTATTTTAAAAACCATTTTAAAATAACTATCTAACCATGCAATCATGAATCCTAACTCTTTATTTTGTCCAACATTCAAATCCAAATTGTTCTTTTATTTAAGCCTATTAGGCTTGTTAGAGTCTAGTTTATAGACAGACCTCACATTCTATACTCAAAAGAACACACAAAAATTACCTCTAAATCTCTTCAAACATATTACACTTGATCTCCCCACAAAATTCATCCAAAATTTATGGTGGAATCTCTTTGTATTTCTCAAACCCTAGTTTAGGGTCTACTTATCTCAGTCATAACCTAAGAGTGTACAATATTCAATTATGTGCATTGTAAAAAAATTTAAAAGCTTCTGAGTTAATTTTCTAGGTCTTTATTAACCTCATGTAAGTTCTAAAACCATTTTTTCCCACATTTCTAACCACTTCTAGACCTTTCTATGCCAAGATATGCTAAATTATGCTACACAAGTGCTTGTCTATAGGTTTGGTCAAGATTTGTAAGCTTATATCATGTTGTTTATTACTAAAAAGGTAAAAACACTATTCAAAGGTATATCATTCACTTTTGAAAATATTCTAAAACTTTACCACTACACTATAAAACCTTTGCCAAGCAATTCTTTGACATTGTCTATTCAAGAATGCAACCATTGTCCATTGTTCAACTTGTAAATACAAGAAAATAGGGTTTAGTAATACATATATTTGAATTTCATATATTATACTCAACATCTATTTGAACTTATAGTCTCCAAATAATACAAATGTATTCAATAACATTTGGTTTCCATATTCCTCTTCACTTTGTGCACAACATCAAATCACATAGTCCATTGTCAAACATTCATCAGAGAATACGGAATTATAAAAATGTCTAAATACCATTTGATTTAATTATTATTCCTTCCACTCATAACCTTTTTAATACATTAAATTAAATAAATATTTATATCAATTAACTAGATACCTTTGACTAATATACTTAGGAGACAAATTTTGTACTCAAATCAGGAATCTCACATAATAGAGCCTGTGACTTACTACCACCAAACAATGGTCCTCTCTATATGAATCTTCAAATTTTTCTATTAAAATCATACCTGATCATCAATCCAACAACCTTGATTAAAAAAAAATCAATCTCATTCATTTAATAATCAAAACTCACATTAAATAATAAAAGCCATTGACCTCTAACAGGGTTTGTTTTCTATATTTTTTCAAAACAAGGGTTATAAAAGCTTGAAAGCTTCCATTTTTGAAAACTTGTCCATGATTATACCTACATCTATCTCAAATATAATAACACTATACTACTAAAAATTGACTCCTCAATGCCTACAAAAGTGTATAACTACTTCTTGAATCCCTTTTTCCATATAGAGGTCTCTTTCTTACATTGTATTTTCATGATTTTACAAAAGAACCATATGGAACCATGATCTAAGACTCATGAAATTTTATGAACCTTAAAAAATATCAAAACCAATTTCACGTGTATTTAAAATATTACCACCTTTACAATAACATAAGGGTCCTTATAAAATCTCATTAAGATTCAAATTTTCAAATAATGGTTTTGGCATGAAAATGAATAATTCAAATTCTATGCACTCTGAGACCAACTAGACTCCTCCTATAGACTTAAAATGAACTATATCACCTATAAAACATCTAATAAACCAAATTAAGACAAAATTTGAATAAATTTTGGGTCCATATAGGATGCCACTACATCATACTACCAAGCTAGAAGAATTTTTGCCACATGTGTTGAATGTTGCACTTGGTATATGATGCTCCCTGATTACATTAAACTTCCTCTTTGAAGTTATCTACTTTCAATTGCCTCTCATAGAGGTTTACATTATCTTGGGACCCATAATTATTCCTCCTCTTCTTCATCTCTTATAATATAATACCTGCACATGAAACCAATTTGTTAAACAAAACATAGCTGTTGTCATCTCCTTGCTTGGTAGGTGTATGCCAATCTTCTTCCTCTTCAAACTAATTCTCCTTCTCCTTAACTCCATATTTAATCACTATTATAATTATGAAATCTTATTCCTTCATCACAACTCTTGGCTTTGTCTTCTTCACTACACATACAACATCTTCTTGTCCATTCTATGCCTCTTGCTTTATGATTGTTCATCTTTATTGCAACTTCTTTTCTTATCCTACTCATGCAATGGTTATATACTCCCTTCCTCTTTCTTACCTCCTTGATCACTCAATTCTTCCTCATAGGAATGGTGCACATGGCCCAGCTCATTATCATACTTTTCTTAGGTAAGTCTCTCCTTTAAGCATTCAACCACTCCTTATTTGGCTACCTCAATCACTTTATACTACACATATATCTTTGTTTTATCTTTTCCCTACTTCTTACCTGCACCTTTAACACTAAATAACATATTAGAAACAATATTTTAAGCCTTTATGGATTTATCATGGGTTTCCTTTTCACACATTTCAAACTCTAGCTTCCTCTTCAATTACTTGGAGTCAATTCTAAGTCACTTACTTTCCAACTCAGCTACTATGTCCATCATTATACTTCTATCTTTTCTATCACATGCTTGGTTTCCCTAATTTCTTTGACTATTCTCATTATTGAGAACTCTCTTATGTGATATTCCATCTAAGACTCATGAAATTTGATGACCTTCAAAAGTATTAAAACCCCTTTTACAAGTGTGTTTAACATCTTACCACCTTTACAAGTACATAAGGATCCTTACAAAAGCTCATTAAGATCCAAATTTTCAAATAATGGTTTTGGTAAGAAAATGAATAATGCAAATTCTATGCATTTTGAGACCAACTAGACTCCTCATATGGACTTTAAAATGACCTCTAAAACCTATAAAACATCTAATAAAACAACTTAAGAAAATTTTAAATAACTTTGGGGTCTATACAGGATGCCCTTGCATCAAAAATGGTAGGTGGGGTTCATTAAAGCTCAGGAAAAAGTGGCATGAGAGGTTTTGGCATGAGTTTCCCTACTTGTATCAAACAATTTCCTACCCTTATAACTATCTCATAATCCCTAAGTAGAGTTATCCCACCCATATATTAGATTATGAATGCAATGTCTGAATTTAATGCTCTCAAATAGTAAAGAAAATCATAGTTGGGTGTGATCTTAATGATGACAAGGATCCTATCCTAAGTCTTTTATAATATATAGTTGAAATCAACCATAGATTCTTAGAATTCCCTCTTGATTGATGTGAGTTATTCAACAAGTGATACATGGTCACTTCTATCCTCAAAATGTTTACATAGTCATTCACCAAACTCATCCCAAGTATTGATTAAGGTAGGAGATAGACCCTTATACCATTGTAGGGCTTTGCCTTTCAAGGATGTGGCTAGTAGTCTCATGGCTATATATTTTTGCATAATTTTATGTAAATAATAATGGTTTTTAATGCCATCTATGTGATCTATAGGGGTGGTGGAGTTTTATCCTATAAATTATGGTAGAATCTTTAAGGAGGCAATAGGGATATCATCATGTTGTTTAAGTTTAAGAGGGTTGTCACCATTTAAGGGTAAAAAATCTTGTATTATGGGCCTTGAAATTTGCATATTGGTGGTTGTACTACTTAAAACAAGAGGATAACCAAGATATGTATATTTATTTTAGGGATAAGGACATGACTTATTGAATCTTGCTCTTTTATATCAATTATAAGGTAAATCAATGAATTAAAATGGAATACCTTTACTAACTAACCTTCGAGTATAATATGAGAGGTCTATCTAGATGACGATATGAACTCTATAACTTGGAGAATCTTTATCTCATAATGATGGTGGATGTCTTCTTTTACAAATACCTCTTCTCAACTTCAAACTTTAATAATGCTAAAGAGAATGGGTCCCACTAGGCATGCCATAAATTTTTGGAGGTTATAGGTTTCACCCTATCTTAAATTAGAATTGTTCAAGTCCTACTCTCAAATCTAGTCCAACATGGGAATGACCCTAGGTTGTGGGTTGCCTAATTCTAGGTTAGACCTCTAGGAATTTTAATTAGACTAGCTCTTCAAATTGATAATTTGAATCTCTCTTATAAAAACTTAATATGTTGGGATGAAAAGGGGAGAAAATACATGAATGAAAACCTACTTTAAGTGGTGATGCACCAAATATTCAATGATCCACTCTCATCTTGGACACTTTCATGACTACTAATGAGTCTAATGGGTTAAGGATTGATTATATTCTATGATAGGGTTCCAAACATGAGTATTTTGTATGAAGGTTGGAAACACACCTACAACTTTAAGGACAAAAAGATATAGGTCTAAGTAAGACACTATGGACTTATGACACTTCAAGAGAAACCTCAGTAGCTAACACTTCACATAACTTGTAAGAAACTAGTAGCCTTAAAGCAAGGTACATAAAGGAGATATAGATGATGAATATACAACATACATTCTATAAATCAAACTTAAATAAAGTACACTTAATATTAAAGTAGAATCTAAAATTGTCTTTACAAAGTGATTTTGATAGAACTTCACTATATCAAGCCAAAGGATACAAAGCAAGAGTTACAAGCTAGTACTTATAGGAAGAAGGTAAGACATAGAGAAATTAGTGATAAAGGGGACATTAATGATCCCAACTACACTAGGAATAACCACCACCACAATCCTTCATGATATTTCCCTTGTATTAATGCCCCTCATCACCTTCCTCAATCATGCTTGATGTTCTTGAGGTTACTAGGAAATTACTTGAGCTTGCTCATTGGCATTTTTTTTGACATTCCTTACATAGTCACCATTCTACAATTACTTCCAAATATCATATATAGACTTATTATGGATGAAAATAAAGCACCCTATTGGTTTTCATATAATCATGATTACAAATGAATATCTGTGTGCTAGGGGTTCCTTGAACCTAAATGAGATGTAAAACCTATGTCTAGGATCTCTTAAAAATTGTTATAGGGCTTTAATGGAATTTAGGTGGCTTTGAATGATCTAATCTTGATAATTTAAATTATGTTTAATCTTTTATTTACTCATTTTACCTTCCTAAGGTGGTGAAATCCTTTATTCTAATGTGTCTACCTATGTGGCTTTCCTTTGGGATGTTTATTCTATTTTAACCTTGACTGCATGTTTGACCTCTACTTTTTATATCCTATAATTTACTTTTGATATCAAAAATCAATCTCAATCTAGGATTCTCAATATTGTGCCATTTGTCTTCTTCACATTTATTTTGTAGGATCCTATTATTATCTCTTTAAATCCTTAACCTCATGTGCACTATAGATCTCCCTCTATATGAATAAACATAATCCATATATATATTTACAATTTAACATGCTTGAGAAAGTTTTCACCCATGCATTTGTATTTGATATTCACTAACCTTTTTACCCATCACTCATCATTAGATCTGCTTTGTATGATTTATTATGCACCATAAATTTTATTGGACCCACTGACCTTGTCAATCATTGTGTACCATTGTATCTCTATTATTAGCTCTTAAGATTAAAACACTTGTCATCTCCATGATTAACTTGGGAACATTTGAATTTAAATGGATATTTCATGAGGCCCAAATTTGACGTTTGCATGCACATTTCACTCTAAAAGTCTAACTTTAAAGCTTTATATCTTGAGATAATAAGCTCATCAAGATACAAAATTTGTAGAAGATGATATTTTCACTAACATCATCATGTCCATTTTATCCTTTAGCTCTAGGAGTTTCCATATTCATACTTATAAAATTCACACTTGAGCTAACTAGTCCATTTTTCTATGACATGCGATGATTTGGTTCTTCTAGAATTGTGCTTGAGTTTTTTCATGATATTTCAAAGCTATGATGAATCTCTAAGGATTTTGAAAACTTTTTCCATGATATTCACTAAATTTATCATCATGGTAACTTTCTTCTTCAAAATTTTATAAACCACACTCTAAGTTTACTTGAAGTGTTTTAAAAGATTTGCAAGCTATATGTGATATTTAAACCACTCATTCCATCCAAAAAATTATTCATCTCATCCATTCACATATAATATTGGAATGTATACCCAAATTTCCAATGTATTTCCCTCCCTCAACTCTCCTATGGTGTCCCAAGGTCAGAAACTTGAAGAAAATGCAAAAAAGAGAGTGTTTGTAGGTGTTTTTGTAGGTTGTATAGATGTGTATGGTCAGTTTCATATAGTGGAGTTTATGAAGTGCACCCAGAGCTCATTTTATATTTATTATAGTATTTTAGGTCTAAATTATGAAAAACAAGCCCAAAACTAACCCTCTCTTTCCATCATCGTTCATGGCAGACCAGGTAAGCTCTCAAGTTTATGCTCAGTCTATATAGGAGAGAGAAAATGAGGAGCCAAGACTTTGGTCAGATTAAGGGGTTTTTTTAACCTTATTAATCATGTAATTTTTATGAACATTCATGTCCTATTCTCTATGAACAAACACTATCAATATGTGTAATCAAAATGCCTTCTCCATCTATGTAGGGGTTAGAAGAGAAATGGTTTTAGTACATTTTTGAAGTTATTTTTGCAAGTAAATTCTTGATGTGTGTTCTAGAGGTCTTTAGGGTCCTTCCATGCTTTTCCCCACCCTTATTTCACATGTGTTAATGTTTTGGAGCAAGCACATCTTCATGTTTCCTCCATTTGTAGACTTTAGATAGAGTTTCTCATGTTATAAAGTCTTTAGTGCATAAGATGGAAGTGTTTGATGATATTTTAGGTTTGAATAAGGTGGTAAGTTACTTAGATCCCACTTAAATATCCTCTTTTTCTTCCCCAAGAAATTTATTTATTTATAATATCAAGGAACCCCTTCAAGTCATGCTCCAAGGTGACTATCATAGGTGCATTATGTGATTTCCTGACAAGCATAAACTAGGTGTCACTATAGTGGATATAAATAATTATAAAGTTAGGTAAAAATACACATAATATCCTTCATGATATACTAAATACTTATTTTTTTACCCTCTAATCCCCTAAATTCCCTACAATTTAGCACATTCTCAAACTTAAGCCTTCAAAAGTAAACCCTCATTTAGGTACCTACAGGGTTTAGGTAGACCAGTCGGATGAAAGATAATTATAATGAGACCTTGAGGACATAGAGAGACCTAATTGAGTCATAAGGACGTATGGTTTGACATGAAAATTGAGATAAAAAAATCTAATAGGGATCAAACCTTCATCTTAAATCCCTTGAGAAATAATCACTCTCATAATCAATGCAAGCATTTCAAGGTAAATTAAACAAGTAGTATGGTCATTGTTGTTTTTAAATGTAGAAGATATTTAAATCAATTGAAGAGTCATAATATTCATATTTAAAGGTATGGAAATGAATATAATATGGTCAGATAGGATCAACACTCTCAACCACCCCAGAATGACAATTCAATCAAGACCCCAATAAAGATAATACTATCCCTATAGGGTAGGTAAAGCTCTAATAATTAATAAGGATAAGAATGTTTCATAAGGTCAAAATAAATGGTATAATATCATTACTATTATTAATTCATCCAAGGGATCATAAACATTAATCATCTCATAGAGACCACTCATATTCAAGGTCCTAGAAACAACACCTATAAGTTGACTATTAGAAGTAAGGTAGTTAGGCAAAGGAACCACCTAGTCCTTAAGGAGATGAGGTTAGATATTACTGAGAACATGATGGAAAATATTATTAGTTTTGGTTAATGGGGGATAATATCCCTAGATACTGAATAAATCTTATCTCCTACCTAATGACATAGTCAAAGGTATATGACTACTACCTAGAGGAAGGGCCTAAGTAAGAAGGTGTAAATATGATGAACCCTATATAAAAATGAATGATAGAGTGGAAAAAAATAACATGATGCCTGATCTCTCAAACCATTAGTCTTAATTAGATAGATTTTTTCTTAAGACATCAAAAGGTCTTGACAAACTAAGCGGACCTAATTAATGACCTACAACTAAGGAGGCAAGGCTATGAGCAAGAAAGAGGTAAAGTTATGAAACCCTATAGATAAGTGAGAGATGTAAATAATAATAGGACATATATGTTATATTTTTAATGATCTTAATGTTAATTTTCAATTTTTGATTCCCTAAGGTAGACAAAAGTGCTTGATGGCCTACTTGGCCCATTAGGCCTATAACTAATATAAATAGGCATGTACTAAAGTTGAAGTGATTCTTATATTTTTATGGGTATCTAAGAGTTTAAACCATTTGTAGAGGGAAGTAGAAAATTTATAATAAGGTTTCATGATGTTATAAGTCTTAGAATAAATAAATAAGGCACTAGACCAAAGCATTAGGTCTATATAGGCCTAATTACCCTCAAACGCTAAGCAAGAATTTGGTAAGCATGCATGCAACAATATGGAAGGAAATTATATTGGAATGGATATTTCCATATCCTAGGATCATATTAAAATACTCATCAACATATTTAAAAGATACATGAAACCACATAGGCCTCTATTGTCTATTATCATACACTTAGGCTTGGCATCCATGACACTTAAGGCAAGCTCATATGATAGAATATAGATAGAGAGGGAGTTTAAGTAACTAGAGATAAGTGATAAGGTTGGGAATAGGTGGGAAATAGGGTATTGTGATTATTTTTAAACCCCAAACCACCTACTAGTGACCGAGAACCTTTGAACTTAGTCTCAACCTAGTAGGCCTAAAGCCATTTTTAAGGCCTAGAGAACCAACCTCCACCTTATGACATGTTATACCACCCCCCCCCCCCAAAGTATACCTAGGGAATTTAATAAGTATAAAAGTATGTTAAAATTCATATATATAATTTTTTAATCAAGGTAAAGTATAAATATGTCAAATTATTATTAATACCGCCTTGAGATATAACATACTAGTATGCCAATTCGTATTGTATATTCAAGTGATCATATCTTTCATCACATAGGGAATCATACTCATGGATATTAGGGGAATTTAGGAACCCATATGCACTTAACATCCATGGATGATAGAGTGGGTTTCATGGCCCCACCTAAATGAATCATCATTAAGACTAAAAATATGTCTATAAGTCTTGTAGAGAGCTAAAAGTTCACCAAATTGCACTCATATATCCACACATAAGGTGCATGGAACCCATATATTTTCAAGATTTTTAGTGGTCTATATGTACTAAACATCCATGACCATAAGTTTAGTATTAGAATTCTAATCTTTATGAACCATTATTAAGATGTTAGACCTCCAAAACCCTACCTAAACCTTAAGGTAGACCCAACTTAAGGAAAACTTGGTATTTTTACAATAAAACACCCTAAATTATATTGGAAATTACTTGGATCACCTATTCCACTTAGTGGAGATCCTGATCATGGTATTGGTCTATACAGAATATTATACAGATCTATCATAAATGGTAATTTTTTAAGGTTTTAAGCATAAAACAAGGTAAAATTTTATTTGAGAAGTTTTAAATAATTTAAAGTGGTGGTTTAAGAATTGTTTCACCTTCCAAAAACATCAAATACTCACATTTCTTAATTTAAATGCCTCTAAAAGTCCACACCAAATAGACATGCTGTAGATGTAAAGAAGAAGTGGCCTAATCACCTAAATGGAGTAGAATTACAGAAGTATAACATTGGAAGAGCATAAATCATGAGATTACATGTTCATCTAGATGTAAATCATGTATATTCACATACTCTTAAGATCATATTTGGTTTTTATGGCCACTCAATAAGCCAATAGTCAGGTAACTAGGCCTAGTGGCCTAATTGGCCTACTTGGTCAATAATAAGAGATGGAGTTTGGCATAGATGGATACTAAAGTGGGTCATGAATGGAAATTACACCTTGTAAATTTCATCATGAAGACAACATCCACACCTCATATTCATCATGAAAGATGAGGAAATTTCAAGCTTAGTCAACATGCACAAGGGATGGTGGGTTACCTAATGACTCAGTTGTCCTAATTGAGTGACTTTAATGTTGTAAATATCAATAAAATGAGGTAATTTAATATATAATGGTGTGATCATGATCTAAAATAGGTCAAAAAAATCTGACCCAACCTCCACCACTCTACCTCAATGCCTAAAGGGCCCATTTATGAATAGCAATGCATGGAGAGACATATGAAAGACTATTATTACTACTTGTAAATAATTATGGAGTGGTATATGGTAATTTATGACCTATATATACCACCTAAATTCCATTATTCCTCTCTTTAAATTCTCATTATTCTATTTATTTAGGCCTTAAGGCCATTAGATAACATCCCTCATCTGGGTATGTTGAAACTATGCCTATATTTATACTTTGTAGACCTATTGCACTAATGTAATGACTGATTCAACTTATTTCATATTTATCTAGTTTGTTTATGTTGGTTTTACTTACATAAATGGCATGTTTCTCTTCCTTTTATAGGTCCTTATTTCACCTAGATGATAATAGATGTTCTAAATAGGTAATATTGCATGCAAGAAGTGTTAATGACTAAGTTTAGAGTGGAAGTTTTCCTATAAATTCGTTACACCAAACCTTACCTTCATTACCCTTATGATCTATTCATATATCACAAACCATATGTGAAACATTATTTACTAGACACTCTTGGAAGTAGTAACTCAGTTGTTTATTTTGTTCACTAGTGTTTTTCCAGTCAAATACAATGGATAAGTTGATATTGGTGCATCACCATCCTTAGAGTAGGTTTCCCTTTATGCATATTCTATATCTATTTTCACCTCAAATTAGTAGGTCTTAGTGAACTAATCTAAATAGATGCACTAGTAGAGCTAATCCCATAATCTAGAGGTCTATCCTAGCCATAGGTCACCCACATCCTTGGGTTATTCCCATGTTTCACCAACCTTAGAGGTAGGCCCAAGTAACCTCCTCCTAGAATTAAATTTGGAAAGCTAACATGTATAATAATGTTATTGATAGGTTATATATTTTGGACTTGATTGACATTAGTTACATTTTCACCTATCATTTTCTTGTTCTTGGAAAAAAATAGGTTTATCATTTTGAACTTGATTTTGGTTGTCTTTAGCAAAAATCTTGATGAGTCATTTTCCAATTAGTTCCCTTTAAATTTTAGCTCCTTTTTCAATTATTTCATCAAAAGAAGTGGCAAATGAAGTTGAAGCTGATAGCCCATTTTATAATTGATATTATTTTTTAAAATTTTAGGGAGTTTTTTATGAAATAACCATGGAAACCAACTTACTAATCCATGTCATCTTTGTAAGAAAGAGGAAAAACTATCTTCATTGTGTTGTTTAGTGTTGTATAGGATAACATAGTCAACTCATGTTCAACATTATAATAAAAATGTTACATAAACATCTAAAAATACATGTGAAAGTATTGATTGACCCCATAGGTATATGTAGGAACCATTCTAAGGCTTGACCTCGTAGGATACATGGAAAGAGTCTAAGTAGATAGATATCATTATATGGGACCACTTGACAAGCCATGCAAAAATATTTAATGTGCTCCCTAATATCTCCTTTCCCTTTGTAATTGTCAAATTTTTGAGTATTAAAATGAATAGAAAGAGATATCTTCATCATGTTTATGTCAAATGGATATGAAAAAAATTATTCAAACTTATATTTCTTTATTTTGGAAAAACTTCCATATTGTAATCCCTAAAGTTTATCCTTCATATTTTTCCATTCTTCAACAAATGATTTTTTAATGAATAGAAAATATTATGATTGGTTTTTATTTTGATTTGGTTGGGAGGACCCTGATGCCAAATTATTGGCATTATTATTAGGATAACCCTGGTTAGTTGTTGAATTATTTGATTCATTGAATTTTGGATTTTAAAGAATTTTAGATAGGTTATATTGAATATTAGATATCTATTTGATTAAAATTTATACATGGTCAACTATGGTAAAAATATGACTTGGTTGTGATGTGTTATCTATAACTTATTTTCCCTTATCCGCATATGCATGGGAAAAAAATTCATAATGTTCACTGGATGAATCTATGAAGGTATTATACATACCCAAGGATGTGTTAAGTGAGATTTTTTATTTTTTAGGAGGGCTTGTGTTACTTATATAAATGAGAATATGTAAGTTCTTAGGATAAATATTAGGTAGGAACTTAGTTCCTAGATCTAGAAGGAATAACATTACTTAATTTTTATTTTATAAGAGGTAATATATAACTTGAGATGGTGGTTCCTTAGGTAGATTAATTCCATCTTCATATTTATATTGAAAAGGTATGTTATCATTATCATTAATCTTAATGCATTATTCTTGATTCCTAAAATAGAAAGGGTCATTTCCAAAGGGATCTTCTCTATGGGCTCTTCTCTATTTGGATTAAATTAAGAATTATTTAAGTAGGATTGAAGCCTAGTGATTAGAGACATGAATTAAATGTTATGCACTTGACTCAAATAAAAAATACAATTGTTTTGAAAGAATATTCAATTTATATGGACTTTGTTATTTTGGATAAATTTTTGATTAATTTGGAAAATAAGGTTTTTACTTTGAAAACTAAGAAATTATCTTTTCAAGCTTTAATTTTCAACATAATAAAACTTTCAATTACATTTTTTTCACAAGGAGATAAAATCAAATACAATAGACAAGTTATAACTAGATATATAAAATGAAAACCACATTACAAGGATAAAACTAGACAAGGGTATTGAGTCACTTATGGCATCTCATCTATACATACTTTCCTATTATATAGTGTTGTAATAATATTTTAGAGTAATGACTATGGGGGTAGTGACATAACCATATCCCACTAAACCTATTTTCAAGGGTATATTGAGGGTAACTTCCCTAGGTGATATGCTCCTTTAAGGTACAACACAAGTCAAACAAATGAATGGATTTTTAAAGCTTATGGTTTTCACAAGTTCAACTTGGGTTATCCTCTATATACATTTCAGTATGATGAGTCCAAATATAATGAAATAATATGATTAAAAGAATACACAAAGGGGTTTAATTCCTTTTTTCCCACTCCATTTGTAGGATTTCATTATAATGTCATCAAAATATTAAACTTTAAGGTAGATATTGAAACCTTGAGTATTGTAAGATGAAGCCCTCTCATGTCATGGTGTGATTAAAATACACAACCACGTAGGGAATTTAAATAGTTGATTATAAATTTGTATACATCATTAATACATGGTATTTGGCCTACTATGTGCTATTGAAATCCATGGTCGATAAAGACCTAGAAAATAAAAAATAAAAATACTCAGATTATTTCTAATTTCCAAGAATCACCACCAATATTGTGTGGGGAAAGATCATAGTTTAATGTGATTTTTTGGATACAAAAATTTATAATAAGTGATTTTTTTTAAATTTCCAAGGATCATCACTAATCATACACCACCTCTTATAAAGCACACAAACAAGTTTGTGAGAAATGAAACTAGTTAATTAATTAACCAACTTAATAAAAAACTTAAAATGAAAGAAATTATTGAAAATGAAAATAAAATCAAACTTTGGTTTAGCTTTATTAAGTCCTTGGCTTGCATTCCTACATAAAAACTATTAGTATTTTATATGTAATGACTTTGGAAATTCAAAAACTTGCAAATTAACTAAAAAAAAAGTAACAAAGAAGACTAAAATATTAATATTAAACAATTTGGAATAAATTCATTGTTAAATAGAACAAAATCACTACATAAAAATGAAAAATTTCATAGAATAGCAAAAAAGATAAATGAGAAACCTATAAAAATATAATATTAGTAGTGTTTCTTGGGTTTCATGAGAATAAGCTAATTACAAGGATAGCCCTATGGTTTAAGGAATGACTTACTAGAATTTATAGATATATACATGTTTTCATCATCTAGATTGAAATCATAGATATTTTATTAAGAAAAATTCAATTTCACATTAATCACATATAGTAAATACCAAAATAAATTTTAATAGAAGGATTAAACATGAAATACACTCTTGTACACAAAATTCCATAAAATGTAGGATAAACACAAGGAAATTGAATTAGATATCTTATTGACTCTCCATCATAATGTTTCATAAAAATTGGAACATCGATCATATATATGCATAGTCTCAACATATATGCTCTATTACAATATATTTAACATGATCCAGGAACTAGTCAATACACTAAAATAATTATCCATAAGTTGAATCCATTTTATTACATATAAAAATATATAGCCTAAAATTTGTTATCATTCTAACCTCTAAATCCATATTTATCGCACAAATGTGCTAACTCATATTATGTTTATTTGTAACACCATTGATACCAAAATAGACTAACCATAGAACAACATATAATAAATTATACAATTTAAATAAACCATGATTCTATCCATGTGGTAAATACATTCGACAAAGTGGTTTGGTTCTCAAATTCACCCGCTGATAGTTTCCTAGACTTAAATTATTATCTTGTCCTAAGATAACATTGTATATGTCATATAGATACAAAAATTATTTTGAAGTCACAAGAATTATAGATCAATAAAGGTGTCATTTATCAATTTTCACCCTGTATCACACTACATATATACCCTCATAAGTTTTAAACTAAGTAGTAACCTAGCCTGTCACCCTTGCATGTTTTTAATAGGTTAGTAGAACTAGAGGCCACCCTTTTACCTTTTCAACTAACCTAGATATATGATTTAAGATTCTTTATCCTATATCAAAATTGAGTAGATTTTTTTTGAAAAATTCCCACTTGTGATGAAATTAACTAGATGTCAGAGGCATATATTATGTTACAAAGATGGAAGGTGTTTTGGAACACACATAGCTACTAAGAGGGGGGTGAATCAATATATTTATTAAATTATTCCATTTTAATCCTTTTAATTTAGATTTTAAAATATATGTAGAGATCACACACACAATATGCATAAGACTAGATATATCGTGGAAAACCCAATATGGGAAAAACAACCGTGAAAATAGTTACTAGAATCTACCATTATAATCTAGCCTCAAAATCAATAACCTCACTATTAAAAATGTTTAAAGGAACCAACCCTAAGGAGACACCAATCCCCTAATTTAAGAGCACATACTCTAAGGAATAACTGACTCCCTAACTAAGTACTAACTCAACTTATCTGATGGCACTCACCAATCTTTTCTATATCCAAAATATGGAAATACAACTCTAGATTAAAATTTTGATTCATAAGTGAATCCAATCCTATTTTTTATTACAATTTTGGTTTGTAACTTCTCATGATATACACATCTCTCTCTTCTCTTCTCTTCCTCTCTACCCCTCTATCTTTGAGTCTCTATATTTCTCTATTTGACACAATTCATCAATCTCTTTCTCTCTACCTCTTTTTGAATCTATTCATTAATAATAACTCCTCTAGATTTTACTATATCCTAGATTACACACACACACACACATAATCATTTGATCTAGGGTTTTGTATCTTCTCTATGTTCATAGTTATTTACTAACACATCACACTATCTCTGAACTTAGTTCATATTTATCTAATAATAATTTTCTTACATCTTAAACTCATGCTCCACTATCACGATTCTTGGTCTCATTACTATTTTTAGCATATATTGGGCTCTAGTTTTGATGTGCATGCTATATTACACAAATTTGATTAATAAACACAATCTAATTCATTATATGTGCCATATTTTATGACTTACTTGCATGTTCCACTACTTGACTATTGGGATGAACATATCTTTACATATTGACCATAGATCTTAAGTTTCACACCATGATCCAAAGATCCTCATTCAATTTTAAAATGCATATGCTAGATCAAGTTATGATAGTCTCACAAGCTCTATTGGATCTTTGTACACTTTCAATCCTTAATTTTCCAACTTTAAAATGCATCTATTGGATCTTTTGATCTGAGATCTCACATGCAGATTGTTTTTCAAAGTTGCATGAAATTTACCTCTGTTTAACATTAAACATTGACCATTTGTCCTTATCTCACTTCATCCGAACATCTTGGAGAAAACACAATTTTTTTTATCTCTTTAAGAGTTTCTCTAACTTTACCTTGTGCAAATTTGACTATGGGAACCATCTCAATATGCTTGGAATGCTAACTTTCCATAGATATATCTTTTGCCTTGATCAACCACCTATTATAAAATTTAGACCATATAAACTAGGCATAATAATAAACAAACCCATATGATCATTTATTCTTGAAACCTTTGTGTATGTGAGATATAATTCCATTAATTTTCTCACTTAGATTCTTCTACCACAGAGTCAACTATGCTTAGAACTACTTGGAAGGACAACTTTGTTCTTGCATAACTTTTATTGTGCTTAGTTTCATGACCTAAATTTTAGCACATAATATCCTCTCACATAGAGTATTCCATCCATATATCCATCTAATCCTAAAAAATTCATATGTGAAATATATGAAACCATTAAAATGATTTCTTAGCTTTTCTTGCAACCTGTAAATTTGGCTAAGTGTGGGAAAACACTGTCAAAATGCCTAGGATCCCAAATTTGAACATGCATATCTTTTGTCATGCTACATTGTGTGACCTAAAAATTAGTGCATAGAAACTACGCATAAAAATAAATAAAACCATATGATCATTTTATCTTGACACCTCCATGTGTGTGAATTCTAACCTCATCAACATGCTTAGTTGGCTCTACTTGAACCCTTTTGCAAATTTGGCTAAGTATGAAAACTTAGTGAATTCTTTATAAATAGCCAAATTTTCATCCTCATATCTTCTATTGTGCTTCATCACATGAATTTAAATATAGTGTATAACAACTAGGGGATAATTTGATCATAACCATATGACCAACTCCCCAAGACGTATCCACATGTGGCAATGGTGACATCAACAAATTGCCTATTCATATCTTCCTGTCATTTACCCAAAATGTCTAGATGAAAAAAATGAATAACTAGATGAATTCCACTCATGAACACAAGCACTCCAATCATCCTTGACATTTAATAGGATCCCTTGCACATCCTCAAATCACCATACTTAGCCTTGAACATTAATGACATCCATAATTTCAATAATCTCCCTTTTGGCATCAATGACAATCATATTCCCAAAAATATTCTCCTTTGTCATTGATGACAAACTAGATGCTTTGATCTTCTAATATTCTACTCCTTCTCTGACATTTCTTGTATTGGCTTCTGATGAACTTAAACAAAAACTATTCATACCAAACTTTCTCCCTCTTAGGCAATGGCACACTTGCCAATACACAACTTGGACACATGCTCTACTTCTTCTTTGATAAACATTTATAGAGAGCATTTACACTTTTTCTCCCATAGAGAGCATTTTCACATTTTCTCCCCCTTTGACATCAATGGCAAAGGGATTATTTCTCACTGTTTGTTCAAAATTCTCTCCCCCTTTATTATATACAAGAGTTTGTCCAAGAATGTGTAACCATAAACTCATTATAATTTTGTAAAAAATATGCATACCTAAGTTTCCTTTTCTTTCTTCTTCCATGGATTAATAAAGATTTTGTGATTCTCCCCTTGGAATCTTTCCCTATCACTAATATCTAGTGATGTGATGTAGGAGCCACCACTCCTAATTTTTGTCTTAGATACTCAAATTGTTCCTTGGGAAGAGGTTTGTTAAATATGTCTACAATTTGGTCATGTGTTGGCACATATTCTATTGTGACCTCTTGATCTGCAACCTTCTCTCTTACAAAATGATACTTGATGGATATGTGCTTGGTTATGGAATGCATCATTAGATTTTTTGATATATTAATAGTACTTGAATTATCACAAAGAATAGAGATAGGTGATTTGTATTCTACCTTGATGTCTTTGAGTGTTTTATTCATCCATAAGACTTGATTTCAACATGCCACTATTGCCACATACTCTGCTTTTGCTATAGAAAGACTAATTGACTCTTTTTTTTTGCTCAACCATGAAACAAGTTTATTTTTAAGGAAAAATGTACCACCACTAGTGTTTCTTATATCATCCACACTTCTTGTCCAATAAACATTTGTAGATGATGTCAAAGTGAAGTATTCATATTTAGGGTAACATAGACCATATTCAATTGTGGTATTGATATATCTAAAGATTATTTTCACTACATTGACATGTGACTCTTTAGGAGTAGATTAAATTATACCCATGTATATTGCTTGCATAATATTAGTTCTTCATGAAGTTAGGTATACCAAAATACATATCATTGATCTATATAAAGTTTTATTTGGATCAAGGGACTCGTCATCTTTGTTCAACTTACATTGAGTTATCATGGGAGTACTAATTAGTTTATTATCTTCCATTCCAAACTTCTTGAGCATTTCCTTAACATACTTGGTTTAAGATATAAAGATCCCTTTATCATTTTGTGTTATCTATAGTCCAAGTAAGAAACAAAATTATCCAAGCATATACATCTCAAACTCATTTTTCATTTGAGTAGAAAATTCTTTGCACATTTTATTGTTTCTAGCACCAAAAATGATGTCATATACATAAATAAGAATAATCAAAACATGCTCACCTTTTAATTTGAAGTACAAATTGTTGTCTACACATCCTTTATTAAATACTTTTTGTTATAGGTGCTGGTTTAATCTTGAATACCATGATCTAGGTGCTTAATTTAGACCATACAGAGCTTTGTTTAATTTTCATACATAATCTTCTTCCTCTAATGGCTAAAAACGTTCAAGTTGTTCTATGTAGACTTCCTAAAATAGGTTCCCATTTAGGAAAGTGGACTTAACATATATTTGATAGAATTTGAATATCTTATAAATAGAGAATGGTAGAAAAATTATTATGGCTTCCAATATAAAAATTGGATCAAAATTTTCCTCAATATATGCCCTCAACTTGCACATATCCTTTGCACACCAATATTGTCTTATTTCCTATGGCAGTTCCAGCCTCATTGAGCTTATTTCTAAAGACCCATTTTTTACCTATTACATTATTATTTGTAGGTCTTGGAGAAAATTCAAAAGTTTTGCTCTTTTCAATTTGGATTAATTCTTTTTTCATGGCTTTTATCCAATTCTCATCCTTTTTAGCTTCAACATAGCTCTTAGTCTCAATTTCAGGAATTAGAGTAAAACTTACTTGCTTCTTGTTCATTACAGCTCTTTTCCTTATTTGAAATCCTTCATTATTATTTCTAATGATCTAATCTATAGGATGATTCTTTTAAACAAATATTTTCATAGGATTTTCATTTATTTCCTCATCTCTTCATTAACTACTTCTTCTTCAAAATCTAATTCTTTAATACAAATTTCTCTATCAAGTTTAACTTGTTTCAAGCCTTCTTCAACCTTAACATTGATACTCTATACAATCTTGTACAGACTTTTGTTATAACATATGTAGGCTTTGATTTGGTTGGAATAACCAATAAATATTCCTTCATCACATCTTGATTCAAAGATTCCCAGTTTATCTTTTCTTTTTCCTGATGTAGCATTTGCTACCAAACACTCTAAAATACTTAATAGAGGCAAGTTTTACATACCATAGCTCATAGGGGGTTTTGTCATTGTTTATCCTTAGTTAAACTCTATCCAAGATATATACTATTGTTTGGATTGCTTATCTCTAGTATCCATCAAGTAACTTGGCTTCTTTTAGCATTATTTTGGCCATTTCCTTGAATGTCCTATTCTTTCTCTCAACAATTCCATTCTATTATGGAGTCCTTGTTGTAGATTAATACCTTTTGATTCCATGCTTATCAAAATACTCTATGAAATCATTTGAGGTGAATTCTCTACCTTTATCATATATCAAGCATTTAATTTTTCATCCAATCTCATTCTCCACCATGGCCTTAAAAGATCTTGAATCTCTAAAATGCCTATGCCTTGTCCTTCAAAAAAGTTACCCATGTCATTCTTGAGTAATCATCTACAAATAACATGAAGTATATTTCACCTTTAGATATTCTTGTCTTAGTAGGACCAAAAATATCAGTGTGAACTAATTATAGAGTCTTTGTAGTTGCATGCTCCTTTGTTTTAAATTTGACCCTTGTCTACTTGCCCTGTTGACACTCCTTACAAGTAGTGTCTGCATTTTTGGTTATCTTAGGCATGTGTCTAATACACTTATTTGAGCTCACATTTACCAGGTTGTCAAAATTGACATGGCCCATTCTTCTATACCATAACCAACTCTCATAAATCTTTCCTAATAGGTAGTTATTACCATTTACTTCAACAAGATGATAGATATTACTTTTAGTTATATTCCCTTTTGTAACTATTATTCCATATTTCATTAACTTGCAACCTTGTGCATTAAATGTGACCTGATATCCATTTTCATATATTTTACTGACACTTAGAAGATTATGCTTTAGTCCTTCAACACAAAGGAAATCATGTGTAGGTTCTTTTCCATCTATGTTCAAGGTTACTTTACATATGACCTTTACTACAATATTGTCTCCCAAGTTGATAGATCCTTCCTTACATTTGCTCAATTTGATGAAATTACTCTTATCACCAGTCATGTGTTTTGAGCAACCACTATCTATTACCCATAAATTTTGGTCCTTGGCATGGAGTGTAGTTTGATAAATCATAGATTGTTATTTCACTTTCCACACATTTTTGGGTTTCTTATTGGGCTTATTTTTCCCTTTTTCAAAGACTTGTGAAACTTTGTTCACACTAAGAGGCATGCTATTATTTTGTATATTTGGTCTTAAAAAGTTTGTTCTACATTGTTTATCTATGTGAGCAAAATTATTGAGATTATAGCATATTACATTTATATCTAACAAGGGAGAAAATGAATTTCTACTTAAAAAATTTGTTCTCCTTTTAGGTATAACCCTACATTCAATAGACCTATGACCAAATTGATTATAGGTATAACATTAACTATATAAATATGAGGAATACTTAGTCATAGCATTTCTTTGTGCAAGATGAGGAGCTCGTCTAAAATCTAGCTTCTTTAAGTCTCTTACTCTTGTGTAACCATCTGCATCAACTACCTTTGTGTTTTGCATCTTCCTTAAGTTTGCAGAGATTTGATCATTGCTCTTCTTCCTTTCTTCAAGCTTTTGTTATCCTTCAACTTTCTTTGCTCTTGATTCTCCTTCTACTTTGAAGTTATCATATAGGTTAGTAAATGTACTGGTTATGGAAATTTTTCATTTTTCATAACCAAGACCAAATCTCTCTTTTGAAGGATTTTGAGAGTCGATTAGTTCATCAAGAATGTTTGATCCTCCTATCAACTTTAGAATTTTGTCTATTTGTCCTTTAGCTTTCTCAAGTTCTTTTATCAAAGCCACTATCTTTGTTTATAAATTTATGTATTCATTATATTTAGATTCTTGTTGAATTTTGACTACATCTTTTATTATTTTGTCCTCTTCAACTTGTGTCTTTAGGCTAACCACCATCTGATCAAAATTTTCAAGACTTTTGGACATTTTTTCAATCTCATTTTGTCCAAGCTTCTTTTATTTTTAATTTTACTTTCTCATCTTATCAATTTCATCTAGATCATAGATGATTTCACACTCAAGATCCAATTCTCCTTATTCTTATTCATTTGAGTCTTTAACTTCTTCTTGATCCATAAAATTTTATCCTAATGTTATGAATATGAATTTTTTCTTTATCCATAAAGGAATAGTCATGGTCATTATCAAAACTATCACAATAATCCAATGAATCACTATCTTATTTTATGTATAGGCCTTTCTTATTTTTCAATAAGTTTTCCTTCTTGGAGTAGTAGGGTTTCATATTTTTACTATAAGGGAATTTAGAAAAAAATGTCCTATCTTACCATGGTTAAATCATTTAAAAGTTAACTTACCTTTGTACTTTCTAGACCCTCTTTTTGATCAGCTAACAAAATTATATTTTTCTTCATCGGTCTCCTTAGATCCAGATGTAAGTGCTTCTACCTTTACTAGTTGGGATGCTTTGAATGAAGCTTCTCTCTTGAAGGAATTTGTTTCTCCCATTCTCATCTCATAGGATGTGAATGTTCCATGCAACTCATTGAAAATGATTTTATCTAGATCTCTTGATTCTTCTATTACAAACATTTTTGAGTCATACCTTGATGGCAGAGATCTTAGGACCTTTTTGACAATCACCAGATCTTTCATCTCTTCTCCAACACTTCTGATTGCATTGACTATTTCATCCACTATGAGGAGGTAGTCTACAATTTTCTCTTCTTCATTCATTTTAAGTCTTTTAAAATTGCCTTTGAATGTTTGTAACTTGGCTTGCTTTAACTCATCATCACCTTCATAGATGATATTTAATTTGTTCCATATATCTTGTGTATTTTGATAATGCTTCACTTTGATGAACTCTAAATTAGACAATCTAGAAAGGATAGCATTCTTTGTCTTAGCATTGATCTCATATGCTTTCTTGGTAGCCTAATTAGTAAGAGTTGTAGTAGGATCTATATATCCATTTACGATAGACATCCATACATCAAAGCCTAATGGAGATAAATATGCTTCCATTCTAATGCTCCAAAATGCATAGTTTGATCCATCAAAGAGAGATGCTTTTTTTGAAGAAGATATTTCTTGACTAGCCATTTATGTTCATTGTCCAAGATCCACCTGAGCTAATTAAGATTATTTTAAGGAACTAGGCCTCTGATACCAATTATTGAAACATAAATATATACTAAGAGGGGGGTAAATCATTAGATTTATTAAATTAGTTCTTTTTCATCCTTTTAATGTAGATTAAAACATATCTGTAAAGATCACTCACATAATATGCATAACACTAGATATACCATGGAAAACCTAATATGGGAAAAATACCATGAGAATAGCTACTAGAATATATTGTTCTAATCTAACCTCAAAATCAAGAACCTCACTAGTTACAATGTTTAAGGGAGCTGACCCTAAGGAGATACTAATCCCATAATTTAAGATCACCTAATCTTAGGAAGTACTGACTCCCTAACTAAGTCCCAACTCAACTTATCTGATGTTACCCACCAATCTGATCCATATTTAAAATATGGGGCTATAACTCCAAATTATAATTTTGATTCATAAATGAATCCAATTCAATTATCTATTATAGGTTTGGTCTATAAGTGTTGATGCTTTGTACATCTATCTCTTCTTTTCTCTTCCTCTCTGCCCCTCTATCTCTATATCTCTATATTTTTCTATTTGGCACATTTCATCAATATCTTGCTCTCTACCACTTTTTGAATTTATTTAACATCAACAACAATAACTCCTCTAGATTTTAATATATCCTATATTACATATATATAAGCATTTGATCTAGGGTTCTATATCTTCTCTGTGTTCACACTTATTTACTAACACATCATGCCAGTTTTGGACTTAGTTCATATTTATTGAACATCAAGTTTCTTGCATCTTGAACTCATGATCCACCACCATGATTCTTAGTCTTGTTATTATTTTTAGCATTTATTGGGATTTGGTTTTGATGCACATACCATATTATGTAAATTTTATCAATAACCATAATCTAACTTGTTGTCTATGTTGTATTTTATGGCTTACTTACATGTTCTTACATATTATACTACTTGACCATTGGGATGAACATATATTTAAACATTGACCATAGATCTTAAGTTTTACATCATGATCCAATGATCCTCATTCAATTTTATCAACTTTAAAACATGTCCATTAGATCAAGTTCTAACAAGCTAACACATTATGTTGGATCCTTGTATGCTTTTAGGCTTTAACGTTCTAACTTTAAAATGCATCTATTGGATCTTTTGATATGAGCTCTCATGTTTTATTAGATATTTAAAGTTTCATTGACTTTACCTTTATCTAACATTAAATATTAACCACTTTTCCTCATCTCACTACATCGTAACATCTTGGAGAAAATGCACTTTGTCTATCTCTTCGAGAGTTTCTCAAACTTTACCTTTTGCAAATTTGATTGACTATGGGAACCATTTCAATATGCTTGGAAGGATAACTTTTCTTATATATATCTTTCACCTTGATCAACTACCTATTCTAAAATTTGGTCCATATAAACTAGGCATAATATAAAACAAACCCATATGCTCATTTATTCTTGAAACCTTTACATGTGTGAGATATAATGCCATTAATCTTCTCACTCATATTCTTCTACCATAGAGCCAACTATGTTTAGAATTGCTTGGAAGGCCAAATTTATTCTTGCATAAATTTTGTTGTGCTTAGTTGCATGACCTAGATTTTATCACATTAGATACTCTCACATAGAGGATTCCATCCATAGATCCATCTACTCCTAAAACCTTCATATGTGAAATATATGACATCATCAAAATGCCTTCCTAGCTTTTCTTACAACCTATAAATTTCGTTAAGTGTGGGACAACACTGTCAAAATGCCTAGGAGCCCAACTTTGCACATGTATATCTTTTGTCACATTACATTTGATGACTTGAGATTTAACATATAGAAATTAGGCACAAAATGAACAAACCCCTATAACCATTTTGTCCTAACACCTCCATATGTGTGACTGATAACCTCATCAACATGCTTACTTAGCTATGGTTAAATCCTTTTGCAAATTTGGCTAATTATAGAAACTTAGTGAATTATTTCTAAGTATCTAAATTTTCATCCTCATATCTTATACCAAAATTCATCTCATGACTTCAAAATTGGTGCATAACTTAGGAACTAATATGATCACAACCATATAACCAACTCCCCTAGACTGATCCACATGTGGCAATGGTGACATTAGTAAGCTTCCTATTTAGATTTTCCTATCATATACCCAAAATGTCTAGATGAACAAAATGAAGAACCAAATATTCCACTTATGCACACAATCACTCCATTCATTTTTGACCTCTGATAGGATCCCTTGCACATCCTCAAATCACCACACTTAGCCCTAAACATTAATGACATCCATAATGCCAATAATCTCCCTTTTGACATCAATGACAATCATATTTCCAAGAAGGTGGATGTGATGTTGATAGTGTGATCTAAAATGACCTTGGTATGATAATATTCTATTTTTTAAGTTTTTTTTGTAGTTGACTAGATGGAACAATCTAAGGTACATCAACCATGGGTTTGAAAGAACTATCTAGATTTGATAAATCAGTCTTATAAGACTACCATGTGAGAAATATTTTTTGTACGTTGTGCATTAATTCAAGCAAAAGAGTTTGAGAATATATAAGTTGTTAAATGTCGTTATCTTTTATAGTTGGAAAATCAATACAAGTAGTATCCATCTTGGTGGTCATATCTACATGGAGATGTATAATTTGGAATTGTGCTTAAACCCCTATAAAAGTGTTCCACAAAATTTGGTTCTAATAATTTTGTAGCTATTTCATGATAAAACCTTAAGATTTAAGGGAGTCTTGCATAATATGTTCATACCTATAGAAGTGTAACATTGGTCATGCCATGTGTCCTTTGTATTAGTAGCAATAGTGAAGTCATGTTGTGAACTACTCTATAACATGTCCAAATATTGCTTATAGTGTAGCATTTTATTAGTTAATTGTGTGGTTTGGTCAAATGCAACTACAATATCTAGTTGGTACATATCAATAAGTTCACAAAGAACTTCATTTTTGACTTTAATGGATTGAACCTACTACATGAGATTGAATAACTATGGGAGGGTCTATTAGTTATTCATGAGTTGGAAAAACAACATAGGAAGTTTTTGAGGAATAGAGAGAAGGTTGGTGTCAATAACTTGATTTTAGATTGATGGGTAGGAATCCTCAATGAGAACATTAACATTATTTATCTAACACCAAAGTTCAGTGTTGTATTGTCCTAATTATGCATCCCTATTATAAAAAGAGACTATTATCAATGTAATATATTATTTAAATATAGATTCCCCTTCAACCTATTTGGATAAAATGAGTTATGAAACATCCAAAGAAGCCTTCATTGTAGGCAGAGCCATAGCCAATGTAATTATCAAGGTGCTCACCAAGATGTGTTGTAGTAGATCAAAGGGAAAAGAGAAAATAGTCTACCTATCATACATCATAGGGACATCCAAAATTTCAATACTCTAAATTCTAGTTGGTGTATCAAATATTTAAGATCCCATAGTCTCCCCTTGGTCTTGTGATGTCTCCACATATTTTGTAGCTTGTAGTGTGGCTATGATGGTTCCATCTTGACTATTCATCACCTTATTTTTAATGGAATAAAAATCATACACCATTTTATTGGTGACTTCTATTTGTGATGCCTACTCTACTTGTTGGGCCTCAACTTCAACTATGTCTTATGCATCCTTAGCTTGTTTCATAGTTTTACCTTCTACTTCCTCATCCTTTGTCATATTCTTAGCTACTTCATTAGCTTATTCTTATTTATTCATTTTATCTTGAGTTTATTTATCTTCTTCCACATTTTTTATATGACCTCCTCTTTACATTGAGCCTCAGTTATAACTTCTTCTTCCACTTATTTTTGCATGCAAATGGTTTCTACATGCATGACTTAGGCCTTTTATTTTTGAGAATCTTATTCTTGCACTTGCACTTGATAAAAGCACTTAAATTTTTGGAATCCTTCATATTTTAAATTTTATTCTTTCTTGGCATCATGGTTCTCTTTCTAATGAGCTCATATTTGATTTTCCCTTGTTGTTTCTTCATATAGAGTTTGTTATTCCTCATGTGTATGTGCATTTAAATCTACCTCCTCAATGTTAGTGATGCAATAATCAAACTATTATGAAGAATAATAAATCATGGATACCTACATGGTGGTATTATTAACATAGTATTTATTTAAACTAATGGGAAAGAGTATCAATTTTGACCTTTGTGGCATTTCTATGTTTATTAGTGGAGTGGCTTGTAAGCTGGCATAGGTACTTCTTCTTGCATAGATGTTGTAAAAGGTATTAATTCTTATTCTTATTCTTTGATGGATGGTCTATATAAAAATAACATCCACTTCTTTCATGTAATAACTCTTAAAGGACTTTAAGGGAGAGTATCAAAGGGTTATGGTTGTGAGGAGTTACCAAATACTCCTTCATAAATCACCTCTTGAATTTTATAAATTTTAACCTCTTTGCCAACTATATACATTATAATTGAAGGAAGACAAGGGGTAATTCCACCCATAGATGTTGTGTCACCCTATTATATATTTAAATCATGTACACCACTTTCCATAATAAACATTCATCTTCTTCCTTATCATATAAATATTTGGCCATGGTATCCATCATTGTGAATTACACCTCTTGTTTTTTATTTCTATATGTTAAACCAGTGGCATTAATATACATTCTAGGTGGCATTAGGATTGTCCAGCTAAGTCTTTTGACTCCTTATCTTATGCCTTTAAGGAAAAGGTGATTTGTGATCTATGAAAGCCTTATGTTCCCCATGATCTTTTGGTGATAAATTTATTGTTTATGTGGAAATAGTGAGTAGAACACTTATTAGTACTATTTATTAAGGAGCTATTATTTGTGAAATTAATTTCTTATGATGGTTCATCTATGACTACATGATGACCATGTTAATGAATAATGGTAAAGATGCACCTGGTGCCCTAGGTACTTCATGAATTTTGATTACTATTCCTTAGGGAATTTTGGTCACCACTACATGATATCCCAAATACTTCATCACATTAGGAGGGATGCATGGGTTATTAACAACAAGTTCTACTAATTCATCCCATTATGCCTTAACAATTCACTAATGTACAAATTATGTGCTCTCCCATGTCCATATGAGGTTTTTGAATGACACATAATTCCAATAGTCAATATTGGGATACACTACACCCTTTTGAGACTTCCACTATGTAAAGACCAATAAAAAACCAAGAATTTGTACTCAAATGTATGCTTCATAGATGTCATGAATTTGTCAATGTTTTGATGAATTTAGACACTAGGAACTCTTTCTAATTGAATTGTTCATTTTTATTTATCATGTGATGGGTGATATCAATGATGCCCTTTGTTGCCTCTTTGGTGGCCTTGGTCATTTTCCAGAATCTAGTAGTGATGCATTTTGAGAGAATACAAACTAGTTGGTCTTAAATATCTTCCAATGGAATTAATCAATGGCCTCTGGTATAATCATCCTAGATTTTTGATAGAATAGATGGGAATTTGGACTTGTAGGGACCCAAATGCCTTCCTTGTACTACCAGTCTAGTTTCTAGCACCATAGAATATTTATTGACATAAATTGTGATGTTTGGGGGAAGGTAAATCTCTCCTTGATAAAATTGACCTAGCAAAAGTTCTGTTATATCTCTCAGTTGATTGAATTTGGGTAATCAGATCAACTATTTAACATCCATATTATAGATTCTATGTATTGGTGTAATCACTAATAGTTATGCTCCTTGAACTCCTATGGGGGAAAATAAATGTTCTTGTATGAGCTTGATGGAAGGATATGCATCTGGGTTTATAAATCTAGTTTGAGGTAAATTAGCTCTAATCCCTATATCTTCCTATTATGCTACATTGAGTTCTCTCTACAACTAAGAATTTTTTGTAATCAACCATTGTGTATGTACATCTATGAAAATTTTACTATAAATTTATTTATACTATAGATATCAATTATTGAAGGCTCAAAATCAAATACATAATCCTCATAGGCTCAACATCAATGGCTCAATGCTTCGAAGGCTCCAAGTTCAATGATCAAAAAATGATGTCTTGATTAGCTAGATGATCTACTTATAGATATTCATATAACCTTTCATATCATAATGATTTGAATGTTTCATGATATCACTTATAATATAATTTAATTAACAAGATCACATGTTATTGGGTTGACATGTTTTTTGTTGAGTTGTCACCCATTTTATGATCTCCTAAATAAGTGATGTGATTAACTGCCTTTTCATTCCCCTGTTGTACTTGATTGTTCTTTCCCTAATGTTGATCCCTCCCCTTTCCTTTATCATTAATAAAACCTAAATATCAATTAGTCATTATTTTATTAGGATCTTATTGATCATGTATGTATTGGACTTAAATTCTAACACGTTTAGTCAACTTTATCATGATGCTTCACTTGATCACTACACAACCCTATTAATGGTACTCCCTACTATATGGTCTCTTTTTCCAATTTATGAAAATACTATGCACACTTTTGATCTACACACAATTTTTTTTAATAAAAAAAACCAAATAACATATCTAAAAAATAATACTAATATAAAATGGTGTGATTTTAGCACCTATTAATGTCTACTCACACAACTTACTAGTGGTAGGGTTTGAGCCTACTACCATTCAACCTTATAGGTAAAATGGTACCCTATAAATACTATAATACCATGGTTACTATTTACATTAAATTTTGGATGAAATATGGCCATTTTAATCTAATATGGAGATTACTTGGGAAGGTTCTAAACCAACTATCATAAAGTAAAACCAACTAATCCACATGAGACTCTTTTGTGTGTAAGTTCTTATCAAGCTAGGATGTATGGATCTATTTATACACCTCTTTTGTCCAAGATAACATTTTTATATACTAATTCATGTGATTTATCTATAGTGTCCTACTTGTTAAGGATTTTTGATCACCCATGTGCATAATTATTGTGATTCATACACTAATTACTACAGACTCCATGGGCATGACTGCTTCTAAGATGTATACCAACTAGAATAGGGTAAAACCTATCACACATTTGTATTGTGTGAAATATGCTCATATAACTACAAGAATTAGATCCTTCCAATCATCTCACTAGACATTGTAGACCTTGGTGAGCATCTTATCAAGTACCTTATTCACAGCCTTAGCTTGGCCATTTGCCTAGGAATGATAGGTTGTAATTTTCTGGTATGATATTAAGAATTAAATTTTGAGGGTCTTTATTATTTTATTTAGAAATTTCATACCTCTATCACTTACCAATTTTATGGGGCAACTAAATATATTAATGATGTTCTCATATAATAACTTCATAGTTTCCATCACATCGTAGCTAGTTATCATAACAACTTCTACCCATTTGGTAAAATAGTCCATTGTAATGATTATATACCTTACATGGATACATTTATTTGGTGTATTTATGTACCAAAAAATGTATTCCCCATTATTTGAATGGTTATTGTGTGAGTATAAATTGTATAAGAATTTTGTCTCTCTAATTAGGTATATTCATTCATTGGCATACATCACACCATTGTGTAACTTAATGAGCATACTAAAATAATTAGGGCAACCAAAAACCACTCTATAACATTTTTATCATAGTAACATCTCCTATGAAATGACCTACTGATATCCCTTGATGTGTTTATTCCAATATTTAAGTCTACTCATGCTCCAATGTCACTCTATATAACACATCATCCTTAGATAGTAAACAAATCCATCTATAATACTATAAGGAAGGTCCTTAGTAGTTAGTTAATTTTAATCCTTTTCTATATAGTGCTCTAGGAATGTCCCCTATTCTAGGAACTGTGTAATTTTTTTTAATTGATCTAAAATCATAGACACACAAAACATGTGTGTCAAGATTCATCTGGTATATCCTATGGCTCCTCACCATTATTCAACCTACTCAAATTATCCATACCAACATTATCCTAACCTAGCTTAACATTGATTTAGAATTTGAATTCCTAGAATAACATAAACCATCATGAAATATGTCCTCTAACAAGGGATTATTAACTAAGTATCAAATTGCTTAGTGATTGGTGAATAAGTCAAATAACATGTCCAATAGGTATTTATAAAAAGTTTCAAGTGTGAATACCATTGATAAATAATCTCATTCAGTTGTTGTGTAATTTTTATCTACAATAGACAATTTCTTGCTTCTGAAATGGATAGAGTGGTATAAGCCCTCTCTTGGTAGTGCTAATAATAATATGAATAATTTTTTTGATGAATCTACATGTACATGAAATGGTTTATTCCAATATAGGAAGATCAAAATTGGTATAGTCATTATTCTCTATTTTAAATCAGTAAGTTCTACTCAGCATTCCTCTGTCTACATGAACTATGTTTCTTTCCATAAAAAATTCCTTAAAGGAGTAGAGATAATTGCATATCCCTTAATGAACTTTTTATAGTATCCTATATACCCTAATAAATATTTCACCTTTGTCAAACTTTTAGGTGGTGGAATTCCCATAATTATTGTGATCTTTCCTTTATCTACCAAAATATCCTTGTTGCAAACTAAATGACTTGACAAAACCACAAAGGGTGTAAAAATAAACATTTATTTAAATTTAGTGATATTTTTAGTGCTCTAAATATATCTAGCATCATATAAGATTAGATAAATGATTTATAAACAAGGAAAATACTACCTAGTCATCCAGATAGACCTCCAAAAAGTCATGGATAAAATCTTTAAATATAATGACTATAGCTCTAGATAAAACCATACGTGCATTATTCAAACCAAATGGCATTACTTTTTATATGAAAGAAACCCATTCAATTTTTAAATTATTCTTGGATATATCTTCTTATATAATCAAAATTTGATGATATCTAATGAAACTGTCTATGAAAGAATACACTTTATGTCCTGTGACTACCTCTAAATTTCATTTGTGAATAGAATAGGAAATATATCATTGACACATGCCTCATTCAGATATGATAGTCTTCATAGATTAAAATCTCACTAATATTCTTATATTTAACAACCATGGGAATAACCTAATAAACTTCCCCTATAAGAAATATGATACCAAGTTCCAACATGTGATCCAACTCAGCTTTCACTTTAATCTTCATGTTTGAATTTAATCGGTAGGGTCGTTTATTAATTGAACCTATGCACTCCTTCAACTTAATGTGAATTTAACCTAAGGATGGATTAATAACCATAACCTATATTAATTTTATAGGGAATACAACTTAGTAATTATTAAGAGGTGTATAACTTATGATGTCTTCCTAAGACCATAATCTCTAATATGCATTAGTTTGGGAATGACCTTTGTTCTAACATTACCCAAATATTATTATAAAGGTTATTTATAGATGTTACATTTTACCTTTAGTCTAGATTCACATAATTTCCTCTAGGCTTGTCCCTTTAGAATATTGATATGTCACAATCTTTCTTCTTCTATCTACTCTACTACTAGATCTAGTAGTGGCTTGAGCTCCCATTCAAGTTTAAATAGATCAGCTAAAGCCATATCATTCTCACTACCTAAATTGGATGTTTCATATTCCTAATCTTGTATCCTATGGTAAGGTTGAATAAATATTGGCTCCTTACCTTTTTCTACTTTATCGATTTGTAAGGCCTCAATCAAGTCATAGACTGTGCTTTGTTGAGAAGATGACTCAGCTATAACATATAAGTCCTCAACCCATCCCTGACATGGAAAAGTATTTACTTTTTTTTAATTCATTATTAATTAAGGGGTTATCATATTTAAAAATGAATGTTTGAAAGAAGTCACTTTGCACCTATGTCCAATTATTTATCTCTCTCTTATGTTTATGATGTATATACTAGGAAATTGGAAGAACATCTAATGTATATTTTAAAACATGTACCCACTAATTCAGAGTTACATATTCTAACCTTTAATTTTAAATTAAATAATAGATATGAAGTTCTAGACAATATCTTTCTTTGAACATTGTCTAGTCTTTTTTGATAACCGCTAGTAATTAGAATCTTGCTAAAATTAATTTGCATGATGTATCCCAACTTATCTTTTTATCATGGTGGACTAACCACTGGTTTGTAGCAATCCATTTCAACGCATAATTGAGATCACTCATTCTTTGGTTAATATATGGTACATGTTTTTGGAATTGAATAATAATTTAGCGAACATCCTTAGTGGTAAAATATTGAGGTATTTGGCAATTCATAACAAAAACCATCCATTATGGACATATCTCATGATATCACTTAACCAAGTTGAAAATATGGGTATTCAAATCCACACTCACTAATTAAGCTATATCTCATGGTAATATGCCTTATGTATTTAGATCCATGTACTATTTATCTATATGACTAGTTTATTATCTAAAGTTATGTTAGATTGAGTTGAAAACTAAACATACATAGATCGCACCTCCTCTAGTTATAATTGCATGATTTATAGAAAATTTGGGTCCTTGCATAAATATTTTATTTTTGGAATGGTGTTGTCATAGAGAAATATATATGCACGAACTCATGGAGTTGGCTATTTATATTCTTTGCTTACATTCATCTAGTTACTTCCCCATAAACATAGGGTGAATCTAACTCTTTGGGGATGAAATATGGTTGTTTCCCATATTTATTTAATGGAATCAATATGATTTTATCTCCCTAATGAGATTACAATTGATTCATGACTTTTTTGATGTTCATTTGACCATCATATGCTCACTTCTTTCCAATCAATGTAGGGAAGTGAGTCTCATCCATCTTCATATCTATGAATTCAAAGTCACCGTAGAGACTCAACTCTATGAATTTGATTTCCAAGCCCTCTAGGTGATTGATAAGTTTAACTCATACATAATCCATAAGGATAAGAGTGAAAAGACTATAACTTAGCACAGGTTACCCAATAACAACCCATGTTGATCTCGAGATCATGTTGACTATGATTCCAAAATTAAATACTGCATTGGGTATTTCATATCTTAATAACTAAATATCCATCCTTGAATCAACATCCCAAGTTGTTTTAGTCTTAACATACTATATCATTATACCAGTCTATTATTGGCCTTTCTATACACATTCTAGTAGGTTATGGAGTAGGTTAGTGATGTTTGATGAAATGTCTTCTTTATGTAGTGTGCTAAGTAACTTCATGAGGTCTATCAAGGTAGTGATAATACCATCTTGTCTTAATATGTAATATATATACATAGATATACATATCAATATATGAAACATCATTTTAAATAGTCTCATACTGTTGGATTATATTTAAAATTTGTGTGGCTTCAAGCTTTAATCCTTTCTCAATATCTAGTTTAATATACTTATCTCATCAAGTTTTCCTTATCCTATGATCTCTCAACATATCTAAAAGTGGTATTCCTTGTTTTTTCATGTTTTTATCATGTAATATCTTACAAAATAACATCCTCTTATGGTTGTGTGTTAACCATGTTCACATTCCTCACAAACTTATTTGTGCATTATTTCTCAAAAATCAAATAATACTCTATGTCATGCTAGTTAGAAATCCTAAAATAAGCACAATAGGACTATCATTGAGGGTTCATAAGATAATTTATTGGTATATAATTAAATTATATACATAGGTACTATTAGATCAGAGGTCATTGCACATTATTTCCCCTACCTCCTTGCATACTATCATGGTAGCCTCCCATATTACCTCTTCTATATCTTCCTCTATTTATTTGAATCCCTAGGCATTCAACTATTATGGCCTAAATCTCCTAGAATAATGTTGAGTATTCCACCCATGTTTTTGCTTTAGGCGCTCATACCCACCATATTGATATGGCAAAAGAGATGGCACCCAAGTTGCATATTATGTCTATGGAATTTAGGGTGTCTAAATCTAGGATTGAGGTGTCCACATCTATGTCAGTAATATCTAACCATCCATACCTAAATTTTGATGTTGAAGTTCTTATGAAACCCATGGAATACTTGACTATGTTGTACCAACCATGCTCACTTCTAGTTTGTTAGTATTTTAGTTATAGTAGCTATTTTTTGAGTGGTGATTATAAATAGAGTCTCTTTATTGTCTTCCTTTAAGTCTTGGAGAGATATGAAATTCTTCTCATCATTATAGGGTTATTTGTATATGTTATAATACAAGGTATGTGGATTTTTGACATACTACTATATCAAATGATAGTGAGATGTCACATGTCCCATTATTCTATAAGTTTCATAGAACTCTATTTTGATTCTTAGGCACTCATTTCTATGATGCCATTTATTCCTAAAATATATGAACCATAGGCCTAACTTAGGCTTATATACCACCTCTTAATATTGATATATCCTTCTTAATAATGTCTATAGGGTGTTTTATATCTTTGAGGTTGAGGTTGATGCATCACCACAATCTTCAATATGTTCAACTCTAATCACAATTGTCCTTAAATTTATCTTAGTGTTAAAATAGGTTTATGTAATGTCAAACCATATTATTGTCTGTATCCCTTCCATAAACTATGTTTATTTATAATTTTCTTAAGAAAAAAATCTACTTTGATCATCACATTAAAAAATATATAATCATATTTATAGATAGGTTCTTTTGCTCCCTGTTAGACTTATTTCAAATCATGTATGTTCTGACTATAACACTTTATGATTTTAAATTATGTGATAATAATCTCTTTTATATATTTTAGTTCTTTTTATTTACATCTCTTTGGTATATAAATTCTAATGTGTGACCACTCAAAATGCCAATCAATTCACACTTTTTTACTACGTCATCAGTAATTCCTTTAGCTTAATAATACATGTCACAAGTAATCAAGTATTATTTAGGGTCCACAAGCCCATCATGAGGTGTCAAATTAATGAAGGCTCCCACCTAAAGTTCCATACTACTACTTGGTATAAGTATCACAAATGATTTTAGAACAACTAGTGTCTTTAGATTTGTTATAATAGAGGGAAATATTGGTATTATTGATGTTATAGAGGGAAATACCTATGATTTTGATGCTTTTTATATTCTTGATCATTTTTGTGATGACTCAGACTAAGAATTATCTTCATCCTCTTCCTCTTATTCTAGGATTTCAATCTATGTAATGAACTTCTTTACTTATGAAATAATCATGGGGTTTGTCTATATCAATATTAATTCTTGTATATTCTTCTTTTGTTATTCAATAAAATTACATGTAGGTTCATGGTGTGTTGTCTTTTGTGAATCAATTCCTTTATGGTGAACTTATTTAGTAAATGGTCCTTTCTAGTCCTTTTCTTACAAAGTTGTATAATTTTTGGTGTGATTTTGAAAAAAAATAGGCTTGGGGGATGTGTGCTCCCATGGTGAATGATATTTACTTATAATAACATATTTATTAGAACTTGAACCTATTCTATGTATGTGACTATATGGTAATCCTATTTCTTTCCCATGGAATACTCTTCTATATTTTTATGAAATTATAATTACCTGATTTTCTTCTACACTATTTTCTTCCTCTTCTTCTCTCTCTTGATCCTTCTCACCTTCTCTTCTTATTTCAAAGTTAGACTTGTGATCCTTACTCTAATAATCTCCTCATTCATTTTCTCTTCTTTATATCTCATTCTTTTTTTATGCTACTATAACTCATATTTTCAACTTATTGAGTCTCACTTTATTTATGCCATTACCTCTATTATCGTAGCTCTCTTTCCAACTATAGAGTTTTTTTAATCTCTCTCCTCTTGGTTTTCCATTTTTGACTTATAATCAAGTTCTCTCTATAGACACCTAAATCTAGCCACCAATAACCTCCAACCAGGCTTTTGACCAATTTCCACCTAAAATGCACAATTTGGCCTAAAAACACTAAAGCACACTAAATGATGTGAAAATGACATATTCAAATGCTAATTTTGGCCAGGGTATCCCTAAATAGGCCAATGCAATTTATGGGCTAGCTAACTTTGATCAGATCATTCTGAGTCAAAATGCCAATTTTGCACCTAGGTGCTCTGAATTGCTCTTTCCTATCAAATATTTTACACAAGATGCATGCCTTTGTAATTTGTTTTTAGTAACATCCTAAATGGGATAATGGATCTAATACATCTGACATTGCCTTCAAATTCTAATCTAGTTGAATTTTGGACCAATAATAAGGCATTTTGATCAATCTGGGTAATTTGTGCACAAAGTTCTTAAACATACTTAAGAGCTAATTAATCCAAATCAAGGCCTAATTAATAATTCCATGGAAACTTATTGAATACTTTATGTTGGAAATGAATATTGAATATCTACATCATCAAGTGACCTCATTTCTTGGAAAGACATCCCTAGGCCATAAATGCCACAAATATCAAGATTCATGCCCTCCATGCCTCATTAATACCTTCCATGATGCCCTCCATGCCTCTTAACTACCCATTATTCTAATTTCATGATGAGGATAATTATAATCTTAATTGTAAAATTGGATTAATCCTTAGCCACATATCTCAATCCTAACATGGATGGTTCAAGTTGATTTTGATCAATCTCAAAAATCTATAAATACGAGGCCTTACCACATCATTTCTAAGTTATTTTTGATGCAAAGATACAATGTAAAAATATCTTCAATAATATATTGTAACTATTCTTACCATGCCAAATTAATTCTAAGCCAAGCCAATCCACAAGCCAAAGGTGCCAAGGAGAGATGGAGGTAGCCAAGCTTCCATTACCAAGGACTTCATGAGCACAAACCGAGCAAGCCAATTGAAGAACACTCTTCCAGCATAAAGGAAGGTAAGGAACCTATGTTTATTGCATTTTAGTTATGCTTTGTTCATTTTTTTCTCTTCATCAAGCTCACTCTAATAACTAGGCATGAAGATATTAGTTTAGTGTGTTTTTGATTTGGTTTAATTCACTAACACCATACTAATCTCCTCTTCTTAGTCAAATTCCTAGTTCACATAATGGTACATCTTGTGGGATCAAATGCATCCTACACATGAAGAAGATCATTATAAAACTTTAAAATATTCATTTGGATCATTAAAACTCTTGTAATTTGATTTTTTAACTTTGTTTTGACATTTTTCTTTGTCACAGGTTTACACAGTAACCGACATCAGTTAGTAAAACCATCATCAATTAGCATAGCCATCATCAGTCACTATTGGTATAGCTGATGTCAAATAGATAACCATCATAGGTTAGTAAGTTTAACTAACATTAGTTATAGAATTGATGTCAGTCATTGTGTTTTCTTAAAAACACAAAACCTAAGAGCTAATAGGCCATTTTAAAATCCTTGGTTTAGGGTCATACAGACTCCATTTTGGATGTTTTTTATAAAACCACATGTTTTCTCCTAAATTTTTAGAATTTGACATTATTTTAGCTTCAAGTTTCATATATTTTTCACAAAATTTTAAAAATTTATTTAAAATTTTTCTAATCTAACATATTTTCTTTTGGGGTGATGCCTTAAGGGTAGACAGGTAACCAACGGACTTGGAACTTATTAAAACATGCTATTAAGACATATTTGGCATGATTTTAAAATTAATTAAGAACATTATTTTGGTGACTAAAGTAACATTTAAGGTGCTTAAATAACTATTTTTTAGCATTAGTTTTCAAAGTTACAACTAAGACCAAGGGGTCAAATGAACACCACCTCATTTTCCATTTGGACTTAAAAATGAACTCACCTTTCCAAGCTTTTTGTATTCACTTAGTTGTTCAAATTAGATTTTTCTTTGGAAAAAAGAGGGGTGTTGTGTGTATGCTCTTCCATTTTTCCCCTTTAGGTAACCCTTGGAATCAAAAGTGCCATTCCTATTTTAAAAAACCTATTCCAAAGCTTAGAAAGACTGTCATCTAAAACACTCCCTAAAAACTTGTCAAAGTTTGGGTGACCTTGAAAATGACCCTAAAATCTTTCTATTAGTCTTTTATTTTCATGAAAACTTGTATTACAAGGGGGAAGTCATTACCTAAAATGAGTTATTTAAGGAATATTTGACCCAAGGTTTCATCTCTCAACATTGACTTCACTTACTCCTTCTGAGTTGTACACAAGACGTATCTACATTTGGACATTGCACTACACTGAGTGAACAACATGATATAGTGGTTGTAAAAAGGACTAGACATTTTTACAACTAACCAATGCCATGGTCACCCAATTTTCATGCTTTTATTTTGAATTCTGTGACGTGAAAGTAATTTTGCAATTGATTCCCTTAGAGACATTTAAAACTTGATAGTTTAGTTAACCTCACATTGTCACACCCTTGCTAGGATTTGGATAGTTATACTTAGAGTATTTTGGTCATTTTTTGTTGGTATGTTTTGAGACTAATTTTTTTTTGTTTATTTATAAATCCGTGTCAAAAAAAAATTGTCTATATGTCACTCTTTTATCTAAAGAGGCATTATGTTGGCCATTTTACACCACACTTGTGCCTTGAAATTTTTGCTAGACTTGTTTGTGTGTGTGTCATTTGAGTTGAGGAGGGTAGTGTTATTCTGACCAAAACATGTTAAAACCATTTTTCCTTTTATTCTTTTGAAGAATCATATAAATCACATCATTCAAGCATGATTATGCCATTAGGCTACTCAATTTGTTTCAAGACTCATTTCACGTTGTGCCAAAAACCATTTATTTCAAACTATGTCATGTCTACCATTTGGACCTTTGTCTTATGCCATCATGCTATCCAATCTTATCTAGCTTTTTTTACCAAATCATAGTTTTTAAAATTGATCTTTCAATTATCCTTGTTAGTTTGAATCCAAACATTGATTGATTTCTATTTAGGCCTCAATTCATGGTGTTGATACATAGATCTTTCTCTTTTGGGTTGCATAAATTCGATTAATCAATTACTCAAAATTAAAATATATTGATGGTTTATTTTTTTAGTGCCTATCCTCATCATTATTTATGCCTTTATTTAGAAGAACACATCTTTTATCAAAGAGCCTTTTGTCTTATGCCTTATGCCAACTGATCATGTTTATGTTTGATTCTGTGTGTCAGGTATATGTCAAAGTTATTTCCAAACTTGTTAGATTAAATCAAATCACATCAGCCTTTGTTTCAAGTCTAGCTTTTGACATCATTTGGCCAAAAGTCCTAGCATGTGAATGTTTGTTTGAGCCTAGCTTTTGACTCCATGTTTAGACAAAAGACCTAGTAACTCAACTTTTCCCTTTCCTAGTTTAGACCTTATTTAGAACACTTTGACCTAGACTTTTGACATGTCAGTTTTTATTTAGACACTTGACCTTTTGTGCATATGACATTTGACATTAGACATTTTATGTTAGGCTATTTTATGCCAAGTCTTAACACAAATAATTTTGGAGATATAGCTCCACTTTTCGACCACATTGGAGATACAACTCCACATTTTGACCAAGTTAGACTAAGCTTGAACTATTTATCCTTTAGACATAGTTTTCTAGAGCTTATAAAACTCTATGACTTTTTGTTTTAGAGCTTCCATCATTTACATGGATATGTCTTGCTACACTTATGATGGATTCATGTAAAATCCAAATTATGATAGAATGGCCGTATAAAATCCCACTAAGAACCCCTATAGAGAGATTTTCTAAGGAGTTTTATTATTCTCCCTACAATACTCCATATAGGAAACATAGTTAAAATCCACAAAATCCAAATCAGGACCTTGATTGTCATGAAGAGGCTTGTGAGGAAAATTTTGAAGACCCAATTATAGATAATGTTATTTGGGATATGGATCCATACCCTCTTTATAATAATTAGTACATGGAACATAGTTAAAAACCATCTTATGAGCCAACTCACAATTGGGATGATATGGTTTATGAGGAAGACTTGGATACTTTGGCTTATGTGAGTAATCAGGCTCCACCACATCATACCATTTCTATTCTAAGATTTCAATGTTTCACCATTCCCATACCAAGACCTCATCTTTTAGTTTGTGTGAGCAATCAAGTTCCATAATACCAAACCATTTCTGTACTAGGACCTCATCCTTTGGCTTGTGTGAGTAATCAAGCCTAAAAATACTCTATTGTTACCATTTTAGTACTTCATGCTTTAGCTCATACAAGCAATCATGCTTCCCAATGCCCTACCATTATCCATCCACAAGTCATTCCTCATCCATTACCAATCCCATCCAAACCTCAAATGATCTAATCCTTAAAAGACTAAGCTGTGTTCAAAATTGGTATTTTACAACTCATTAGAAACCAAGGCTAAGAGAACAAACTAATCCAAAATTTTTATATTGAATAAACCATTTGTGATAAGTTAGCCTATGATGAATTGCGTATTGATCCTATACTAGTTGTTAAGGAGTCTCACTCTAATAAGTCGGTCTTTATTGAGTCACTTCTTAATGATTATAACTACCTTTAGGTAAATCATTACCTCAACCATGTGCCTATTTTTTAAGAGTCTCCCCTTGATAATCTAATATCTACTGACGTTTTTCTTGACCTTTTTCCCATCTTAGAGGAGTTCCACTCTAAAAAACTATTTTTTGTGGATCCTATTATGTCATCACAGGCCATTACTTGTCCAAAACCAAATATTCAATAAGACATCATTATAATAGAGTACCCATTAGATGAAGAATCAAAGTGAGTCAGGTTCTATTCTTAAACCAACATAAAATTTAGTATCAAAATCAGAATCAAGATCAGTCTCAATATCAGATTTAAAGTCCCTTGAGTTAAAATTAGATTTAGATACAAAATATGTTCATGATTGTTACAACATTAGCTATGCATACCTCACAGATCAATTTTAATACATTTATGATCCTTATATAATTTTTGAGGATGATTACTTCAGGTTTGATATAAGTTATCCTAATATCTTCTATGAGGATTGTGTAACCTCTCCCCATTCCACAGGCCATTACCATCAACCAAAATAGCCATATCATTGACATTCCATCTCCCAAAAGTGTTGATTGGGATCAATAAAATCACACTTTATTGAACTACATCCATGGGGACATAGTAGTTGAAGAAGAGCAAGGAGTCCAAAACCACATTCATGTAGCATAAGAATACTCTCTTAGTGAAACCTTTTTATAATTGTTAGGATATAATCAAATTTCTAACCAACATCTTCTAGTGAAATTTTTTTGGAAGTGATAGAAGACAATCAAAGTCAAAAGTCAACATTCCTTAGTGAAACCTTCTCAAAGATGCTATGACACAATCAAGACAACTTCATTGGTGAAAACCTCTTTGAGGCACCAATAGTTGAGCATAAAAGTTATTCACTTCTTGATGAAGAAAAAATCAAATATCAAATCAAATTAGCTACCTATTTACAACCTAATTAGATGTAGCTACTCTCAAGATCAAATTAAAAAAATTGGTGGTCCTGTTGAGAGAACAAGTCTTGAACCTCACTATAACCAAAGTTATGTCAAATTTGACATCAATAACAATACATGTGACTGAACATCCTGATCTTCATTTATTTTCCAATCATTCTACATTCCATTATCATCAACCATTCCATTTCACAATCAAACCTACCATCCATTATTTGTCCTTATTTACCATCCATATCTACTCTTTCCTTTGTAGAGGCTATAAAGATACCTTGTCTTGACGTTTGAAGGAATCAAAATCAATGACCAACAAAGATCACAAAAACATTCTTGACATCCAAATCTGTAGGCAGTTATTGATAGAGTAGCTATTTAGATGAGGTGTGGGCTAGAAATTAACATTATCAAGTATTTTTTTCATATTATTTGTTGATTAGGATGTGCATCTCCCCATCAATAGGAACAATATAATCAAAAACCACACCTAGGCCAAAAACAAGTACCATAGCATTTCACATGCCATTGCCATGTTATATATGCCTATTTACCATTATTGTAGATCCCATCCATTTACCCCATCACTTGGGGGCAACCCTCTTACCATTTTATCTAATTTATCAAACCATCATTATTCTTATGCAAGACCATTGTATTTTACCATTCCATTCCTATCTATACCAAAGCCTATTTTTAGTCATCCTATCTAATCCTATTTTGATCTTGGTTACTTTAGTTCTTCCTACACTTTTTGTGAGAGTATTCCAATCAAGTTTCAATAATTAATCAAGTCCATTTTTAAATGACAATTTATGAAAGTAGTGTGATATATGATCTAGAAAGATATCTTTCATCCTATCAAGTTTATTTATGTGAGCCTGATTATAACTACTTGTGGGTAAATCAGTGTCTCACTAGTCTTTCTACTAATTATAACTACCTATGGGCAAATTAGTATCATTGACCTATGCCATTATATCCTAGTCATAACCACCTATGGGAAAACTAGGGGTAAAACCTGTTTACCATGCATTGTCTCATCACCTTGCCATTACTATTTTCATTTGATTGATCATTTTTTGGTTTTGAGAACTTGTTGGGACCTAGTTGGCTTTTCCTTACCTTTTATGTGTATGGAATTACTCTAACTTGAGGTCATTTTAGGACTATGTGGGTCATGCTCAATTCATGTTGAGGTCAACTCAGTCCCCCTTTCCATATGTTCTCCCTATTTTATGAACAACCCAAACCAAACACTCTCATCATTTTGAGAGTAGGTATATTGTCATTCTCTAATGAGTTAAGATACCTCAAAATATCAAAAAAATCATAACATTTCAAAAATCTAAAAATATATGTCATGTCTAAGCCTAGTCAGGTATCCTCTTTCCACCTTACTAGGGCATAGTCATTATTAGGATGCTTTCTTTTGATTTTGATTTTAGGAATTCTATTTGTTTGTTTATTTTAAGTTATTTATTTGTTTGTTTATTTTTCATTTGTTTGTTTATTTGTTCACTTGCTTGTTTGTTTGTTTGTTTTTAACACTATTGCCTTGATTCAGTCTATATGTGTTCATTGGGTGATTCCTCAAGCACATTATTCTTGAGTCTATACATATTCATATGTCAACATTGTAATCATGGATTTTATCATTAGTTCATTATTTTTTAGTGTTTATTAGATCGAGAGTTAGTCCTTATGATTTTTTTGGCCAAGTCTTCATGGTGTTCTATGATAATGCCTACCATCACATGTTATAGCAAAAATTATCTTCATGAAGGTATACAATCAATAGAGCCATGGAATTTTCTCCTTGGCACCTTGGCAAATCCTCCCATCCCACATTTTATCAAATCAACACATTAACCATTCTAGTTGTATCATTGCTAATTAGGACATGCATCTCCTCATTGACAAGTACAACTAAATTATTTCTAATGATTAGTTTTATTCCTCTATCCATCTCTTTCATCACTTTGAACCCGCTCATATTAAATCTATATTATAGTTTATATCCTTGAGTTATTCTTGCTAATCAACCCTAACTGGGGTACAATCATCTTTAGCCAACCTAGGTCCTCATAATGATAATAACCACCTATGGGAAAATCATTATTTTGACTTTTATTCCTAATTATAACCACCTTTAGGAAAATTAGCATCCTTTTTAAATAATGCATGCAAGAATTTTCTCATTTAGATTAATCTCAACCATAGGTTAATTCTACCTTTTTTTTAATTTCTTTTTAAGGGACCATCCATCAACAAATGTGATGGCCACTCCCTCAAGGGAAAATCATTAAAGGCTTTCCAAGACCATTTATAGCTTTTTCCTTTAATCATCTTTTTTTTTTGCATATAGGCCATTTCTCATTATTTGAGAAGACATTGATATGCCTATGGCTTGAAACATCTTCTCAAATAGGGGCAAATTGTAGACACTTGAATGCATCCACTAATAACCTCTAATTAGGTTTTTGACCAATTTCCACCTAACATGCATAATTTGGACTAAAAATACTAAATCATGATAAATGATGTGAAACTGACATATTCAAATACTAATTTTGGCCAGGGTATCCCTAAATGGGGCAATGTAATTTATGGGCCAGCTAACTTTGATCAGAGTATTTGAGTTAAAATGTCAATTTTGCACCTAGGTGCTCTGAATTGCTCTTTCCTATCAAATCATTTACACAAGATGCATGCCTTTATCATTTGTTGTTAGTAACATCCTAAATTGTTAATGGATTCAATGCATCTAACATTGCCTTCTAATTCCAATCCAGTCAAATTTTGGATCAATAACAAGTCATTCTGATCAATTTGGGTAATTTGTGTACAAAGTGCTTAAACATACTTAAGAAATAATTAATCCAAATCAAGGCTTAATTAAGAATTCCATGGAAACTTATTGAGTACTTTGTTTTAGAAATAAATATTTAATATTTTCATCATCGAGTGACCTAATTTTTGGGAAGACATCCCTAGGCCATAAATGTCACAAATATCAAGATTCATGCCCTCCATGACTCATCAATACCTTCCATGATGCCCTCCATGCCTCTTAATTACCTGCTCTTCCAATTTCATGATGAGGATAATTATAAACTTAATTATAAAATTGGATTAATCCTTAGCCACACATCTTAATCTTGAGATGGATGACTCAATTTGATTCTGATCAATCTCAAAATTCTATAAATAGGAGGCCTTACCACATCATTTCTAAGCTATTTTTGGTGTAAATTTATAAAGTAAAAATATCTTCAAGAAGCCATTGCAATTAGTGTTACCATGCCAAATTATTTCCAAGCCAAGACAAGCCACAAGTCAAAGGTGCCAATGAGAGATGGAGGCAGCCAAGTTTCCATTGCCAAGGACTTCATGAGTACAAACTAAGTAAGCTAATATGTTGGGTAAATATTTTGTCATCAGTTAATGGAAGGCAAAATGGTTATATCAACCATAGTGTAATGAGATAAATCTCTCCTCTTAGCAAGGGGAGGTTCCCTATAAACTATCATAAACTAATCTAAACTAAAAATTAACTCAGGGGTGAGATCATATCATCTATTTTTTTAGAAATAATGTTTATAAAGTAAAGGAAAACTTCCTTGATATTAACTAAATTCACAAGAAACCCACGAGAGTACAAAGCCTATCATTGCTTCTCTTACTGATTTATAACTTATATCACAGTAGAATGAGGTACATCCCAAAGTCTTCACTAAAAACTACAACAAAGTATATAATCATAAAAGATACAAGTAGTTCAAAGTCTTTCCAATATCTTTCATTCTAAAACAATAAAACACAAACTAAAGACAATTATAGTAGCACAAAGTCTCCATAATCAATTTTAGAACATCCTCTAGATTATTTTCACTCACTCTACTTATTTAATCAAATAGATAAGATTGTATTAGAAAAAAAACATAAGAACAATTTCTTACACAACACAAGTTATTCCAATATAAAGTTTGAAAGGTCACTTGTTTTTTCATTCACTTGATAAAACTTGAATTTATAATCTGAGCTCAAAGTCTCAAAATGCCTTTCAATTTTGATAGAGTTTTGCTTCCAATAACTCAAAGATGATCTGATTACAAAAGAGGCTCTCTTTATTTATAGGGAGAGGTCTTGAGGATTTTTTAGGAAAAACCTAATTACTTTGACCTAGTCAGAGATAAGAGTCCTTTTTGACTTAGGACTTCTTATTTTTTTATAGGTAATTACATATGAAAAAATTACATGTAAAAATGTCCAAAGCAATTGTGAAAGTACATCTAAAAAGTAAAAATTTAAACCAAGAGAAAAATAGTTTCAATTTATATCCCCATCTTTCTAAATGTGAGCATCGTACATAGTGAAACCTGCTTGCATCCCAATACTGTCTGGACTAATAGTGTTCTTGAAAATCATCTTAGCTCTGACTATGGCATCTCTTACTACTGTGACTAATTTTACATGACTAGTTAACTTGGTTTTTAGATTATCCAGATTTAACTAATTATCCAAAATATTGTCCACAAAGGCTATTGAAAATGCCTTATCTTCAAAAAATTTCTAGAACATACCTTCAAATTCTTGAATCATTTCTTTTGATAAAAGGAATTAGTTATCTTGTGATGTAAGTTTGTAAGATAACTCCTCTAATTTATGCAAAATACTAACATCATTTTGTTCACTAAGTTTCCTTGAAGATTCAAGGTCACTAATCAAATTTGTATCTCTAATGTCATCAACATTAGAATTATTTGAGGTGATTGGAAAAACACCTTGATATTTATATTTCATTGCCTTTGATCTCTTCGAAGAAATTTTAGTCATCTGAAAGAGCTTTTACCAAAAGAATGTCAATGAAGAAGGATCCATAGAAGAGACTCTAACAAAAGTCATGATCATGTAATTAGGGGAAATACTAGCAATCTAAGAAAACTACATGTCAATGATCATGACCATGGGTGTGTGCCTAAAAGGGATAAAGTGTGAGTAGGCTTAAAAATCAGAGGAAAGTGGGCTTAGAAAAGCAAAATTGAAAATATCCCAGAGTTAGTAAATTTGAGAGGATGTTTGCATGGGTGGAAAAAATAGTCACCCTTGCATGTGGGGGATATTTTCATTTTTCTTAGGAGGTAAAAATCACCACCCTTGCATGTGATAGGGGAAATCCATGTATTGGTGGCAAAAACTACCACCTTTGCATGAAAAAAATGAAAAACATGCAAGAGTGGCAAAAATTGCCGCCTTTGCATGAAAAACATGCAAGAGTGGGAAAAACTACCACTTTTGTATGAAGAAAATGGAAAACATGTAAGAATGGCAAAAACTACTGCCTTTTCATGAAGAAAATGAAAAACATGTAAGAGTGGCAAAAATTGCCACCTTTGCATGAAGAAAATAAAAAACATGCAAGAGTAGCAAAAATTACTGCCTTTACATGGAAAAAATGAAAAATATGTAAGAGCGGAAAAAAAATTTGCCTTTGCATGAAGAAAATAAAAAACATGTAAGAGTGACAAAAACTACCACTTTTACATGAAGAAAATGAAAAACATGCAAGAGTAGCAAAAATTGCCACCTTTGCATGAAGAAAATGAAAAACATGCAAGAGCAGCAAAAACTACCACCTTTGCATGAATAAAATGAAAAACATGTAAAAGTAGCAAAAACTACCACCTTTGCATGAAGAAAATTAAAAATATGCAAGAGCAACAAAAACTGTCACCTTTCCATGAAAAAAATGAAAAACATGCAAGAGTGGCAAAAACTGCTACCTTTGCATGAAGAAAATGAAAAACATGCAAGAGTAGCAAAAATTTCCACCTTTGCATGAAAAAAATGAAAAACATGCAAGAGCAGCAAAAACTGCCACCTTTGCATGGAGAAAATGAAAAACATGCAAGAGCGGCAAAAATTGTTGCCTTTGCATGGAGAAAATGAAAATTTTCTAACACCTTAAAAATGATCAAAATTGACATTTTGATTAGATAAAGACTATAATGGGTTTCATGATTTTTGAGAAATCATGATGAAAAAGTGTTTTAAACTTTCCTAAGATGTCAGTTAACTTCACTTGAGATTAAGATAAACTTGTCTCAAATGATGAACTTAGAGTGTAGATTACGAAATAGATAAGTTTTATAGGGGTTATCCACAAAATGAGCGTAGCTGATTTTGGGAACAATAGCTAGCTCCAGTTGGAGAACTTCTAGTGATTAAACTTTGCAATGATCAAAGGGAGTAGAATCTAGTCTCTAAGTTCCTTCATCCATGTCATTGGGCCATGGAGTCAAGCTACCAAAAATAAAAAGACATACATAACTAAACAAAGATGAATAAAAACATAAAACTATATAAATGTACAAATAAACTTATCTGATACTTCAAAGATTGAAGTGTTTCAGATGTTTCCCACTATGAGGTAATGAGAATGGTGTTCCATCTTGATATTCTAGTAAGAAACTATTTTCACCACAGAATTGATGAATGGTGAATGGACCTCTCCACAAGGAATCAAATTTTCCATGCATTCCTTTTGGTTCTCTCTTCTTATCCCACAACAAGACTTGATCTCCAATCTGAAACTCATGAATCCTTACTTTCTTATCAAAGAGTTTTTTTACCTGATTTTGATGTTCAACAATATGGTCCACTACCATAGTTCATTGCTCTTCTAATTTAGTTAGGTACATGATCCTTTTATCAATATAATTTTCAAAAGTTTGATCTTCGACTGCCTTTCCCAACTTCAGTGCTAGTATTTCCAAAGTAATTGGTATCTCTACATTCAAACCATATAGAAGTTGAAATGGTGACATACCTATTGCCCTCTTAGTTGTAATATTGTCTACCCATAAAGCATTGAACAATGCTTTATGCTAAGTTTTATGATTATCATCTACTAGTTTTCTGATTATAGTAACTAGATTCTTGTTACTTGATTTTGATTGACCATTTCTGTATGGATAATAGTCTGAGGAGTGGGAAAGAATAATCCTATGATTGTAGTAAAAGTTAGTGATCTCATGAGAAGAGAAACAAGTGACATTATCTGTTATAATCTTGTTTGGAACTCTAAATCAATAAATAATATTTTCCTCAAGGAAATTATATACCACTTCTAAAGTAGCATGCTTAACTGGAATGGCTTCCACTCACTTGGTAAAATAGTATGTTATGGTGAAAACATAGTCATATTTAACACTTGAGGATGGGTTCATGGTGCCAATAAACTTGATACCCCATTGCTAAAATGGTTCTTCAGTCACCATTGACTTGAGAGGTAATGCAGCTAACTTAGGCTTCACAATGAACTGTTAACATAAATCACACCTACGTACCCAATTATACACATATTAAAATAGTGTAGGCCAATAGTGTCTGGCTTGTATAATCTTATGATCCATCATAGGTGTATAAAAATGTCCTGCACAAGCTAAATTATGGAAATACTCCAAAAGTTTACTTTGTTGCACTTTATCTATGCAATAAAGAAAGACTCCATCAAGGCTTCTTTTGTACAAACCATTGTCCCATAGGACGTAGTTAGTAGCTTTCAACTTAACAGTTTTTTTTCCTTATAAGATAGATGGATAAGACATTCACAATAGATAAGAAAATGAGCAATATTATAATACCACTCATCAGTAGTAGTGACAAAAAGAACTGTTGGCATGTCCTCAACTTCTACTTCTTCATGTTTTATTTCTTTCGGTACATTATCAACAATCAATTGACAAAGACCTATTCCCCACATAAGCTTAGTAGGTTTGATATCAAGATCAAAATTTTAAATTTTATCAATCTAATTTCCCCTTTTAGTAGCGAACTCCTGTTGAGTTAAAATAAAATTTACTATTGTATCAAGCACCAAAACAATAATATGTGAATTTAAGATATAGAATCATAAATGTTTTACCACCTAAACCATGGCATAATCATGTTTCTCCATGTTTGAATATTTTAATTTGTGAGCTTTGAATGGATAACTCATAAATGATATGTGAGAATCCACACCTTCTTCATTCTAATGAACCAAAATGGTTGAAAGTGTATGATCAGAAGCATAGCTATATACTATGAAATCTTTGGTATAATGTAGACAAACTAGGACTAAAGCATGAGAAATAGCCTTCTTAATATCTTGAAATGCCACTTTTCCTTTTGCAGTCCAATGAAAAGTAACCTTACCCTTCATCATGTCAACAATGTGGCAAGTTTTTAAAAAAAAATTCAAGAATGAATCTTTGTAGAAAGTTCACCTTTCCAAAGAAGGAATGAACTGCAATCTTATTAGCAGGTAGAGTAAAATTTTGAATATATTTGACTCTTTCTAAGTCAATTTTTGTGCCTTCTTAGGATACAATGTGACTGAGAAGTTTACCTTCTGTAACCCCAAAAATTGACGTCTTAGGATTGAGAGAAATACCATTTGGCCAACAATGTTCTAGCACTTATTGTAAATGATGCACATGATCAGGATGATGTTTGGATAAAATGGTCAAGTCATCAAGATACATCATAATAAACTTCCCTATTTCATCTCTGAAGGTAAGGTCCATTGCTCTCTAGAAGGTGGTGCCATCATTGATTAGACCAAAAGGCATTTTATGATATGCAAATGTGCCCTAAGGTGTAGTGAAAGTAGTTTTATATTGATATACTTCATTAAATTCCACTTGATTATACCAAAAAAACTACCTAACATAGATAAAAACTTTGAGCTAGTTACTATTTGCAATACTTGATCCATGATTGGTAGGGGGTAGTCATCCTTTAAAGAAGATTGATTAAGATTCCTGAAATCAACACAAATACAAATTTTTCCATTCTTTTTTCTTATAGGAACTATGTTCATGATCCAGGTGGAATGATGAATTAGAAAAATTATCATTGCATTCAACATCTTCTAGATCTTAGAAAGGATAGTACCTGATACTTTGGGATTTTATTGCCTTTATTTCTATTTATGAGGCAATGGCCTAGTTTTAAGAGGGATTTCATGCTGAATTTCTTTAGACCTGAAGGATTTCAAATCATCATAATAATATGAAAAAACATCAATGTAATGATGAAGAAGAGTAATGAATTTAAACTTTTCATGAGTAATGAAACGTTTCCCAATGTTGACCATTTTAGGATCTACTTCCGAACTCAAATTCACTTGATCAAACTCCATAGTGAAACTTGAATCCATTTGTTACTGCTGCTTGATATATCTATCATGCTTATCAAATAGATTTTTAAAAAAACCAAACATTTTGGAATTTTATTCCCTTTGAGTTGAAGAAATTCTTCACCAGTCTATGCATCTATTTTGAGAACTAATTTTTGTGGTGGAGATTCACTACCTTCAAAATAGAGCTCCTCAAAGCTATCCATCTTTTCTAGAAAATCAATAATTTAATTATCACTATTAAACACTTGCCAATAGTTGTCACTATAAGGTACACTTGGTCAAAATACTAACTCAATAGTGTACTTGTTCCCTTTAAAATCTTTATGAGGAACCATAAGGGTTACAGAGATAGCCCATGAATCTGCATGATCATTAAACTCTCTTAGCACCATAAAAATATTAAAAGCATAAAAATTTTCAATGTAATCCCAAAAATGATTATGATAATGTTTTAATATTTCATTTTTGATTTGATATAGATTTCTTACTTTATAAACCACCAATTTAGCATCTCCTCAAACATGAAGAATCTTAACACCTCTAGCACGGGCAGCTTTCAATCCAAGCAACAATGATTTGTATTCAGTGGTGTTTTTGGTATTGTTGAATTGAAACTTATATGAGTAAGTTAAAATATATCTTTGTGGATATATCAAAACAATTCTAGCTCCCAAACTGGTAGATGAGTAGCTGCCATCAAATTCTAAAACCCAAACCTCATTAGAATTTGATCTTCTTAAAGATTTTTCTTCATTAGTGAGGGAAGATTTCTTTTTACTTGAACTTTTCTCTAAAAATTCTTCTAATTTTATATCTAAATTTTCACCTAATGAACCCTTTTTTGATGAATTAAAAACATCTTCAGTGGACAAAAAATAATTACCCATTCTCAAGGATTCAAACAAAATTTGAGCTTTGGGGTTTGACATTTGGGTAACAATATATTTTGACTCTTTTTTAGGAAGAAAATTTTGCATGACACCTTTAAAAAGTATCCTTGCTTTATATAGATCCATGTTTAACTCTCCACCTACATCTTTACAAAAATTACTTTCGAGTAGAATGTCATAAGAAGCTGAAACATCAGCCACTAAGACTATCATCTTAATCCTCTTATCTGGAAAAGCTGCAAATGCAAATTGGGCATCTTTAATTTGACCTAAAAGTGGTACTTAATTGTTTTCCATGGATAAATATCTCCCAAAAGTCTTAGTTAAGGTAAGATTGAGAGAATCTGCTACCTTAGTCAGTATAACATTATCAGAGGCTCCAGAGTCTATTATACAATTGCTCAACTTATGACCATTTATCAATAGAGAAACATAGAAAGGTTCTATTTTTTCATAGGCAACAAGAGGAGTAGTGAAAAGATTATTTTAGGTGGATTTGTTCTTTGGGGGATCCTAGGTCACTTTTGGAAAATTTTGTCCTGTAGGGATGGTTTTGTTTTTGACATATTTAGCCAACCTATCAAACTATTCAGGATTAGCTTGTAAATACTCAACTTTAGACATTTGGATCTTGATCTTCATAGCATGATCAATTATGTCAAATAACTAGAATGAACTAGAAATAAAGGAAAGAAGTCCATCATTCTAATTTTTATTTGATGTAGTACTGGTTAAGGAATATAAGTAAAAGGTACAAAATTGTTTGAGGTACTTACTTGCTTATTTGCCATTGGGTCCTTTGATTGGAAAGGCAGCGAAGTTACCTATTTAGCAATTGAGATCACTAGCTGAGGTTCTTCTCTTTCTTTTCCCTTATCAAATTATTGAGTTGACTAATTTTGAGACTTAGTAAAAATAACATATGCTCCATCATACACCTCTCCTTTTTAAGCTTCATCTTGGTAATTCAAAAAACTAATAGCGAAGTCACCAACTAATTCTTCTTCTACTTATATAAATAGATTAGCATCATTTTATTATTCTAACTTAGTTTGGAAAGAATGATCATGTTTAACTTCATAATAACCAATTACTGAGTTGACCGATGTTGCTATAATGGTAAGGTTCCCCTATGTGGGAGGAAGATGATTGAGTTGTCCTTGATTTTTGGCAGCATTGTCTTGATATGAATTATTGGGAAATATCTTCTTTGGTCTATCCTAATAAGGAGTAGACATACCTTGGGACACTTGCCTCTTCAGAGCTAGCAATTCATTTGCTAACTTTTGCACCATAGGATCAATGGTGCTTGTGGAAGAATTTTCAATAGAAGAGGAAAATTTATTATTGTTAGAATCTTTTCTTATCTTACCTATAAGGATAAGATCATCTTCAACTTTGGTAGCTAAAATTTGAGCTATAGAAATATCTATAGGGCTATTCCACCTTAATAGAAAACTTACTTCAACAAGTTGAGAATTAATAAAGAAGCACTTAAAATTTTTTGGTGTTGGCTAAGCAATCACAGGAATCCTATTTCTCAGCTTATTGAATTTAGCAATGAAGTCTCTCATAGGCTCATGAGGCTACTTATTCATTTGTGTAAGATGATCTAATAAGGCTTGTGCATCTTCTACAGGTTTAAACCTAGCCTCAAACTTGGTCTTAAGATTATTCCAATTGGTTATAGTTTGAGCTTGAAGATGATAAAACCAATCTACAACAGCACCTTGTAGTATTTCTACAAAAAGTCTTACTTTTATATCTTCATATTCAACACCTATCACACCACAGGCTACACAAAAAGCTACAATATGCTCATCAAGGTAAACTTTCCCATCACCATAGAACTTGGAAAATTTCTTTCTTGAAATACAAGGTAGCTCATGTAAAGGTGGGGTTAGATTTAGAGGGCCAAAAGTGTTACCCCAAGGGCCTTGGGCTGCCATGATATGATGAGTAAAAGGAGGGATAATAAACCTTTGTAGAGTATGAATAGATAAAAATCTACTAGCACTAGGACTAGGATCTTTACTTGGTATTGAAAATCTGGTGTTGGTAGGAGGAAAACTCCTAGTTCACTGAAGGTGAGATCGTAGAGGCAAGATATCAAAATTATTTTGTTGTATCAATTCAAATATAGGATCAATAATACCTCTATCTCTTTAGATTTGTGTATACCATAAATATGCTAGAGTGTATAATAGAAAAGAACTATAAATGCTTCAACTCAAATCTTGAGACTTTAAATTGTGCATTCTTCCCTAGTAGAGATGCCAAAAAAACTATTAGGTGAATATTTTGTCATCAGCTAACTGAAGGCAAAATAGATATATCAGCCACAATGTAATGAGATAAATCTCTCCTCTCAACAAGGGGAGGTTCCCTATAAACTATCATGAACTACTCTAAACTAAAAATTAATTCATGGGTGAGATCATATCATCCATTTCTCTTTTTTAAGAAATGATGTTTACAAAGTAAAGGAAAACTTCCTTGATATTAACTGAATTCACAAGAAACCCATGAGAGTACAAAGCCTATTATTGCTTCTCTCACTGATTTATAACTTATATCATAGTAAAATGAGGTGCAACCCAAAGTCTTCACTGAAAACTACAATAAAATATATAATCATAAAAGATGCAAGTAGTTTAAAGTCTTTCCAATATCTTTCATTCTAAAATAATAAAATACAAACTCAAGACAATTATAGTAGCACAAAGTCTCCATAATCAACTTCAGAACATCTTCTAGATTATTTTCACTCAGTCTACTTATTTAATCAAATAAATAAGGTTTTATTATGAAAAGGACATAAGAGCAATTTATTACACAACACAAGTTATTCCAATACAAAGTTTGAAAGGTCACTTGCTTTCTCATTCACTTGATAAAACTTGAATTTATAATCTGAGCTCAAAGTCTCAAAATGCCTTTCAATTTTGGTAGAATTTTGCTTCCAATAACTCAAAGATGATCTGATTACAAAAGAGGCTCTCTTTATTTATAGGGAGAGGCCTTGAGGATTTTTTAAGAAAAACCTAATTACTTTGACCTAGTAAAAAATAAGAGTCTTTTTTGACTTAGGACTTCCTATATTTTTACATGTAATTACATATGAAAAAAAGTACATGTAAAAATGTCCAATGTAGTTGTGAAAGTACATCTAAAAAGTGGAAATTTAAACCAAGAGAAAAATAGTTTCAATTTATATCCCCATCTTTCTACATGTGAGCATCGTACATAGTGAAAGTTGCTTGCATCTTGATACAGTCTAGACTAATACTGTTCTTGAAAATCATCTTAGCTTTTACTATGGCATCTCTTACTATTGTGACTAATTTTAAATGACTACTTAACTTGGTTTTTAGATTATCCAGAGTTAATTGATTATCTAGAATATTGTCCATAGAGGCTATTAAAAATGCCTTATCTTCAAATTCTTTTTGGAACATACCTTCAAATTCCTAAATCATTTCTTCTGCTGAAAGGAATTAGCTATCTTGTGATGTAATTTTATAAGGTATCTCCTCTAATTTATGCAAAAGATTGACATCATTTTGTTCACTAAGTTTCTTTAAAGATTCAAGGTTACTAATCAACTCTATATCTCTAATGTCATCAACATTATAAGTATTTTAGGTGATTAGAAAAACACCTTGATATTTATACTTCATTGCCTTCAATCTCTTTAGAGAAAATTCAATCATCTGAAATAGCTTTTACCAAAAGAATGTTGATGAAGAAAGATCCACAAAAGAGACTGCAACAAAATTTGTGATCATGCAATTAGGGAAAATACTGGCAATCTAGAAAAACTACATATTGATGATCACGACCATGAGAATGTGCCTGAAAGGGCTAAAGTGTGAGCAAGATAAAAAATTAGAGGAAAGTAGGCTTAGAAAAGCAAAATTGAATATATCTCAGAGTTAGGAAATTCAAAAAGATGTTTACATGGACAGCAAAAATAGTTACCCTTGCATATGGGGGATATTTGCATTTTGCTTCAGTGGAAAAAATCACCACCCTTACAAGTGACAGGGGAAAGCCATGTATTGGTGGTAAAAATTTTTGCCTTTACATGAAGAAAATGAAAAACATGCAAGAGCGGTAAAAACTACCACCTTTGCATGGAAAAAATGAAAAACATGAAAGAGCAGCAAAAACTGCCACCTTTGCAAAACAAAAAAAACATGCAAGAGCGGCAAAAATTGCCACCTTTGCATGAAGAAAATGAAAAACATGCAAGAGCAGCAAAAATTTCCACCTTTGCATGAAAAAAATGAAAAACATGCAAGAGTGGAAAAAACTACCGCCTTTGCATGGAAAAAATGAAAAACATGCAAGAGCAAAAAAAACTACCACCTTTGCATGAAGAAAATGAAAAACATGCAAGAGCAAAAAAAAATGTCGTCTTTGCATGAAGAAAATGAAAAAAATGTAAGACTGGTAAAAACTACCTCCTTTACATGAATAAAATGAAAAACATGCAAGAGTGGCAAAAACTACCACCTTTGCATGAAAAAAATGAAAAACATGTAAGAGCTAACAAAAACTACCACCTTTGCATGAAGAAAATGAAAAACATGCAAGAGCAACAAAAACTACTACCTTTGCATGAAGAAAATGAAAAACATGTAAGAGCGGCAAAAACTACCACCTTTGCATGGAGAAAATGAAAAACATGCAAGCGTGGCAAAAACTGCCGCCTTTGCATGAAGAAAATGAAAAACATGCAAGAGCGGCAAAAACTACCACCTTTGTATGGAAAAAAATGAAAATTTTCTAACACCTTAAAAATGATCAAAATTGACATTTTGATTAGACAAAGACTACATTGGGTTTCATGATTTTTGAGAAATCATGACGAGGGTGTGTTGTAAACTTTCCCAAGATGTCAGTTAACTTCACTTGAGATCAAGAGAAACTTGTCTCAAATGATGAACTTAGAGTGTAGATTATGAAATGGACAAGTTTCATAGGGGTTGTCCAAAAAATGAGTGTAGCTAATTTTGGGAACAACACAATCAAAGAACACTCTTGGAGCATCAAGGAGGTAAAGAATGTGTGTTTCTTGCATTTTAGTTGTGCTTCGTTCATTTTTTCTCTTCACCAAGCTGACCCTAGTAACTAGGCATGAAGATGTTAGTTTAGTGTGTTTTTCATTTGGTTTCATTCACTAACACCATACTAATCTCCTCTTCTTAGTCAAATTCCTAGTTCACACTCTCTACTTATTATCTTCTATTCACCCTTTTATCACACATACAACCATAACACCTAGAGTGTCTACTCCATATTGGATGGAATAGGCATCATATCCTTTTCTATATTCAACATTTTGATCAACAATAGTAATCATCATATTAATTTACCTATTATCCCCTTAATAAATAAATCTTTTGTTTCTTTAAAATTTATGTACCCCTACACTATGAACTCAATGATGTATTTTTCAATGGTATCACTAATCTAGTGGTCGATCACATGATTCTAGCTAGCATCCAAATTTTTTAACCACTCTATCTTTTCTTCAATCCATATAATGTCATTTGCATCTCTAAATCATAAATAGTAATATTCCAAGTAATCCAACCAATCAACTAACAATCTAGGCAGTTCATACCAAAATATTTCATAGATCTCACCATATATGTGTTCTTGTATAGTTTATTTCATGGTACACTCTATTATGTGTGCTTATCCCTCTATCAAATTATTAATCTTCTATTCTAGCCATCAAAGCATCTCCTTAGCTAGTGAGTTCCATGCTTACCACACCATTGTTAGTAGTGGTTATTGGGTTTCACCATCGCATGCTAATTATAGGGATACCCCTATTGTTTAAAGAATAACTTATTAGAATATATATATATATATATATATATATATATATATATATAATTTTTAGCATATAGATTTAGATTTTAGATATGCATAATAATCATGTCTAGTTAATACTAACACAAATCTTAACAAAAGGATTAGACATGAAATAAACTCTTATACACAAAATTCCATAAAATTTAGGATAAACACAAGGAGATCATATTAGATATTTTTTTGAATCTCCATCATAATTCTTCATAAAAACTAAATCACTAATCATATATATGCATATAGTCTGATCATAGAAGCTCTATTACAATCTACTTAACATTATCTAGGGGCTAGTTAATAACACTAAAATAATTATGTAGAAGTTGAACCCATTTTGTTACTATTAGAGCTTTAGATTTCCCCTTAGTTGAAAGTAGAAGTGTTTAAGTCCTACTCTCAAACCTAGTCCAACATGGGACTAACCCTAGGCTATGGGACTAACTCTTAAAACACTAATCAAATAAGTAAAGGGATAGATCTAAAACTACAAATATCTACTATACATCAATATTTCATGTAGAGGGTCACCAGATGATTAAAAGCTAAGGGAAGTGGTGGAGAGATATAATGCAAGACACTAACCAGCCAATATATCCACATGATAGCTTTAATCAAAATGACATTTGAACACTAAACATGACTGGCATAATAAGATAACTACTAACTAGGTGAGATCAAGACTTGATAAGTGAGAAAATCTCTATCACATATGTAAATCAACTGACATGAACACACTAGATAAGAATAATTAAATAAGAATACAATCTTTTATTCATTTCAATATGTTACAAGATCCATCTTGGTAGACTCTAGTTATTCCCAAGAGAGGGATGCATAGAGATCCTTTTTTGGCTCAAAAACCTCCACTTATAGTAGAAAGTGAGAAAGAGAGATGAGAACCTTCGTTGGAGAGTGGAGAAGGGGTCTTAACCATCAATAAATGTGGTTGAAGTTCATTGGTTCCTTTATGTACACATGCCTTCCTTCAATCAGGATTAATCCTTATCAACAAGTTAACCTCTTTTTATTCCCCTAATCTACGAGCTCTTCTCATTGGTCGAGGGATTCAGTAGTGGACAAAAGTTTTTTTAGCATGATGATAAGTTTGTTTGAGTGAGATCAATTCTCCAACTACTTTTCCAACCATTAGTTCTCCATCTTAGGACTCTAAACCTACTTAACTTGATTATGAGGATCAAATCCTTGAACCTTGAAACTAATAGTCATGCCATACCTTGAGTAGCACTAAGTACCTACCTTTTCAAAGATATGACCATGGTTCAATGATTACGACACCTTTCCATTATCACCTATATCTTCCCCTTAATCAATCATGGACCTAGGTCTTTCCTATAGATGGAAAACCAATCTAGATTATTTGTTTTCCTATATCCATTATGTTGATGCAATTTAATAAACCTTACAAGTTACAAATCTTCAAAATAGAAGTCTATATTTAGCTTCAATGGTGCCCTTTTATAGTTTGATCATCCTGGTTGTAACATTATGGCCACTCTATGACATTTGATTGAGATTTAATGGTGATGGGATAATCCCTACAAGACTTATTTGCTTTGGTCAAAATCTACTCCTTAGTTGACTTTTTCCATTGAAAACTGACTCAAACCAATCAAATTTTTCTAAACTATCTCAGTTTCTATTGGCCCCATATATCCTTGTTGTTAGATCTTTACTCTTTGAACTCTTATGCACCATATATTTTCTTAGGACAAAAAAACATAGTCCATTTATTTCCTATCACCGAAGATACTTTGACATGTTGACTCAATCTCACATCGTTACATCAAGATGTATGAATGAACGTGGATCATTATATTTCCCTAGACCCGCCATTTAAACTCAAACAACTAACTCACAAGGCCCAATTTTGATGTTTACATGCCCATATTTAACATCCATGTGAACTTATTTGATGTCTACATAAATGTCTTAGGATTTTTTAACCTCAACGGTTACTTTCCATGTCTTAAATTTGATATCCATGCACCTATTATTTGATGTTCCCATGACCATCATTGACATCTATATGATCATCAATCTTTTGGACTCCAATAGTTAAACTTTGATCTTCATATTAATGTCTACATGAATGTCTAATTCTACAAGTTTAAGTTTAAACAGTTATAACTTGAGCTAGATAACTCACCAAGGCATGATGTTTACAAAGCATGTTCCCAACATGAACTTCCTATCACTACAATCCTTTGGCTCATGAGGCTTTGTGAGGTGCATTTATAAAATACACAAGTGAAATAGTATGGTCATTTTTGTATGATGTCCTGGTAATGGTCTAGCTTTGAAACTTTCCAAATTCATCCTTTGATCATCCTAAGATGGTCTAGAGAATCTTTGAGAAGGGATGAGAGAGACTTGCATAGGTTTAGATTGTTTTTCAATATGGGTTCCCTAATATAGATTTATCTCACCTTACCCACCCTATGTGTGATGTCCCTTACTTAGGGCCTCTTTTATCTGCACAAAAGCTCTGATACCACTGTAATATCCCTTACCAATAGAGATATATGAAAGACACAAAACTATGATACCAAAGACCAAAGCTCTGATACCACTGTGATATCCCCTTCAAACAGGGATTATATAAATTCATAAAGCTCTGATCACAGATACAAACTTGTAGAATAGATGCAAATAAGCATACACAAATCACAGTATAATCTCTCAATAGCAATTAAAGATCATGTTACTTGTTCTCCTGGATGATTACACAATTGAGTCTCTGTTATACAAATAAAAGAATATTAAAATCTGGTCTTAAAAACCCTGAATTCATGCAAACTGGGAAATAACTTGCAATTCTGGAAGTCTCGGCCTTTCTGTGTCGACACACAGGCGCCGTCATCGGTCGATATATCACCGACGTCGGTCACTGTCGGTCGGCTTTCTGCCGACGTCGGTCTTCAGTCGACCGATGTCGGTCACTGTAGCCCTTTCTCTGTCGAGGTCAGTGCCTGATGCGCTCTGTACGGACTTGGTACGGCCGCCAACCTATCTCTTCTTAACCCCTGATAGCTGAACAGCCTGATCTCACGAATATAGATTCTAACACAAGATCTATCTCTGTATAACTTATTAGATCAAAACTAAATAAAGAAAATACCTGGAAAGCTCTGTGATAAACTTCTATGTGAAGTTATCTCTCAACCCTAGAATTCTGTGATAACTTTTGTATGAAGCTATCTCTCAGATCTGTATCTCTGTGATAACTTATGGATGAAGCTATCTCTCAATTTGGCAATAAATCAGCTGATATCTCACAGCCTCTAAATCACACACAATGAAGAGGGAACGTTCTCCACTGCAATGGAATCCTGGAACCCTTGGCTCAGTCTTCACAGAAGAATTTCTCCAATTTTCAATAATCAATTCATACATAATGAACAATGGCCTCCATGACAAACCCTTATACCCTCAAAAGATATGCTTGCCCTAATTAGGGTTTCTTAAATTAGAATTAGGGTTTCTAATTAAAAATAGGCTAAATAATTAATATTTGATTAAATCAATCAAATATTAATAACTCCCTCAATACATGTCAGATCCACGAACCGATCGAAGCTAGTGAATCAAGGAGTGATTCCGCACATAACCATACCACAATAAAGGCGCTCCGCTGCATATCAAATATCCCTAAAAAGTAGGAGCTCAGGCCAAATGTGTCTGAAATACCCTGAATGAAAATCAAATGTAGAAATCTTGTGAATCAAAGTCGAGCCAAGCTCCATTATGACCCTCTATCCATCTTATTAGCCTACAAAGGTCGCATAATAGGCTAACCATGAACTCAGAACATGTCAATTGAAAAGGGGACATGACAATCCACCCCTCCTGAAATTGCTTGCCCTCAAGCAATCACTGAATGACAAATCAATCAACCCACCTGGATCCCAAATGTAGTTAGGATCTCCACCACTGTCAATTAACACGAACCCCATGCCATGTCCATCCCAACTCTCATGTAATGGCATCACATCATCTATTGTACTAAGATAAGCACTCCAACATCCAATCCATAAATGACAATCAGCAAGCAAACTCCGTACCTGAATAATATCTAAAACTGGATTGTGAAGGCTAGACATAGTCATATCATCATCAACCTGTGACCTGACTGTAACAGCAAGTTGAGTCCTCACCACATGTGACAACTCCTGAACTGAACTCACCTCAAGACCAAGCTCATCCTCGTACCTCTCCTGTACTGGTGCCAATGTGCTCTTGTCATCACCCTCTATCATGTTATGTGGTATAGGTACCTCCATCCGATGAAAAAACATATATCTGAAGCTGATGCCCCGTATTGCCTTAAGAATATGTGTCGTCCCATCAACATTAAAGAGAACCTCCATGTCCTTGAGACGAAGAGTAACTTCCTCAAATGAATGAAGCCACTTCATACCCAAGACTAAGTCTATATCCCCCATGTTTACCACATAATAATCAGCGTTGAACTCATAGTTGTTCAAGCGCAATGGGAGGTCTCTAATCATACGCTCACACTTAAGAGTGTGACCATCGGCTACCTTAACTCTGATGCCCTCAAAACCTTCTGTAGTGAGTCCACGCTTCTCCACAAATCTAGCATCTATGAAATTGTGAGTGGCTCCTGTATCAAGAAGGGTGATAACCTTCTGCCCTGCCAAAACTCCACGGAGTCTGAATGACTCCTCTGACTGTATGCTGGATATGCGGGCCTCCTGTAGGTGAAGCTCTAACTCTCCCTCTACATTAGGCCCTGAAGCCTCTGCCTCTGCCCCCTCAGCACTGTTATGCTGTTCGGAATCCTCAGAATCTGACTCCTCATAATATATCCACATCATACGATTCGCCTTGCCCTTAGGCCTCAAAGGACAATCGTGATGGATATCATATGGTCCTTTGCAGTAGAAGCAAAGCTTCTTCCTGCGTAGATCATTAAGCGCCTCATGATCCAAAGGTGGTGCTGCTGGATTGGCCTTTGAATCATTTTTAACTCCGGATTTATCTATGTTAAAATCTGGTCTCTCCGTATCCCCGTGGGAGTGCTTATGGTCTCTAGAAGAAGAAGTACCTTTGGTGTTAAATTTATTGGATGGGGCTGCCATCTCCATATCACGTGCCTTCCTCATAGCTACCTGTAATGAAGGAGGATCAAAGGCTTTGATCCAACCCCTCAATGGCTCTGTCAATCCCTCTATGAAGAGAACTACCAATCTACGCTCTGAAATATTGGGTACCATGACTGCTAATCTCTGAAACTCACCAATGAAGGACTCCAAGCTACCTGTTTGTCTCAACTGTGCCAGATCTCAGAAGTAAACCTCGGGATCTCTCCTATCAAACCGCTCAACCAATCTATCCACAAAGTCCTGGTACTCTGTCACTTGATTATGCTGAAGTGTCACCATACCATGGTACCACCAATCATGCACTACTCCATCTAAGTGCAAAGTGGCGTATTTGATGGCATCTATCTCTGACATTGGTCTCAACACCAAAAAGGTGTCAAGCTTATGAACCCAAGCTTGAGCTGTCATCTTATCGCTGCCGTCAAAAGTAGTCAAAGAAAGCTTACCAATAGCCTTCTGTAGCTCACTGAATTGGACTCTAGGTCTCCTGTCCTGTCTAGCCAATCTATAGTGCTCTCTCCTCAAATTGACAAAATGATCAAAGGTTGTTCTCTCCTGGATATGAGGAGGTAATAAGTCCCACTCATCATTTGCAGCCATGTAAACATCTGCAAATGGAGAATTCCCTGCCTCCTCATCTGCTGGTACCTCTGGTTCTTCTTGAATAAATGAAGGGCGTGTAGGTCTATCAGCTATTCTAGAGTGAGTCTGTTGTGGTCTCTGATTAACCATAGCACTCCTATCATCTCTTTGGTCCCTGTTCTGTCCATCAGGTGCATTCATTCTCTCTATCATGGTCATAAGTCCCTGTAGTGTCTGAGCCATCTGCTGTTGGCTTATCATCATAGCATGCTGAAACTCTCTGGTGGCCTGATCAACATCATACCTATGGCCCCTGGGTGGGCTGCCCTCACGTCTGTCACTCATGATGATCGGTCTCTAATCTAACAATTGGATACCTTCAAGCAAGGCTCGGCTGCGTGTGTTATACCTGTGTGGTCCCAACTCTTGTGGCTGCATAAGGTCTATAGACCCTCAGGCTGGTAGGATTTAGCTCTGATACCACTGTGATGTCCCTTACTTAGGGCCTCTTTTATCTGCACAAAAGCTCTGATACCACTGTAATATCCCTTACCAATAGAGATATATGAAAGACACAAAACTATGATACCAAAGACCAAAGCTCTGATACCACTATGATATCCCCTTCAAACAGGGATTATATAAATTCATAAAGCTCTGATCACAGATACAAACTTGCAGAATAGATTCAAATAAGCATACACAAATCACAGTATAATCTCTCAATAGCAATTAAAGATCACGTTACTTGTTCTCCTGGACGATTACACAATTGAGTCTCTATTATACAAATAAAAGAATATTAAAATCTGGTCTTAAAAACCCTGAATTCATGCAAACTGGGAAATAACTTGCAATTCTGGAAGTCTCGGCCTTTCTGTGTCGACACACAGGCACCGTCGTCGGTCGATATATCGCCGACGTCGGTCACTGTCGGTCAGCTTTCTGCCGACGTCGGTCTTCAATCGACCGATGTCGGTCACTGTAGCCCTTTCTCTGTCGAGGTCAGTGCCTGATGCGCTCTGTACGGACCTGTATGGACTTGGTACGGCCGCCAACCTGTCTCTTCTTAACCCCTGATAGCTGAACAGCCTGATCTCACGAATATAGATTCTAACACAAGATCTATCTCTGTATAACTTATTAGATCAAAACTAAATAAAGAAAATACCTGGAAAGCTTTGTGATAAACTTCTGTGTGAAGTTATCTCTCAACCCTAGAATTCTGTGATAACTTTTGTATGAAGCTATCTCTCAGATCTGTATCTCTGTGATAACTTCTGGATGAAGCTATCTCTCAATTTGGCAATAAATCAGCTGATATCTCACAGCCTCTAAATCACACACAATGAAGAGGGAACGTTCTCCACTGCAATGGAATCCTGGAACCCTTGGCTCAGTCTTCACAGAAGAATTTCTCCAATTTTCAATAATCAATTCATACATAATGAACAATGGCCTCCATGAGAAACCCTTATACCCTCAAAAGATATGCTTGCCCTAATTAGGGTTTCTTAAATTAGAATTAGGGTTTCTAATTAAAAATAGGCTAAATAATTAATATTTGATTAAATCAATCAAATATTAATAACTCCCTCAATACATGTCGGATCCACGAACCGATCGAAGCTAGTGAATCAGGGAGTGATTCCGCACATAACCATACCACAATAAAGGCGCTCCACTGCATATCAAATATCCCTAAAAAGTAGGAGCTCAGGCCAAATGTGTCTGAAATACCTTGAATGAAAATCAAATGTAGAAATCTTGTGAATCAAAGTTGAGCCAAGCTCCATTATGACCCTCTATCCATCTTATTAGCCTACGAAGGTCGCATAATAGGCTAACCATGAACTCAGAACATGTCAATTGAAAAGGGGACATGACACTATGACTTCACCACTTGATCCAAAATTGTAACCTTTAAGTTCTTATTAAGGGGGATTTATCTTTAATTGAGATTTAGACCTCAACAACATGTTATTCAATAATAGTCTCCCCTTTTCTTTGATAGTTTTCTTAGATAGATCTCCAAGAATGGAAGGTCTAAGGAACATATGAAGAACTTGGAACATTTGAAGGGTCACTTGGAAAAGCCTCTTGGGGAAAAATGGGTGGCACATATGAAGGCTAAGGTGGTATATATGAAGACACATAAGGTTTATGGAAATGGACTTATTGTTCTTCAAGGCCTTTTAGCTTATCCTCAATGCTTTGAATGTAACCACTTACATCCATCATCTCTCTTTTGAGACTTTTTTAATTTTCTCTCTTAAAACATTCTCATTCTTCTTTTACTTACTACAATGATTATCTTACATGATGAGCCAAGTGAGTAGGGACATCTTGACCATAATACTTTTGTGAGCACAATTCTTATGCACACTTTTTAAGGATCACTAAAGTCTGATTAAGTACTAGTATGGATGGCTCATGATAAGGTTGGTAAGGATAAATATTATGATGGGATTTATATTCATAGGAAGGATCAAGACAATACTCTTGTATGTATAGATTATATATATCCTCATATTTTTGGTGAGGATCATAGTTTGGTTGATCATAAGGCATATATAGATAATGGTAGGGCTGATTAGAGTCATTAGGAAGGTAAGATCCATACCCTTGATAATAGGGATCCTAAGAAACTTGATAAGGCTCATCATAGATTTGGTAGGACTCTTGGTAAGGATGATTAAGATCATATGGATTATAAACATCATATTGGGACTGATAATAAGGAGGTGAAATATAGGGGGATTCACCATAGTTTTCCATATCAACTTCATATTTTACATGAGATGTAAGAACCAATTAAAACTTCATTGAGACATACCTAGTCTTCTCATAACTAGAAGATTTTATTTGGAGTCATCATTAGTGATAACTTACTTGCTTCCAAAAGCTTATTAGAGGAAAGACACACTAACAATCTTCCCACTCATTCGATTCTTGGTCTCATCGAGCATGCTAGAATTATTAGAGGTCTAGATTTCACCCTAGCTAAAATTAGAAGTGTTAAGGTCCTCCTCTCAAACCTAGTCCAACATGGGACTAACCCTAGGATATGGGTATCCTATATTAGGGTAAAACCTCTAGGATTTTTAATGAGGGTAGCTCATCTGATGTATCATTTAGCTCATTTACACTAAAACCTACTGATGACTAGGGAAAAGGGAGAGAGAGATAATAGAAAGGGAAATCTAAGATAAAAATGGTGATGCACATAAATGATGTTGATCCACTCTATTTTAACTCTTAAAATATTAATAAAATTAGAAAAGGGATGGATATATAGCTACAAATATCTACTATACAACAATATTTCATGTAGAGGGTCACCAAATGATCAAAAGCTAAGGGAAGTGGTGGAGAGGTATAATGCAAGACACTAACCAACTAATATATCCACATGATATATTTAATCAAAATGGCATTTGAACACTAAACATGACCTACATAATAAGATAACTACTAACTAGGTGAGATCAATACTTGAAAAGTTAGAAAATCTCTACCACATATGTAAATCAATTGACATGAACACACTAGATAAGCATAATGAAATATGAACACAATCTTTTATTAATTCCAAGAGGTTACAATCTCCGTCTTGGTAGAGTCTAGTCATGTCTAAGAGAGGGATGCATAGGGATCCTTTTTTTAGCTCAAAAGCCTCTACTTATAGCAGAAAAGGAAAAAGAGAGAGATGGGAACCTTTGTTGTAAAGTGGAGGAGGGGTCCTAATCATCAAGAAATGTGGTGGAAGTTCATTAGTTCCTTTTTGTACACATTCCTTATTTAAATCAATATTAATACTTATCAATAAGCTAAACTCTTTTTGTTCCCATAATCTGTGAGCTCCTCTCATTGGTCGAGAGAATCACTAGAGGATAAGAGTTTGTTTAGCATGATGACAAGTCTATTTGAGTGAAATCAATGATCTAACTAATTTTCTAGCCATCAATTCTCCATATTGAGCCTCTATGCCCACTTAACTTGATAATGAGTATCAATTCCTTGAATCTTGAAATTGATAGTCATGCCATGCCTTGAGTAGTGGTAAGTACCTACCTTTTTGAAGATATGATCATGGTTCGATAATTGAGACACCTTTCTATTATCACTTATATCTACCCCCTAATCAATCATGATCCAAGGTCTTTTATATAGATGGAAAACTAATCTATATTATTGGTTTTTATATAACCATTATGTTGATGTAGACCTATAGACTACATATCCTCATTCTAGGCTATATTCGGTCTAAAGACCCATTCTTGCCTTCAAGCATCCATAGAAATTGAGAAATCATTATATGCACAAACAAAATCATAGAATTAACCTTGTAAGTTACAAATCTTCAAATCAGAGTTCTATATTTAGATTCAATGATGAACTTATATCATTTTATAATCTTGGCTATAACATTATGGCCACTTCATGGTATTTAATTGAGTTTTAATGATGATGGGATGATCCCTACAAGACTTGTTTACTTTGGCTAAAAAATACTCCTTAGTTTAACTTTTTTCCATCAAAAACTAACTCAGACCAATCAAGTTACTCCAAACTATATTATTTTCTATTTTTTTCATATATCCTTGCTATTAAATCTTAACCCTTTCACCTCCTATGCACTATAGATTTTCTTGGTATGAACGAACATGGTCCATTGATTTCCTACCACCGATGATCCTTTGACATGTTGACTCAAGATCACACCATTAGATCAAGAATATAAATGAATGTAGACCATTGTATTTTCTTAGACCCACCATTAAAAATCAAATGGATAACTCATGAGGCCCAATTTTGACAGTTGTGTACCTATATTTGATGTTTACATGAATGTATTTGACATCTATGTAAATGTCTTAGGATTTTTGAACCCTAATGGTTATTTTTTGTGTCTTCAATTTTACATCCCATGATCATCATTGAAATCCACATGACTATAAATTTTTTGGACTATAATAGATAAATGTTGAGCTTTATTTTGACATCCATGTGAATGTCTCATTCTATAGGTTTAAGTTTGAATGATTATAACTCAAGCTAGAGAACTTGCCAAGGCATGAAATTTTTAGATCATGTTCTTACCATGAAGAATCTTTCAAGTGCTAAAATCCTTTGGCTTGCGAGTCTTTTGAGGTTCATTTATAAAATTCATAAGTGAACTATTATATTCATTTTGTCATGACATCCTAGTGATGGTCTAGCTCCTTAAACTTGACAAATTCATCATTTGGTCATTCTTTCCAGGTTATGATGATTTTTTAAGGTTTGTAAAACCTAGTTCATGATCCTTAATGCTATCACCTCAATGGAAACTTGTTGGTCTTCTTCACTTTAAAATGTTATCCCCTTTTTTAAGCCTTTGGTCCACTCATCCCATCTAGAATTTTGCTTGTTTGTTAGAACTAAGATGAAGCTCAGTATGTGGGCCAAAATGGCCAATAATTACATACTTAAAAAATATAAAGCCTAAAATTTGTTATCATTTTAACCTCTAAATCCATATTTAGTGCACACATGTGATAACTCATATTTTATTTATTTGTAACACCATCGATACTAAAATAGACTAACTATGGAATAATGCAGAATAACTTATCTAATAAAAAGACACTGTGATTTTATCCACATGGAAACTACATTTGATGAAGTGGTTTGGTTCTCACATTCACTTGCTAATACATAAAAATCACTCCCTACCAAAACACATAATAAAACCACCAAAGTTCATAATAAATTTGTAACAAATTGACTGAAGTTCATAAAAAATATACCTAAGTTAATAAAGAATTCATTGATGTTATACACATTTTTGTCATTTTTTAAAAAGGATAGAAACATAAAAAAATAAAAATAGAAAAAATAAAATATCATAAACTTGAATGATAGAAAGAAAATAAAGTAGAAAGGATTGAACATAAAAAGATAAAACTAGAAACAAAGTCCATAAGCAATTGGAAAAAAATTATTCATTTTATCTAATAATTTTATTATTATCCATACCAAAAAATTTGTTCTCCATACCAAAACCATTGTTCTCCATAAAAAATCTATCATTCTTTAGAAATGGTATAAAAAAAACTCAAAAACCTATAAAAATTTCACCAATAATAATAAAATGTCCTAGACCAAGATTAAACTATTATGCACTCTAGAAGAGTATGAAAATGACTCAAAAACTCTAATAAAATATATAAGGTGAGAAATATTTGGGAAAATGTCTCACCAAGCGTTATAGTTATAAATTAGAAGTTACAACTAAGAAACCAAATAAATATTCAATATCCTATTTTAAGAGTAATATAAAACCTAAAATAGATATACAATAAAATAAAAAATTACCTTCCATCTTACCAATAAAACTAATTGCCTTTTCCTTTGATTAGCTTCAATTTTATCTGGAAAATGTGTATGTGGATTTTCAATTCAATCTCCAATCCAAAGGAAATTTTGGCAATGTAAGGATGTGATTTTTATATTCTCAAATGGATACATAAGGTAAATTAAATATCATTTTGATATATTGATGATGGTTGTTGGCAATGGAGGATGACACTTCAATTTACAGGATTTCAGGTGAGAAGATGAAAAGTTGGGAAAATTCTAGAATTATTAAATTATGCTAATTCTGTAGGATCAAGTTTTAATCTTCATCCAAGTGGAAGATATCAATTAATCATGTGTTTGAGATATAAGGAGGAAGTTAGTTTGTAGTTGAATTTTCTCATTAATGATTCAAGGTAGTTAGAGGACTCACCATGTTGGTTGAAATGTTTAATGATAACTTGAGAATTGGTTGAGGAAGTTAAGGAAATGGTTCGATGAGTCAATGCTTGGTTGAGAGAAATGTAAAATATGTTTAGTGACATGGAAAATCTATATTTTTAATTAGTTTTGTGTATTTATATCTACATTAATAATTAATTAATATTGATTAATTAACTATTTGAAAGAGGGATGAAAATGATATTAGTGGATCCTAGGATAGAATTTGAAATTAGGGTGGTGGTTGAGTTAGTGTGTCAATATGAAACTAAATTTAGTTGAATTTAGGTGTTTAAACCTACCTTAAATCTCACATAAACCTCTGATTAAGAAATGAGAGAGAAAACAAATAAAAAACTTTACCTTCATTTATTGAATGCAAGGCTCTCCTTTGTAAACATAGATTTACTCATTATTTATTGATTATGGTATCTCAAAAGAACTTTTATACAATAATTTTGATAGTGTATACCCTTGATTGATTTATTTTTTGATGAAAAGATTCTCCATATTTTCACTTGAGTTCATGATCATTCAAATGGAATAAAGGATGTCAATTACATTTCTTGAATGGAGAATGGATGGATATGATAAATCCATATTTAATTGATATTTTTAATTTTTGATGGTTAAATTTTAGTTTATAGGTCAAATTTATTCAATGAAGAGCTTAGGAACTTGTGGGATTGGTTAAATGATTAAAGAGAGGTTTGAATGTCTTAAATGATTTTTATAGAGGCTTGAATGTCTTAAATGATTCTGTTAAGGATTTTAATTTATAAAATGAGGTTATTTGAATCTGTTTACATGTATTAAATAGGATTTTTAAGGGTTTGAATGTCTTAAATGAGTTCTTTTAAAGGTTTAATATCTTAAATGAGAGGTTGAATTAGTTTGTTAATGATTAATGATGAGTTTAAATGGATTAAATGAGGTGGTTGGCTAATTTTATTATTAATTTTATGGAAATATATATGCATGGATTAATTATTGACTAATTAATTAACTAATATTTATTATAGTTAACTAATCTAAGTTTAATGTTAGTGGGACTATGTGAAATAGGATTGAGTTTATATCAGAATTAGGGTGACAATAATCTATATTTTTAATGATGAACATATTAGTTAGGATAAAAAATGAATGATGAATGTCAAGATGACACTAAGGTGGTATAATTATGGCATCTACACTATGAAAGACCTTTGATTTAGAATATAAATTCCCCAACCCTGATGAATGTGGATTAGTGTTAAGATCATTGAGCTTTGTTGAATCTTAATTTCACTAATTTAAATAACTAATCTAGCTCTGATATTGAACCTCAATATGATAAGGTGGGAACCATATAATGTGTTATCTATGGGTAATTTCATTTCAATTTAACATAATTTAACCTTAACATATATTACCTCAAAAATCATGAGTCAACCATTATAAATAGACTTAAATATTAAATTTTTCTCACTACCTAGTGACATTAAATTATGTTTGTAAATAGAAAATTAAAATATTCCTTACTATGGAAAGTGTGAATGTGCATAAACAAGTATCATCCTCACTTAATCGATGTCAATTATAAATTATCATAATGTGTATGTGTATGAACTAGTATCATGCCTCATTAATCAGTGTCAACTAATGTATAATGTTATGTATCTATATATTAAATCTAAGAACCTATATCTCAAATGTATCTATATGTGAAAATATATAATTTTCATTCCTATAAACCTTATAACTTGAATTTAATATTAATCAAATTTACTTGAATGTAGTATGTAACTTGTGTCTCTGTAAAGTGAGTACATATGCATGGCATATGCCCCCTAAATTTGTACCAATGTGTAAATATATTGTCACATCTCTAAACCAATATAATTTATGAACCATTATAAATCTTTGAAATATATATTTTGTACCTAAAATATATTTTGTTGTTCATGAAGGCTTGTGGCTCTAGGACAAGCCCACTAATATGCCCCCCTTCTAAAGTGAGGATTGTAGCATATAAGTCAATCATCTCAAAATAATATTTATCTATATCATGCCATGTATAGAGATTTAATCATTTCTAACCATGACATCATGTGGAGAATATGTCATCATATAAATGTATATGCCATTAAAGCATGTATTTGAAATATTTAATGCATGGAATTAAGTGTTACACCTATATAGATGTATTTATAAGGCATGTAGGAGTAATCATAATTGATATAATAATTGAATAGGACTATACAATAGGGAGGTGCATGATATAAATTATGACACCACACATAAAGGGGAGTGCATGATATGTATCCCAACACCTTTGAACTCAATAATCTCAACAAGCTCAACAAGTGCAAAAAAATCAATAAGCTCGAAAATATCAATAGACTATACTATATTAATCTACTTATAGGAATGAAATGTCACACATAAGGCCAAGGAATACATACAATAATCATAAATATATTGCAACAAATAAGGCCAAGGATATATACAAGGGACATAAATATGTTGTAACAAACAAGGCCAAGATTCATATAAAATAGAAAATCAATGACTAACCTATCATGCAAGAGTAACAACATCAATGAAGCATAAAACAAGTGAAAAATATTGTACATTATCCATGTATATTAATGTCACATCTTATTAAAGTAGCATATCTATGTAACTTGGTGTAATATATGAGTAACTAATAATAAATGTGTAAGAAATATATATATCTCAACATGGTAAAATATCATTAAAATATTAACATGTGATAATATGATCTATTGAATAAGATACCTCCTAAATTGGCATGGCCACTAGGTATAGGAGAGTTTAACATCTATGTGTCCATGTATGATCTCTATGTCCTACACTACACTTATATACCATTAAATTCATGTGTATATGAAAAATAATATGCCATTTACCAAACAAGTGATAAATAACATATGTAAATAGTGTAATATATGAATTATGTCATGATTACGTCTTTAGTTTTTATTTGTTTTCATATTTTAATGTTTTTTGTATTTTGAATTATTTGATTTTTTTTTATATTTTTAAATGTCTTGAAATTTGAATATACAATATTTACTAGAAATCAATATCTATTAATGTAATTTTATAAACAAAATAATGGGAGGGATCCCAATAATACACATGTGTCAAGGCATAGTGTGCACTAGGTTTAGTTGTAATGAAAAATGAAAGGCAAATAAAAATTCCCCACTATATAAGTGAATTTTCACATCATAAATCAAAATAATAAGTTTGTGGTGAATGGAGATGAAGAATATATGTATATTCACATGTAACGTGTACTCATAAATGTATGTGATCATGTAAGCACACTGTAAGCCATAATGTTAGCAAGCATAAATAGTCATTATCTATAAGTGAGCAAGTAATATGCTACAAAGGATTTACAATATAATATTTATAGGATAGGTGTCAAAAATTCCCAAATTAGGATAATGAAATAAGAGGCAAGGGAGAAATGAGAAAATCTAAGGGATATAAGAATTACCAAATACAAAATTATATGAAGACATGTATGTGAAAATAAAAGAATAGATGACATGATAAATCAAGAAAAAATTAATAAGGTATGTATAATAAATAATATTTTTACCAACCAAATAATCCATAAAGTGGATGCCTATATGTATGGTATATATCATGCATGTCATAATCACCAAGTGTAATTCCATGTATATCATCTATTGAATCCTCTATTATATCATCATTTAGAATATCATTAATTTGATTGATTTCATCTTTGTTTTACTCATAACTATTTTACCAATCCTCAAGATTATCATAATCATCCATTTATTCATCATTTTGGGATATAACTATTATCTTAGTATTTTTTTATTCTTCAATATGTTCCATATTATCAATATATTCAATCAAAGGCTCTGGATTTGATATTTTTTTTTAGTTTACTCCATGGAAAGCATGATTTTGATAATAGTATTATTTATCACATCTTAATTTTAATATTATTTCTTATTATAGTATGATTTATTGGTTTCCTCTTTCATAAGTACACTTTATTGTTTATCCTATGTTTCTTTTGAAACTCTTCCCCTTTTAAGTGTTCTTTTTTCACCTTTACCAATTATTCCTTATGTAACTTTTCTTGTTCCAATTTTTCATTTTGTAAAATTTCCTACTCCATTTTCACCGTAGAAGATGTATTTGTAGTTTGAGTAGGTTTCTCAAATATAGAATGTGTACTTGGATTGGGTGGTGATCTATTGGATGTGTCCAATGGAGGATTACCACTACCAATAATATTATGTATTTTACTTATTAAATCCCAATAATTGTCTATATCATGTCCATGTACTCTATGATATACACAATAGTATTGAATTTTTTATGGAGCATGTATAAGAGATAATGAGACCAATTTATTTTGAATCATATTCCTTAGAGTGTCACTTAGTTTCTTGTTAACCTTGTGCAATTTTTTTCAACCATTATCTATAGATGTTTCCTTTTTTTAAACCCATATTTGAGATGAATTTTTTTGAGATAAATATTCTTGAAATGAGAGGTAGAAGTGGAATTAACATTATTATATTCAATATTTCTAACTTCTCAAGTGATGTAATATTGAGACACATTTTATTTTATAATACCTCCATAAACTCCCTCATAGAAACTATTTGATATAGAATAACCTCATTAGGTACATTACTATGAATTCTATAAAAAGGTTCGATGTCCATACAATATTCATAAAGAAGATGCATAAAACTTCTTGGGTTAATGATGGCATGGAAATCTATAGTAGAGGGATAGTAGCTATCATAATATTGAGGTTTAAAAATGGGAAGAAAAACTAAATTGAACCCCACTATCAAATAAATATGAAACACCTAAAAGGGAATAAAAGCCTAAAAGTGTATATAGGTCAAAAAGATGACTTGAAAATGGTTAAATAAATAATTAAAAAATCTAAAAAAATCATGAAGAAATGTTTAAAATAGAATAAGTTTTATGATATTAAAAATAGTAGATAAATGAAACCCAAAAATAATTTTGAAAATAGTTTCATTCTTCATCCTCTAGGCTAAAGTTACTAAAAATAATAAATTGTAAATTATTAAAAATCTATTTATTTTTTTCATGAATAAAAATATTATTTTTTATCCACTCAATATGACTAGTAAAAATATTGAAGCATTTGAAAAATACAGTTATTTTGATCCAAATATCCAAATAAAGTAATATGCTTAATACATGAAACCGTAATAGGAAAATGAGTGAAAAAATCAAGAGAAAAATATAAAAACTTCTAAATTTGCACAAAAGATAGGGGAAATTTCAAAATTGGGTCTAAAATTGAATGCATAAGGAAAAAATCTAAAAAAAAATTTAAAGGAGGATGAAAATGTAAGGGAAACCTAGGGTTTGGGAAATTTCAAGAAATATATGGGTTCTCCAATATGTTTTACCATATTTTTGATTATACAACCCTAACTAAGATATAAAATTGAAAGTAATTTAGATTGTAAATAATGAAAATTAAGCATGGATTTGAATGTAAAGTACTAAAATAGATTTAACAAGTGGCATGTCATAAATATTAAAATTAGTAAAATATATCAAGATACTAAATTCCATGGTTCATTAATTGATTATAACTTGTGATAGTGGAAAGGGGCTAGAATTAAGTGTTAACTCTCCAAACTACACCCTTAGGAGAGGATTGTTTATACATCTCCAAGTTTGGGGTAATATGGGATTAGCTCAAAGGTTGTGGGTGACCTATCAGAGGATTAAACCTCTAGTTTATGGGGATATCACCCTTAGTCTATCAATTTGAGCTTACTTCCTAAGACCTATTGATTTTTTGGGGTGCAAATAGATAAATAAATGCAAGAAATAAACCTAACCTAATGAGGTGATTCATCAATATTGACTTATCCACTCTAATTGATCCTTAATCAACACTTTATGAATCAGGTAAAGACTAATTACTAAAAAAAGATTTCTAATGACCTCCTAAGCATAAGTATTTCATGTGAAGGCTCTGATGGATGTCTACAACTTGAAGGTAATGGATAAGAGCCATGTTTAATAAACTATACACTAGATTGTTCTTCAAACACAACTACCAACACTTTGACACATCGCATGTCCTATATAAGATAAAATTATAGCAACTAGGTGAGGGAAAGGACCTAAAAAGGAGAATGAAACTTAACACTTATTAAATAAGCAAACACATAACACACTAAGATAGCAAAGAAACCTGAAAATAATCCTTATTTATTGATTCACAAGTCTTACAAGATACAAGCTGGGTAGAGTTTCATCATACCCATCCAAGGGATGAATACAATGGCCTTAGAGCCTAAATTTATAGAAGAATGAACAAGAGGGATAAGATAATGTGGTGTGGAAAGGTCATGAAGATGCCATTAATGACCATAATTCATTCAATTTATAGTTACAACTAGCCTCCACACTTTTATGCATTACATTGGTGATGAGTGGCCTTCAATGAACATTTTTGGGTGTTAAAGTCTATTTTTAGCCAATATTGACCTCATATACAAGAAGGGCATGCCAATTGTTTCACTAAATTTCATCTATTTCAAGTCTAAAGGAAAATAGAAAATAAAGGTGGGGATAAGTGATTAGAAAGAACTTAGATTGGTTTACACACCATATCCAAACATTGTGGCACTCCTCTTTGCCTAGGGAGGACTACCTATAAGTAAGAAAGCACTACCAAAAGATGTTTGTTAGTAGTTAAATGAGTGGGCTGCCAAGCTATGTGCTTGTTCTAGGAAGTGTGAAACTTTCTAAGAGATGACAATCCACTTTTAAGAGATAAAATAATAATGAATAACTAAAAGAGAGTGTGAAAGAGAGATAATAGTACCATTATTAATAACCTATATGTAGTAGAGAGTGAAAGGGTATAGGTGGTGTATTTTTTTGTGTTTTAGAAGTTTTTTGGGTAGGTTTTGAAAAGGTTAGGGAATCCATAGTCACTGACATCGGTAGGGGAGTGATTGATATCGATTATACTATCAAGGTTGGTGGTGAAGGTGACTGATGTCGATTAGGTTATCAAGGTTGATAGGGGAAATAATTTCTTAGAGGCTTGAAGAAGGCTTTTCATGTCTAGGAAATGGTTTTGATCAAGTCTAGGAGGTTAGGGAGAGTTATGAGAGAGAGAGAGAGTATGGTTTGAGTAGATCTGTTTAAAGGTTTGGTGTGTCAGGTAAAGAGGAAATAAATGAAGAAGCTTTATAACTCCCTCATAGGGGTTTGGTCATGAGTGCATAAATAAATACATAGTAAATATAAAGAAATAGTAGAATAAATGTTTAAAAAACCTACAAGATAAGTGGTGTACTTAGTTGTAATGGTCATTGAATGATAAGTTCTAGATTAATGATCCCTATCAGGGAGTCTGAACTTGAATGCCTAAACAAAGAGAAAAAGTGGGTGTTTTTGGTCCTCAAGAGCTTAGTTCCTAATCATGATTAACTTACATAAGATGATAGTAATCCAAAATGTTAAAAATAGAATTCCCAAAGATTTAATATAAGTAAGAATGAATTTTATTGATTTCTACTGACCTAAACTTTAGGTTGGATTTTGGCTTATATCACTGACGCTGATGATCCCACTGATGTCAACCATGGGTTGATAAATGTTGGTGGCCATTGGATAGTTAAAACTTACTATTTTTGGCTTGTTTTCTATTGTTCTTCATGCCAAGTTTCGCACCCATTACAAAATAGTAAAAATAAGAGGTTAAGAAGGAGGTAGTTGATTATGAATTTAGTTTTAAAGTGAGAATTAGTAATAGGGTGAGGTGGCTAGGTAAGGTGGCAATAAGGGATTTTAATTAACTTAATTAAGTATTTTAAATTAATTAAATGTGTGAGGGGCAAAATTATGGGTTAGGGAGGTTAATTTTTATTATTAAAAAATGGGTTAAAAGGGGTTTCAGCACAGAGAGTTATGCGCATATGTGTGACATAATTTTGGTGTCTACATTTTCCCCTTTTTATCTTATTATTTTTACTAACAAGTTTTCAAGACAAAAATAGGATTTAGATGCTCCAAGTATTAGATGAGGTATCCCCCCTTAAAATAGGAATCAATGAAGGAGAAAATAGAATCAAGTCCCAATTTGATAAAAAGGTAATTAGGTGAGTGGTGTAGAATTGAGTATCATTATATATGCATATACTAAAATGAGATATATTTGACAAAGTCAAGAATAAGCAAGGTTAAGGAGGACTCAGATAGAAGTAACCAAAGCACAAGTTGTAAGTGATAGTTGATAGGTCAAAATAATCAAAGTTGTAGCTCCAATGGTTGATGTGTCCTAGGTATCCAAGGTAGGAAGTGCCCCTAGGAAACACAAAAGGGTTAAAGGTGATAAGATGAGCTTTGTTTCCATTCACAACACCTAATATACATGTATGTACACAATAGCCAACTATAGTGGAATAGCATAAGCAGTCAAGACACGTAATGCAAGGTTGGTGTAAAAGGGTCAATGAACAAGGAAACATTCATGATCTCTAATAAAAGTCATCATGGGTGAAGATTTAAGTGATATATAATGACATTTGTCATGGTTGGGGAGACATATGTGATCTTTAATTGCCCCAATGTATAGGTAAAACCTAAAAAGGTGGGGCTACTTTGTTGGGGAAAATATTATTGGAATGGTGTTGACATTAGTGATATTGTCAATATCAGTAATAGAAAGTGTCGATGTTAGCAAGCTAGGGTAACATTGATGATGTTAGTATGCATAAGAATTCATGTTAGAAAATTAGGTCAAGAATGTTGATGTCAGTGGCTGACCAAAATTGATAAAAATGGGTTTGGTGGCTAACCAAACTCATTTGCAACTTTGTCATTGGAGAGAAAAAATAGAGCTTGAGATAAATCAAGATGGAAAAGTAAGGAGGGGACCTAGAAGGAGGTATACCACCACAAGAGTAAACTGTGCCAGCCATGAAGAGACAAAGAGATGAGGTAAGAGCCTCTACTAGTCTTTGACTGTTGATTTGGGTACTTGTAGTTTTTAGGCTAATTCAGAGGTGGGGTGTAGACAAATGTTAGTAGAGTGGTAGAAAATAGGGTAGGTTAGTTTTAGAATAACTTGGGGGGGTTATTAGGGTAGGTTTTTAGGTGAATTTTGTAATTTTGGATTTATGTCATTCAACACTAGTACTAAACCAATCACCGATATCAGTGTGGTATATCGATGTCAATCGATATAGAACTAAGGTCGATAGGTGTCTACCAATGTCATCTGAGACTTAGGCCTACAAAGTACTGATGTTGGTATTAATGTTGATGTCAATGATTGTGAAAAACTAGCAAAAGAGGAGAAAGGGTTAATTTAGATCCTTAGTAGAAGTAGTCAAGTATCCTAATAGCTAAGCTAGCCTTAGAAGACCCTATGTCAATTGAGTGATGCCTGCATAGCCTAGTTCAGGGCCTTAGGCCAATGTAGTTCTCTTAGAGCTTAAGAAAAATATCTAAAAGGTATGATAGAGGAAATGGGTAAAAAGGTAAGTTGAGATAGGTTGAGAGGTCTAGGGCTTAAAATTTAGGTCATAGTGTCAAGGGTCAGGGATATAGGCCATGAGGCCTAGAGTTATGATAGGTAGGCAGACCTAAGGTGAAAAGAGAGGAGAGATAGTAAAACCTAGGGTAGAGAGAGAGGCAATGAAGCCTAGGGTAGAGAGAAAAGATTAGGGTAGCTAGTGAGGTGGTATATGATTGAGATAACCTTAGAAGACCTTATGTTGATTGAGTGCTACCTACATATCTTGATTTAGGGCCTCAAACCAATATAGTTCTCCCAAAGAAAGTGGAAAAAGATGGTGATATAGTATATTTAAAAGGATGTGACTTAATTTTTTGTGTGTATGGATGCAGGCAAGGATGGAGTTGACATTATGAGATCATCTACCAAGGCTGTTGACCCATATGAGGAGGGATGTCACTCTAAATGAGTGGGAGCATATGGTGGCCATGAGGTTAGGAGGAGTGTGATGATATTATCAAGTCTCCTACGATGTGTCCTTGATGATAGCATTGATTGAGAGGTGGGATCACACCAATAACACCTTTCATCTATCAATCAAAGAGTTGATAGTGACTTAGGAGGATGTTTATAGTATTTTGTAGCTACCACTATAGGGTGAGGATCTCTTCACATGATCAAGAGAGGAGAATGATATACACATGGTCATATTATATGGAGAGCATGTTTGTGAGGTGACCTACCATTCTATGGGTTTTTCATATTAACCACTTTATATAGTTGATGAGGAGGAGCATCGACTGAGCATCTTGATGATGATCAAGATCATGCTGTATGCATTACCAGATGTAGATGGTGGAAGATTTATAATTGTATTGATAGGCATGCTTACATAGATGGTTGAGTAGTGGACTATTTTTTCTTAGGGTTTAGTATTATTGGCATAGTTATATAGAGAGCTATGGGGTTTGAGGCTATGATGGTGATATAGTTTATGTGTCAACCATTTACTACACTATTGGACATATGAGCACATCATGGTGACATGACCATTGGGGTTACCTACCATGATCCTAGCTAGCTTTTGGGTTGGTTTTAGATGGTAGAGAAAGGGCGTGGCACAAACTTTAATGGATGGCATGGTTTGGGACATTGCCTAATATAGGTACATGATTGAGGATTTGATCCCTACTGATATTTTGTGGAGACCCTATCTAGCATACCTAGTTTTTAGAGGATAGGCACAGTAGCTTATGGGTTTTTAGAGCTCACTATAGGTCAAGGGTAGATGAGTTGGTGAGTTAGAGATGGTACCCATGACATGGGTTAGGAGGTAGTTTGGTCTAGTTCAAGATATTCTACATGTCTTCCCTTGATATAAGAGGGATGACATAGAGGCACCCCTAACATTTCTGTAAGAGATAAATGAGATATATTTTAAGGAGCTACTAGTAGGGCCAAGTGTTGGATACTTAGGGTAGACAATGACCTATATAGCTTGGTGAGTAGGGCTACATCCCATGGTGGAGGTTAGAAGGCCACCATGATATTTATAGTGGTTGGTGAGAGAGAGGGATGTAATGGTATAGGCTTGAGATGTAGTAGTGTAGGCTCAAGAGATAGCCTAGGTATAAGTTTTAGCCTTAAAAGAGTAGGGGTTACATTATAGGGCCATATTGGGGCTCTACAGGGCTAGGTTCTAGCACTATAGGGCCAAGTTACAATTTTATAGGGTCATGTGACTATAATAATAGTAGATAGAGATAGTTTGATAGCAATGGGTTAGGTTAATCCTCCTCCTCCACCACCATAGGGACTAGTATAGGCTGGGACATCATCAGGTACTATGGGACCTCCACAGACTATATCTCTGGTGAGATATTTGACTACCCTAAATGAGATTGCCTACTATGACAGGGTGATTAAAGAGTTTATATAGATTTAAAGATATTCAGAGTTTGGAGAGTAGGAGAGGTCTATGTCATGTTCCATAGCTTCTAGCTCATGTAGATGTAGATGGGTGGAGAGTGGTGATGACATTACTTTCTCATGATCATGTGGAGAGCCTTGGGGACCCTAAATGTTAGATTTTTCCATTTTTGATTATATATGATACATGTATACTAGCCTATGAGCCAAAAATGTGAGATGTATATTTTGAGATATATATATATATATGATGTTATGATGATGTACTTATGGACATGTATTTTGATCACACACACACACACACATTTATGTATACATGATATGCTCATTTATTGTGTTTTTTAGATGTGTGTATTTATGATTATGATGATGATATATATGATGATTTTATGCTATGTTAATTTGATGTTAAATATTGATCATGGTAGTTGAGTTAGACTAGAATTTCACATATATGTGATGGTATATGCATAGTTGGTTGGTTAGTTTCATCTTAGCATTTTTTTGTATTTTGTGATGGTGTATGCTTAAAATGAATAAATTGGTTATGTTAGTTTATTTTACCATTTTTCCATATTTGTGATGGTTTATGCGTAAAATAAATTGATTAGGCTTTGTTAGTGTTGGTATGACATTGTTTTTTCATCTCAAATAGAGAGATTGACATGTGATATGGATGGGAATGTAAAGAGGCAAAATGCTTGTGCATTGGTAAAGACTATAATTAGAACATAAATAGGCTCAAAAAAATGAGCCTCCTTTATGCCTTATATTTTTGAACCATTATGTTTGTTAGAGAAGCGTCATGTTTACATTATACTAAGTGAGATTCACAGTCCCTTAAAAGAGTATGAGGGTAAAAAGGGTAAAATGAGGTAAAATGTTTGGGTAGCATAACATACAAAGTAGGGATGATATGCCCCTTTTGTGGGTGACCCAAGAGCTGATATAGGCAAGTCCATGACTTAAAGATTTTTTTTGTGTAAGCTGATTAATGTGAGAAGCCTACAATGGGATTTTGTATGGGTTAGGGTCATATAAAGCTAATTGATGTGAGAATCCCTTTTCATTTATTTTTTCCCTTTGAGAAAAAAACTTGGCTTAGCCATCCTTCAAGGGAGTGATCTAAGCATTTGTGTTTAATTTTTAAACATTTGTCCTTCAAGAGAGTAGTATATTGACAATAGCAAAAGGAAGTTATGTAGTTATCCTTCAAGGGAGAAATCTACATTGAGAATCATGACCTAAGACTTTATAACTTTGTCACATATCCCATTTTTTTAAGTCATGGACAATACTATTGAGGCTTATGAGTTTTCCACTTTGAGTGCAAAACCATACCACTGCATAAGTTAACTAAGTGTATAGGAGTAAGGGTGAAGAGGAAGGGAAATGAATGTAATAGGGATGCTCAAGGGATGAGCTCAAGTTAAACATGAGGTAAAATAATGCTTGTTTAACAAAAGAATGGTCATAGGTGTAAGGTATTTAAAGGCTCAGGCTAGTTGAAGAGAAGACAAGTGATAAGTTCCTAAACCATACTTATGAGTTATGATATAAGGTCGAAACCAATTAGGAGCAAACTTACCCCATTTTATTTTCTCCATGTTCGTTACGTGTTGATTTTATTTTAAGATGAGTTCTCATATATTAAAATATCACTCTTTGAGGTTTTTGTTATAAGTGTATTTGATATTCTCTTGATAGATTTGGAGGTGGTTGAGGGCTATGAGATGGCACTCATTAGGCAAGTTAAGCTAAGTTAAATGTTCCTAGCAAAAGTCATTGTTAATAAGTATGTCTTGTAGATAAATGTGAAGATAAGGAATTTAGACTTCAAGAGGTAAAATAGCCTCCATCCCATATACCAATGAAAAATTTGTATCACCTGTAGGGGTTTGAATACTAGTGTGGTAAGCCCATAAAGAAAAAATAATGTGTGTGTCAATCCTTGCCCATATCATTGACTACCTTCATGAGAATTTTGGTCAATGTTTTATTAGAATCTTATGCCTATCCATTAGCTTGTGGATAGTATGGTGATGACAAGCTTAATCTGATTACAAATTTATCACAAAGACTTTGAATAGTCTTTTTTTTGAAAGATCTGCCATTATATATTATAATTTTATGAGGGATCATATGATGTGATGGTTGATAAAGTCAACAATTTTGTTATCTTTAGTGGAGATGAGAGGGATGGCCTCAACCCACTTGGTGAAGTATTCAATGGTAGTAATGATAGAATGATGATGGAGGGATGAATGAGGGTTAATCTCTTTGATTAGATCTAAGCCCCATTGGGAGAAGGGAAAAAAGTCTTTGGAGACTTGTAATGCATGACTAGGAATGTGAAGGAGGTTACCATGTTATTGAAACTTGACGTAATGCCAAACTTAATTAGCACAGTCTTGATGGAACATAGGCCAATAATAGCCAAGTCAAAGGATACTCTTGGTAACTACATGACCATTGAAATTCCAAACACAAATCCCATCATGGACTTACTTAATAGTGAAAAGAGTCTTAGTACTAGTGAGGCATCTAAGGAGAAGACCATCAAAACCTCACTTGTATAGAATTGCCCCTAGTATAGTTTAATGAGTGGCACATTTTATAAAGGCTCGTTTCCCATTATTAGAGAGATTAGAAGGGGTAATAGAGAAGGAAAGATAATCTATGAGTTGTTTGTACCATAAGTCATGTGGGTTAGCTATTACATTTATAACAAAGAGGATGTTAGGTAGGACATAGGAAGGTAATGTTAAGTGATGTACAGTGACATAGATTCTCAAAGAGGAGGATGAAGAGGGTATGTGTGAAGCAAGTAAAGCCATCATGTTAGCAAACTTGTTTATAGATTGAGGAATAGTTTGCAAGAGATAAGAGTTAAATGATCTTTATAACATATCTACATGATGTTTATATCACTATAGAATTTAATTTTTGCATAGGTAGGAACCATTAATCTAGTTAACCACTAGCTAAGAATCACCAAAAATGGTTATGGATTTGATACCCAAAAAGAGAGATATTTAAAGCCCTAAAATCAAAGCCTCATATTCAGCCATAGTGTTAGTGCATTCAAAATCTAGTTTAAATGACCAAGGCATAGGTTCACCATCTAGAAGAATAATAATTACCCCCACAACCCCACTATGTTGGCATTTAGATATGTTAAAGAACATCATCATTTGATAGGAGATGTCATCGGTGGAGAGTATTGCAATGGATTTGTCAAGGAATTTGAAGTTTGAAGGCTAATTATCAGGTAAAGGGGTAACAACCAACTAGTTAGTGATTATTTTCCCCTTAATATAATTTTGCTAAATGAATTCTAAATCAAATTCAGCCAAAATCATAAGCTATCGAGCTACACGTTGGTTGTGATATGGTTTAGAATGCATGTATTTAAAGGGATCAGTTTGGGTGACCACATAGCCTTTGTGATTTATGAGATAATGGTGAAGCTTAGAGGTAGAAAAGACTAATGCAAGGCAAAGTTTTTCATTATGGGTATATCAATTCTCATAATCAATAAGTGTGTGGCTTATGTAGTAAACTACTTGTTCTCAATGTTGGTCATCTCAATGTGCAATCATAACACCTAGAGAATGGTAGAAAGGCTGATTTTCCTTAGGTGGAATAAGAATTAGTGAGGAAAGGAGGAATTTTTTAAGTTCATCAAAAGTTTCCTATAAATATATATTCCAATGGAAGGATACATCTTTTTTTAGGAGATGGTTAAAGGGTTGGCATTGATATAAAAACTAGGAAATAAAGCATTGAATTGACTAAAGTTTACCTTGTAAGCTATGGAGTTTTTTGATATTAGTAGGTGGAGGCATCTCTAAGATTTATCTAACCTTAGTAGGATCAACCTTGATACTATAAAGAGAAATGATAAAACCTAAGAGCTTACCAAAATGAATACCAAAGACATATTTCTTTAGGTTTAGTTGAATGTTATATTAGAGGAGATGAGAAAATATAATTTTGAGAATTGTCAAGTGATCTTGGAAAAGTTTAGACTTGTCAAGTAAGTCATCCACATAATCTTCCATAATTTTATGTAAGAGATCATGAAAAATGTAGGTCATGGCACATTGGTAAGTTGCACTAGCATTCTTCCAACCAAAAGGCATGACCTGATAACAAAAAGTCCCCCATGGGGTAATGAAAATTATCTTGTGTTGATCCTTAAGAGAAAATAGGATTTGATTATATATAGATAATCCATCCATAATTGATATCATCTCATGGCCATCTATTAGATCAAAAAGTTGGTCAATACTTGGCAATGGGAAATCATCTTTTGGATAGGTGAGGTTTAAATCATGATAGTCAATGCAAATGTAGATTCCCCTAGTCAATTTTGTGATAGGAACAATATTCAAAATCCATTATGGGTAGTCGATGGGTTGGATAAAGTTAACAAAAATGAGTGATTAGAGATCTTCTTTGATAAGGAGAGTAATATGAGGACACATCTTGTGAAGCTTCTACTTAATAGGTTTAGCATCTTGATTGGTGACAATGTTATGGGTGATGATAGAGGGGTCAATACCAGGCATGTCATTGTAAGACCAAACAAAGGCTTTGTTATGGTCATTAAGAAATGTGGCATAATCAGCTTGCTCAAAGGAATCCAAAGATTAGACAATCTTGAGGACATGAGGGTTATCATGAGAAGGTAGGTTCATGTTAATGGTTGATTCATTTAACATATCTTGTGTTTCAGATGGGAGAGATCATTGGTTATAAGAATCATCCACACCCATGTAGGTGAGAATTATGTCATCATCTTGACATTGGATAATGTTAATAGTGGGAGAGTCTTCATCAATTATTTTAGGTAAACGAGAGGAAGGGACCTTGTTTCCTTACCCTAATGATAGGTGAGAGGCCCAAATGGATGACATTTATTGAAAAAAAAATATTAGGAGGTATAGATAGCTCTAATTTGGTAGGTGATGGTGGAGAAGAAGGTGGAAAAGGAGAGACTGGTTCTTTGATAATTGGTACATGGGAAGTCTTAATGAGTTTAGTTGGTTTATCATATCCCACTTCATGCTTCTATTTTTCATTTTTAATGGTGTTGCTAGTAGGATATTTAATAGACATATAGACACCTTGTTCATAATGACCGAAACCAAATCCTTTCTAGGCACACCTATAGATATAGGTGTGAGTGAATTTAGGGTTACTCATGAAAGAGAAGTCACAGGTAAATGGTTTTGGTGAAGAAGATGGATTGCTAATAGTAGGAGCTTGATCAATTCCCCCATATGTGAAATTGGTTTGAAAGTTAGGGGGACTATAAGGGATGACCATCTAAATACAAGGATCATAATTTGGGTGCATGTGAAGTTTTGCATATTATTTTGGAGTATAGAACATGTTAAGTGTCAACAAATGATATTCATCGAGTGACAAACATTAAAAGGTCTCCTCCATGGGATCTTTGTTAGGAATTTGTGTTTGCCAATATTTGAGTAACCACAAGAGTATAGCTTATAAAAGCTTTAGAAGTATCATGTAGATAAGATGATGTTTTCAATGGGATGAGAAAATCATTGGGACTATAGGTCATGTTTCATGTTTTAAATGGAGGTGGGTCATCGGGTATAACATGTACTTGTCAATCATGTTCAAACTTGACATAGTAGTGCAAAGTTGAGGTACACATACCATAGCATGTATCCAAGGTTTTCCAAGTAGTATGTTATATTTAAACTCTCCTTCAACAATATAGAAGAGCTTAGGAATAGTGCAGGGACCTACATGGATATGTAAGATAATAGTGCCCACTATAGTCACTTTAGTATCATTAAAGGAGTAGAGTACCACATCAATTTGAGACATGCAATTGTTAGGAAGGGATAGATATTTGTAGGCATGGGTGGAAATAATATTAATACTATATCCCACATCAATCATAACTCTCTTGATATGAGTTTGATTAATATATGTGACAATAAAAATGGTAGAATCCTAATCTTCAGGGTGTTGAAGTGGAATTTATGAATCACTACAATAAATCAAGGAGCTAGAATTAAGGGAGCCAACTAAAGCTACAAGAGGTTGGGGATCATCCAATTATATCTCAATCACTTTCAAAGCACTAATAAAATATTTATGGGGTTGGGATGAGTTTTGGATTACTCATACAAAGACATTCTCATAGGAGTTTGGTGAAGTTATTTCACCATTGAGCTTTGAATAACATCCAAAGATGTTGTTTTATGAACACCCAAGATGGAAATCTTAGGATTAGGATGAGGAGTGTATTTGGTGAAAGGATGAGTCCAACGAGTAGTGATATTTTCCTTAGCTTTATCTTTTTGATTTTATGATTGTGTGGCCACATTAACTATGTTGATTTGAAATCTCAATGAAGGAGGTGGTAAAGGGGTTATGATGATATATTTAGGTTTGAATTTAGGTGGAATGGTAGGAGGCACTATGAATTTCAAAGGTGGAATAATAAGAAGGTTAATGGTGGTATCATTGAAGAGAGTGTCAACATCGAAGTGTTGTTGAATGAATGTTGTGAGGGATTTACAATTCTCAGTATCATGTCTAGGTGAATGATGATATAAACACACTTGTGTATCATAAAAATAAGATGGATTTATTCTAAGAGGAGTATAAGGCTTAATGGGAGGAATAGTTATCATAGAATATTTCAATAACTAACATAGGAAAAAGATTTGAGAGCCTGCAAGTGGGCTCATACTTTTTATGGTAATAGGAGTGGACACATTTTATTTTGGTGTTGGAAAGATAACTTTATGTAGTTATTTTTTTAGTGACAATATAGTTACATGTTTTTTTGTCACTTTCTTAGTGTCAGATGTGAGAGGTCTACCAGATGGTAAAGGTAGGAGTGGAGGTAGCTTAACCTTTTATTTTGCTTGGTTAGGAAATATTCTAACTAAAGTAAATGGGTGTGGTCCCAAAATAGATGCTAAAGTTGAGGGTTGAATAAGGGATCAGTAAGATCTAGGGGGATTAATTTTTTTTGTAATTTAGGCCATGAAACTCTAACTTGTGGTTGAGGAATTAAATCTAATTTCACATATGGATGAATTAAATTAGAAACAAGGTGTACACCTAAGGGTTTGATCTACTTTAATGTGGTAGATTCTTATGAGGGTGAGGGTTCTAACATAGATGGCTAAACTTTAGGTGATTTTGGTGAAGAATCTATAGATTTGTAAAAGACCTTGGGGTAAAGGGTGAGAGGGTTGGTAGTAAAGGTTAACATTCATTTTGTTGGATAAGGAGTTTTTAGATGGTCCTAAAATGCTGCATGATCTAGCTTCATGGAGTCAAGAAATTCTAAGCTTTTCACCAAACATGAGAAAGGTTTAGATGAAGTTGATGTAGGCCTTATAGTTGTGTCTTTAGAAGGTTTCAATGTTTGGGAGAGGGGGAAATTGTTGGTTTCTACTAATTTGGGACAAATATGAAAAAGAAACACAATGGGGTTCTATTCAATAGAGATAGGAGAAGAGACATGGTCTGCCATGGGTGGAGGGGAGGTAGGTGAAGAAGGTTCCTCAAGAGGGTAAAACATAGGTATTATGGCTCCCTTAATATGTGGGTGAGGCATGGGTAAAGTATGATCCTCTATAGGTAAAATAAGGGGTAAGAGTGGGAAAACTAGAGTAGGCACAATAGGTCACTCGTCTATTATGGGAGTAGTTAATACTGGCTCCTCTAAGTGCAAAGGTGGAGTGGGTGGGGTACTACTCTTTATAGGTGGAGGAGAGGTAGGTAAAGAAGGTTCCTCAAAAGGTTATAATTTAGGAATGATTTTCCCTTCAACATGTGGTTTAGGAATGGGTAGGGTGTGGTATTCAATTGGTAAGAGGATAGGTAATATTGGTGTAAAAGGAATTAGCATTATAGGCTCCTTAGGGGGAAAAAGAAGTGGTAAAGGAGGCTCTTCCTATTGAGGGAGTGGAATGGGTGAAATAGTTTCTTCTACTTGAGGAGGAAGAATGAGAAAAAAAATGCCACTAAATGTGGGTGAGGAGTCGATGAAATGGATGTCTCTTGTTGAGTAGAAGGTTGAACTACAGGTAAAGGAAAGACCATATTAATCGTATGGATATTATGATCACCTAAGTTAGTTGTGGATTGGACAATATTTTGATTTAGTGAATGGTTAGGAAAAGGGTGTTTGAACACATTCATACTTTTATTAGGGGGTACATTAGGATTATCCAATATGAGATCACCTCTATCAAGAATATATTGAACAATGTTCTTGAGTGTCTTATAGTTATTAGAATTGTGGCCTTTAACTTGATGGTAACTACAAAACTTATCTTCCTTATACCAGGTTGGGATAGGATGGAAAAGGTCAAATTATATAGGAGGTTTGATTTGAGTAAGGGTTAAGAAACCTTGTTTTAATAGTTTCTCTAAGATGGATGTATATGACTCCCCAATGGGAGTGTATTATCTTTGTTCATACTATTGTTGCAATTTCTTGGTTGGATTTTGGGAAGTTGAGGAATTTGATTGATTTTTGCTTGTGGAAGAGGTTGAATTAATGACCACCATGCTGTTGGAACCTTTAGTTTTTTGGTTAGAGGGAGAAGTTTTAGAGGAGGAGGAGGATTCATTTGATTTAGAATTGGGATTCTTACTATGCAACTTGACTTTACCTTCATCTATAACATGAACCTTGAGTTTTTATGCCATTGTAAAGGCCACATGAAATGTGTAAAAAGTTTATACCTAGAGTGTGGATGGATGTGCTTAACACATGCCCTTGAGAAGAGATAAATAAGCTTAGGTTGGGGTAAGGAGAAGGAAGTTGATTGATCAAACTTCTCCAATGAGAGACAAAATATGTAATAGACTCATCATCAAATTATCTAATAGAATAAAGGTTTATTATAGAAACCTTCTTAGAGAAATCATCTAGGAATATTTGTGTGAGTTGGGTAAATGATAAAAGTGAATGCTAAAGAATAGAGCTATACCAATCTAAGGAAAAACCTAAAAGAGACATAGGGAAAGTGTGAAGTAGTAATGCATCATCATGCCCTATTAAATAATAAGCATGTCTAAATGCTTGCAAGTGATACAGTGGGTCCTCTTTACTATAGAAATGAGTAAATTTATGGAGTTCCCATTGGATTGGATAAGGTTGAATAGGCACATAAGCATGGATTGGTTCATTCCATATCTGATCATAAGATAACACATTCTTTGAATTAGAAATAGATGTCTCTAGATTAGACATCTTGTCCATCAGCATATTAATGAGGTCTAGTGGGGGATTAGTTTGGGGGATACCTCTTAAGTTATAGGGAAGCTAATAAGAAGTAGAGGGAGTGTATGACATAGCCTACTGAGGTTGTGTTAGAGAAACATAAGGATAATGAGTCATAGGCTAGGGTATATAAAGAAAAAGGGATTTCCCATTAGGTTGGAGAATATGCCTTGGTTGGATATTTTTATTATAGGTTGGATTATTGGCATATTTAGAATAGTTGAAGGGTGAATCATAACCTAGGTAATTATAGGTGTGAGGGTAGATGTAATAGGTACCATTAAATTTAGGAATGGAGTGTGACTTGACTAAATTGGTTATGGTTATGAAAGTAGGGAAGTCACACTAGGGTTTAGGTGGGATTGGGTAGTTGGAGATGCTACAATTTGGACATTGTTTATATTTAGGTTACTCATCAAAGTGGTGGTTTGGGTAAACATGGGGAAAATAGTGGAGGCAACTAAAATTGAGCTTGTCTCCATTAGAGAGGTTGGCATACCATAGATTGGGTCACCTGAAGAATTATGGGTTTAGCTCATAGCAAGGTAATGTTGAAGGGTTGCCACATTGTGATCAAGAAATTTATCAAAATATTGATCTCCCTTAGGCACAATGGGAATTTGGTTAGGGTTAGGAGTATGCTCTATATCTAAATTATGCTCCATGATAGAATTAAAGGTGAGAGGGGAAGGTGGAAGTGGTTGTTGGCTTACGTAATCAGTAAGTATTTTGTCTTGATCTCATGTCAATACCATGCAAGAAGAAGTATAAATAGTCTTACTACCCTGTATTAGAAATAGTATAAGTAAAAACCAAGTTTGAGTGTGGGTAAATGGGTTATTTAAGCTTACTATTTTGAGAAGATGAAATTACAAAACTATTGATGTCAGTCACTTAATCGATGTCGGTAGAAAATGTTTTTTGATGTCAGTGGATTAACCGATGTCGATAGGTAAAATCAGCTGATGCTGATAGGGTTAACTAATGTTAGTCATTGTGATATCTTAGGAGATGGAAATTTTGATGTTTTAAGAAACCAAAAGTTGAAAATAGGTAAACTAGTAGATGTAAGAGGTTTGTGTAAGAAGGAAGAACACTTTAAAAAATTGAGATAATAGGTTATACAAACTAAGTATTAGAAATAGTATTGATTTTTTGAATAAATAGGAAAACATCCTTACCAAATCCAATATATAGAAGGAAATAGAAAAGGAGAAAAAAACATACAACCAACAACTATTAAGTCCTAGAGATTAATTTTTAGTCTTGTGTTGGCTTATGCCTTAATCAGATAGTGAAAAGAGAATTTTGTTATCAAAGGTACTAGAAAGCAATCTAGAGCTAGTTTCAGGTTAGTTTTAGTGCTCAAGAGGAAATCTATGTTAGATGAGGTACATGGTTTGTTATAGGAGATTGTTGTTTGCACTTCATGGACCTATATTTGAGCCATGCCACTTAGCCAAAATATTTATTCTATCTAGATTTTATACTCTACCAAAGAATGGAGTGGGTTCTACCCTTCATGGTGATATCCAAATAAGATAGTTGGGTAGGGTAAGGTGATCCACTAGGTGATGAAATCCTGATGGGCCTTTTCTCGTGTGAGTTTATATGTTTTCTTATGTGAATGTGATTTGGTTGTGTAACATAGGTGCACTATAATTTATTCAAAATGCTTATAATTAACTAGGTGAGTTAATATGCAACAAGTAAACAATGAAATGTTATAAGTTTTAAACCCAAATATGAAATGTTTAGATTCAAATGAAAACAAAGATGAAAAAGAAATAGAGTATGAATTTCACTAGCATAATGTACATGCAAGAGGAAGTAAAGAAGAGATTCTCTTTTTTTAAAAGAAAATGATAAATTAGTTTTAGAGGCAAAGAGAAAAGAAATAAAATTTTAGTTTAGTTCTTTTTAAATAGAAAATAAAATATTGAATTTTTCATTTTAAGGGAAAAGAAATGGAGGAAGTGAAAGAAATGAAGTTTTCACTATAATTCACCTATATGAATGCTTAAAACAAGAAATGAACACAAGGAAAACTCTAGGATCCCACCGAATGTGCCAAAAATGTTTTGTTGAATTTCATCTATTTCAAGTATAAAGGAAAACAAAAAAGAAAGGTGGGGATAAGTGATTAGAAAGAATTAGGATTGGTTTGCACACTATATATATACATTGTGAGCACTCCTCATTGGCTTGGGAGGACTACCTATAAGTAAAAAATCACTACCACAAGATGTTTTTTAGTAGTTAAATGAGTGGGTTGCCAAGCTACGTGCTTCTTCTAGGAAGTGTGAAACTTCCTTAGAGATGGTAGTCCACTTTTGAGAGACAAAAGAAGAATGAATAACTAAAAAAGAGGTAAAGAGAGAGTGAAAGAGAGGTAATACTACCATTATTAACAAACTATATGTAGTAGAGAGTGACAAGGTGTAGGTGGTGTATTTTGTTTATGTTTTAGAAGTTGTTTGGGTAGGTTTTAAAAAGGTTAGGGAATCCATAGTCACTAACATTAGTAGTACTACCAAGGTTAGTGGTGAAAGCGATTGATGTTAGCTAGGTTATCAAGGTTGATAGGGATAATAATTTCTTAGAGGCTTTTAGAAGGCTTTTTTGGGTTTAGGAAATGGGTTTAATCAGGGATGGGACATTAGGGAGCATTGTGTGTGTGTGTGTGTGTGTGTGTGTGTGTGTGTGTGTGTGTGTGTGTGTGTGTGTGTGTGTGTGTGTGTGTGTGTGTGTGTGTGTGAGAGAGAGAGAGAGAGAGAGAGTATGGTTTGAGTAGATTTGGTCAAAGTTTTGGTGTGTCAGGTAAAGGGAAAATAAGTGAGGAAGCTTTGTAACTCCTTCACAAGGGGTTTGGTTAGGAGTGCATAAATTAATGCATAGTAGATATAAATAAATAGCAGAATAAATGTTTAAAAGACCTATAAGATAAGTGATGTACTTAGATATAGTGGTCTCTAAACAATAAGTGCTAGATTGATGATCTTATCAGGGAGTCTAAACTTGAATACCTGAATAGAGATAACAAGTGGGTGTTGTTGGTCTTTAAGAGCTCAGTTCTTGATCATGATTAACTTACACAAGATGATAGTAAGCTAGGATGTCAAAAATATAATGCTCAGAGATTGAATGCAAGTAAGAATGAATTTTCTTGATTTCTACTAACCTAAACTTTAGGTTGTATTTTAGCTTATATCATCAATGTCAGCAATCCTGTCGATGTCGACCATGGGTTGACTGACATCAATGACCCTAAAATAGGTAAAACTTACTATTTTGTCCTATTTTATATTTTTCTTCATGTCAAGTATGGAACCCATTACAAAATGGTAAAAATAAGAGGTTAGGAAGGAGGTAGTTGATTAGGAATTTAGTTTGGAAGTGGTAATAAGTCTTAGGTAGTTAGGATGAGGGGACCAGGTCTTGAGGTGACTCATTAGGTGAGAATTAGTCATAGGGTGAGATGGATAGGTAAGGTTGTAACATGGGTTTTTAATTAACTTAATTAAGTATTTTAAATTAATGAAATGTGTGAGGGGTAAAATTATGGGTTAGGGAGGTTAATTGTTATTATTGAAAAATGGGTTAAAAGGGGTTTCAACATAGGGAGTTATGAACATACGTGTGACTTAATTTTGGTGTCTACATTAACTCAGTCAATTCCATCTCTTCATGATAGTTACAAAGCATCAAAGTGTTTCAATTAGCCCCCCCATGATGAATTAAGTAGACACTTCCTTCTTGCATGCCAATATGACTTGGAAAATTGCCATAACCTTCATGGTGGATAAGAAATGGGATTGCTCACCTCATGAAGTAATTACATAAGTTTCATGACCATACATTTAGTCCATGGTATACCTCTATTCCCATGAACATATTCCTTTGTTGATTAAGTAGGACTATTATATAATTATCCTAGTCTCTTAACTGCTTGCTACATGGATGGTTATAGGGATTAAATAGAACTTCCAAGATGAGTAAATGAGCCTATTTAAAGTTTGAAAAAATATAATACACTTATAATTATTCCCTCTAAGCCATATACACCTATAACCCTAGCTCATTTAGGTGAGTAGGTCACCTCTCACTAGTAATTATAGGTTGGCTCTTTAGTATATACTTACAGAGGCATTTCCAAGAAGATTTGTTAGTATTTTGTGGCTTTATTATTTATAATACCCTCATATTGCCTTCCCTAATGATCTTCAACCTTTCATGTAACTATATACCATTAAAATATCATTAAACCTTGCCAAAATAATGTTTTAGATATATTTGTATAACTGTCTATATAAACCAATGCCATAGATGGGATCTCCTTTCAGTGTACTATGAGTTTCAAGTGTCTCCCAAGTAATCCCAGTATAGTTGGATGAAAATTATTCAATATCTTATCTATCAAGTCACTATTAGGGTTTTAGCGAGGTTTGAGGGGGTTTGGGTTCTTATAAATGGTTCATAAATGTTAGGGTGCTAACCTATGAACCAAAACCACTATTTTATTATAAACAAGTCGCTTTAACTCTCCCAAAGTGATTATAACCCCATGAAACTATTCCATATAGTTATGAGCTCATCATGTTTCTCCTCAAGTGTTAATTATGCATTTATATATCCAAAAGGCAATTTGAAGCCAAAGTAACCAATTATGATCCTTCCTCTACAAACTAAAGTTTCTCACACACCTAATACTCTTTTAAAAACATCTCTATGATGGTTTGATGTGTTATCTAACTCTTTTTTATCCTTTGTTTCAATTTTCAAGTAGCATTGCTTTAAGGAAGGTCTTATGCCAATAGGCCTAAAGGTAGAGTTGTTGCATATTGAATACAAAATAGAGTTGTGAGACATTTGGTCACCATTTTTGGTGTGAAATCCATCTTTTAGGACCTTTAGATCATTTGTATTAGCTTGATTAATCCACTTGCCTCTTATGTGTGTGCACACAATCCTCTACCTAGGCATATATACATGCCTACAAGTGACTATTAGAAATGGGGGACTCTATAATTGGACATTATGAAAATCTTTAAGGATTCTATATCCCTCTCCTTTCTTAGAAAATATAGTATGTTTAGACCCCTTTTAATTTCTTGCATATAGGCTTAGAGTAGTTCTTTTAGGCCTAATTCATACACTACACACCTTGCACATGCTAACTAGTATACTATATGGGTGTCGATGTGACTTGGGAAGACTATAAATATTGCTTTAAGGTTCAACTTCCTCATTTGGAAGTGCTTTAGGGTGAAATTCACTCATCAAGTCTTAATTAGGGTTTAGAGAGGGTTTTGGTGTTCTACCATCTTAATGATGATTCATAGAGTATAGGTCCCAAAACCAAAACCTTTTTCCATGTATATCTATCCCATAGACCCCTTCATATCTATTAAATATCTCTTAGTTCCATGTAGAATGTACGATGATTACTGAGTGAAATTTGGTGAATTTTAAGCTCTTGGTAAGCATTTTGGGTGGGTTGACAGTATTAAGGATTATTCATAGAGATGGGATCCTAAATGCCACTCTTTCTTTCATGGATCTTGAGTGAATATGGGTCCCTAAATCCACCTAAGATCACTAGTATTGATTCATCTTGCCACATGAGATATGAGTGTTTGAGTTGGCAGATCAACATGGCAGTGTAAGGCAGTAGAGCTCAAGAGGGGTATTAAAACTAAATTTGATTATTTCCTTGTATTCCTATATTAAAAAACCTCCTTTAGGACCTATATAAACATCATACACATTTTTCATGAATTTTATTCTATTTGGGGATTTGGATCTGCCACTAAGGTGAATATGAGGTCTTGAGGGTTAAGGGTGGATTTAAGCCTTATAGACTTAGACTAGATTTTAGAACCCTAATCCACTTGTAGGTGTGTTTATAGATTAAAATTTACTATATAAACCTTATCTATATTATTTCTACCTTACTCATATGCCCTCAATTATCTTGACCATCACCCCAGTATTTCTCTTTCCTAGGTTTTCCTTGAGTCTCATTTCTAGCCTGAGTGTTTGACTTGTTCTGTTAGAGGCCTAAGTAGGATGTGTGTCTCATATTATATACTTTGGGTAGAATTTAAGTGTTTATTTAGAAAAAATTTAGGATATAACCATATATTTTGAGACTTAGTCCCTTGTATCTCTAATGATAACTCTTACATAATCATACACTAAAATCTGTGTCTTGGGTGTCCAACCTAGACCAGGCAGCTCTCTTACTTGGCCATACCATCATGTGAGACCTTTGTGGGCATAGATGTCATCATCACCCTTGGAGTTCCATTTCACATGTTTATTGGCATTACCATTCACCTTAGTAATGCACTCTAAAGTGACTAAGTAAACCTAAATGAATGTACATGTTTGAGTTAATTTTCTCTATCATTCCTTTTATAACTCTTTGTCCTTAGAAACATGATCTCTATGTTATGATAACCATATTAGTATAAATTTTATCCTTCATGGCATACTACATCTAATATTTAATGTTAGAGGTAGATCATTTATAGTTCTAATTTTGGGGATCTAAGTATGTTGACTATCAAGGGATCTTTAAGTAGACTTTTGAGAAATATAAGTGCTTCCATTGTTATACTTGAGACCCCAATGGCCTTCCATGAATCCAAATCACATCCCTTTAAGATATAAATATATATAATATATGAACCTTCTTTGAATTCCTAAGATTCTACTGCATATGATGGTTTTGAAATGTTTTGAACGTTGGTTTGAGTTAACCTCCTAAAAGTGGTTATGTTTCCTTAATAGTATTCATGTTTGAATATTCCTTTCTCTCATAGTTTCAATGGCTCTTGATAGAATTATGGTTAATTTGATCTAGTTTTTATGCTTTAGTCTTGGGAAGAAAATATTATCCTATAGGTAATGGTTATAGGTTCCTATGGAGTCTCAAAATTGTAACCCCAAACCTATTATGAGGTGGATTTTCTTGACAAAACCATCATATAACATAGGTTATTTGAGAGGTTTATATGGGTTATTGGTTCATGTTCAAGACCACCTAAGGGGACCCTAGACACTCTTATTTACATACTTGATAAGGAAAGACATTTGGAGTTAATTACTTAAATACATGGAGTGATAAATTGCAACTTAGGATTCCTCGAATACCTTAGCTTATGTTAATGAACCTTAACCTCTACTAAACATGTCTGTGAAGGCATTGGAGGACTAGTTATGGTTGCTTGCCTATGAAGGCCATAATGAGGTTTGATAATCCTAAAATCAAGAATTTTACACATGAATACAAAACTCCTTCCTATTCCATAGTGTTCTAATAACCTCTAATAACCATTATAATGGAACACTTTGTTCTCACTTGCAAACAAGTCCAATTACAAAGTCATACTTATTTGAAGGAAAACTATTGGGAGGGTTTAAGGCTCATAAAATCACTCCAATTATGATAAGGAGGAAAGAATATTTGAATAAGTCTAGGAAACCAATATTAAACCTCAAACCATTGTTAATTATCATGTATGTGCATTGGATGTTTTCCTTGTCAAGAAAATATTGTTTGTATTTTGTAGCTTATGATAACTTGGATGTTTATTTATTCTATAGACTCACACGTATGAACCATGGGTGGATAATGAAATTAAAGGACCTTTAGGACCTATATAAGTCATATATAATCAGTAGTTTCATCAAACATGCCAAAATGCATTAAAACCATTCCATTCTTGACCCTGTGTGGATGTAGAAGGCTAGTCTGACTACCTTAAGTTCTTAAGGTTTATTAATAAATAATAGATAATTATTTTTCAAACCAATGCTAGGGATAATAAGGCCATTATACCCCCTTCCTTTGGTCGATATATTAGGTTATCATCTTCTCTCTTTTATCCTTACTAAATAAGAACTTGATGTGTTATTGATGGTTTCCAAGGAGGATGGTGGGAAGAAGGGGCCAAGTTTTTATATTTCTTAGCTTGAAACTCCTAGACTCTCCCACTTTATGTTTTTACTTAACCCCTATATAGACCCATGACTCGTTTCTACCAAGTTTGTACTAAATGGATCTATACTTTCTTAAAAAATCTTACAAAACACTAGTTTCCTACATTTTTTAGGTTTTCAAACCTTGAAAAATTATTGGTGGGCAAGAAGAGGGAAAATAGGGGTCAAAATGCATTTCAAAACATGAATTATATATGGGGGAGTTAAAGAGACATTGTTTTCCATGTGTGATCCCCTTTAGTGAATAATAAAACATTTGACTTATGAAAATACATCTCATTTACATATGAAATAGTTTGATCATGTAATTATGGTTGTAATGAAGTAATTTTAAGGTGTTATTGATGGTCTTAGTGGTGTTTTGGGGTCAAACTAGCATCATTTTATGGTTAAACACCCCTTTTGAAGGTAATAGATTTGATCTCAAGTAAAGGTCCAAAAAGAAGATACCTTAATGTCTAACCAAAGGACCTTAAAACATGGTAAGGACCTAAACAAGGTTAATATATACTCTTTATAACATATTTAACCTTTTTATGTTGCGCTATCTTGTAAGCTTTCAACATACTAGATAGATTCATGATAAGGTATGATATACAACATTAAGTCATCTTCATTATGAGTAAATTCAAACTATTAGGACCCTTCCAAGGCTTGTTATAGACTTACAGACATATATAACATAAGGAGATTACTAGATACAAAATCAAATAGAGGGTAAAATACAACCATCATGACATATTAACATAATAACTCACTTGAACCTGTTACCTTGGCATGATGACCAATGATCTTAAACTGACTTAATACTTTAATAAACATAATAGGGTGACCAAGGTAGGTATAAATATTCATGTAATAGGTTTACTCCTTTCTATGCCTAAGGGAAGAAAGAAGTCAACATTATTGATGACTGTTAAGGCTTGAACTACCTACTGGTTAAGAGGACCCATGATCTTTTATATATCATTCATTCCTAGGTGAAGACTCTTTGACTGAACTAATACCTGATGAACATTACCTTGAAGACCTAAATTAATATAAATAGATATTCAAGACACATAATAGAGGCATAAAGGAAACACAACATAGACACATAATAAAAAATAGCAATAACACAACCAAATAAGTAACTAACATGGCATGTGCTACTATGTACAAGATAGTTTTCTAATTTCTAGTAGCAATACTTCAAGAACACCCCATTTAAATGGATATGGAATTCCTCACCACTAAACTTGGAAAATTGTAATGAATTTTTCTCTTTTCATATATTAATAACATATGGTCCACTCTAAAGACTATCAACCTTTGAATGCTTACCTGGCTTGGCATGATCTTCATCCCACTTAAGTATAATGTCACCTTGTTAGAAGGTATTTAAATAATCTCTCTTGTCAAATTATATATTGAACTGATATTTATGGGTCTACATGGCATGAATAACATCATCCTTTGTCTCTTCTATACCCCTCAATTCATTCATTCTTACTTCCATTGCATCATCTTCCATGAGTTCAAGTTGGTTTGTAAGTTTCAAGGCTAGAAGTTCAAGTGATATGGGCAGCCTTGCATATTTTCCATAGAAAAGAAGATATGTTGAATGTATATTATACCTCTTAATATTGATCCTATCTACCCATAAGGATATCCTTAGCTTGGTATGCCACTCCTTTTGGTTGTCTTCCATATTTATCTTTATTATTCTAATCAAGTTCTTGTTGGTGGACTCTACAAGTCCATTACCATATGGATAGTAATTGGATGAAAAAATAAGGTATATACCAAGGTTAATATCCCATTAACTCACCCTTTAACTCTTTAAGGTTAGTGCATTATCTGATATTATGGTGTAAGGGACCCTAAATCTTGTTAATAAACTATCATATAACTCCAAAACTAAGTTCTCATTTTCCTCCTTAAGTGCAACTGCCTCCACCCACCTAGTAAAGTAATTAATAGTATTATAAACCCAATTATTTCCTATAATATATGGAGGGGGGATCATATCTATAAATTCTAGGCCCCATTACATGAAGGGATGCTCCACTTGAATAGGCTTGAGAGTCAAGCTAGCTAGTCTTTGATTTCTTATGAACATAGAACATTTTTATCACATCCCATCCCAAGCATGAGATTACTTAAATAAAATTGGCTAAAAAACTCCTACTCTTATGATATTTTTTGATATGGTCTTTCCTACAAATCTCCCTCCTATAGCCCATCATGAAACTGGTCTAGGAGCTTGTCAACTTGGATAGTTCTACAGACCTTAAGATCATGCCATCAAAGTAAATTTTGAATTTTAACCCATCAATAAAGACATAAGGAATTTATTTTAGTCTTAATTAACTCCTCCTTATCCTATTTAGTCCTACTGGACATTCTTTCATTTGAAGGAATCTTACCATGTCTTGAGTCCAACTAGAAGGAGATGTAGGTGAAGATGTTTATTGATCAATTTTCATTGCCAAATCCACTTACTTGTCCTCTTTCACATCTGATACAAGGTTTTCACATATTCCCCTACCCCTAATGATATTTTTAACCTACACTTTTATATCATATTTCATGTATTTGGTTACCCAACTAGCTCTCTTTTCACTTAAATTTCTATTAAGGATGAAGTCTTTCATGTTAGGGTGAACCACCATGACAAATATTTTTATATTAGACACCATGTGCCTAAAATTATTAACATATCTCATGACTACAAGTATACATTTTTAACAAAACTATATGTCTCTTCATAGTCCTTTAATGTTTGGATAAATAAGGCTATGGGCTACTCAAGACCCTCACTATTTTACTACATAAGCATGGTAGAAATAGTATCATGAGTTGAGAATTCATAGAAGAATAAGTTTCTTAAAAAAAAGGTTGAGGAGGGTGGAAGATTGTGAAATGACCTAATTGATGGCTTCAAAGCTTCTTTTCCCTTCCTTAGTCTATGAAAAATCTTTATGTTTCTTGAGCATGAGGTTCAAAGGCCTTACCAATTCTACAAATTTGGGTATAAACCTTTTGATAAAGTTGATTCTTCCAAATAAAATCTATAATACCTTGTTATGTTTAGCTATGGATAAATCAATGATTACACATATCTTCTCAGGTTCTATAGAGAGGCCTTATTTTAACACATGTCCTAGAAGTCTACCCTCATAGATTATAAAAATACACTTTTGGGGGTTCAAAGAGACCTCATACTACCTATATATATCAAACACTAGCCTCAAGTGTTTTAAATGATCTTTGGAGTCCTTGGATAATACTATGATTTCATCAAGGTAGATAAGCACCATCTTATTGATGAGTCCTTAGAAGGCTACATCCATTACCCTTTGGAAGGTGGCTTCTATATTAGACAGTCTAAAGGGAATCTTGTTGTAAGAATAATTACACCACTTTTTTGTGAATTTAGTCTTGTGTTGATATTCCTCCTTAACTAACACTTGATTGTATCCTAAGTATCCATCAAGCAAGGAGAAGTGTTGTGAATTTTCAACCCTTTAAATATCTGATCCATGGATGGCAAGGGGTAGTGGTCTCTCAATGACACCATATTGAGATCTCTAAAGTCTACACATAAACTTATCTCCCCATTCTTCTTCCTTATATGCACAACATTAGCCACCCATGAAGAGTGTTTTATGGGGAAGATGATGTTAGATTCAATTAGCTTGGTCAACTCTTTTTTCATAAGGATCTCAATCTTGGGGTTGATTGGTCTTTACTTTTTTCTCACAAACTTAGCACTTGATTCTAAATCTATGGTATGTTGAGCCAAAATAGGGTCAAACCCCTTCATGTCATGATACTCCCAAGAAAATATATCTTCAAAATATTGGCATAACTCTATGAAGGTTTTCTTCTCCTCCTTGGTGTTCACTTTTCCTAGTTTGAGTAGCCTATCTTTGAAAATAGTAACCTTCTCATATTTCTCCTCTTTAATGGATATACTAGCCTTATCTTTCCTTAGCTGATTATCTTCATTGAATATATTTTCCAAGGTTACCAATCCCTTAGGTAACTTTTTTATCCTCAATTAGACAATCTAGTCCCCATACTATTGTTGCAATCTAATTTGATTCTTAGAGAATAATTTTTCCTCCTATTGCAAGAATCATGCTATCTACTTATCATTTTCAAACACCTACTAATTGACCTAATTATTAGGAAATGAAGGTCTATATATTACTTAGAATTCAAACTACTCCTTAATGTCCTTGATCCCACTTGGAATATCATATTGTGCTCTTATGGCTGACAACCAATTTACATATTGATTAGCCTCTCTTGTGATGGAGAAAATGTCAAAGGCCTCAAAATATTCCACTACATTCTACCATCTCACCTGATGCACTACTAACTCACTATATCCCATGGCTTGTATGAGCTTTATGTCTCTCTTTATTTCCCATTGCAACCAATGGATAAGTGATTCATACTTTGTTGTGTTACATGTGCAACTTAATTGAAACCTTAGCATAGAAAAGTATCTTTTTGTAGGAGATATAAGAATGACACCTACAACACTTCCATTCTTAGACCTAGAGCCATCAAAGAGTAAAATCCATACTCCTTCATGATCTTGGCTTGGGATAATGAGAGTTAGTATGAAATTACCTTCCTCATGCATATAATACACACCCAAACCTACCTCTTCAATTCTCTTGTATGGATCATAGCCATGGTTATCTTCCCACCATTCATGAAGGAATAAATATGATATAACTTCAAGTGATTCAATGGGCTCTTGGTCATTGGGGTGTTCATCCTCATCTATGATAGTGTAATTGACATTAGACAAGTTAGGTATGTAAGGATATAAATGGAACATAAAGATAGGCTCAAACCTTATGGTGAAATTTGTTCCATACCTAGTCCAAAGAACCATATAAAGCCTTTCAAAAGAGAGATATCCCCTTATCTTGGTAGTGAAATTCCTAAAAAAACATAAGGAACATTAAGGAGGGAAGTCAACTACTACCACATCTTGAGATATAGTGTAATTTGGACAAACAATCAAGACAATTTTCATATCCTTAAGGACACTAATAGTCTTAGTAGTAAACCCCTCTAATTATAGGACCCCTTTAGCATTAGGCTTATACTTTAGCCCCAATGTATCTGTTATAGAATTAGGCATGATATAAGTAATGGACCCACTATCAATCATATAGTTATGTACTAAGGAATCACCTATAATGAAAAAGTGATAGAAAGGAGGGGCTTAATTACCTTAGGTACTTGAGACTCATGAGATTGATTGGTATTGGTTGTGATTACACCCACCTTTTCTATCTACTTATATAAGATGTGGAGTTTGGATAGATCTTGGAGAAGACCATTTAGACCTTAGAAGAGCAAGATATCTCACATAGGTATGGTAACATGGGCCTTCTTCATTTACTCCATAATGATAATATGAGAGTTGGTAGGCTTTGCTGACAATTGAGGAGTAGTAGTAGCACTTGGAACCTATGTGAATTAGGGTATGAATGGACCTATATAAATCTTCCCTTTCCCATCTTAAAATTTTTGAGTTTGTGGAGTCTTAGGAGTTACACCTTATCTAGTAGCTTCTTGAGATGGTTTAGATGGTGGAGGGTCTACTCTTCCAACTTCTAAGTCATCACCAATTGTCATACTTTTAGCCCTTATATGGGTTATAACTAGACTATCTGCCTTAGTTGCACCTCCAATCTGATTGGATAAAACTTTCCCAAATTAATGTTATCTTTTTTGGAAGTTAACAAAAGTGGTCTCATATGGTGCCTTACTTTCACTTATTCTTTGTTGATTTGGCATCTCAACTTGAGTCATGATGAGGGTGTCTCCATGTTACATAAAAGGACCTTCCTTGTGTTGTATAGGAGGCTAACTATCATTTATTATGTGAGATTAATTCTACTACATGAAATAATCTTGGAAAACATCTCCACTTGAAATTATTGACATCTCATGTGGCTTCCCCCATTGTGTAGGCCATTGGTCTTCTTGAGCATAGTTGTTTTGAGTTAGGACTAGTGCTATAAAGGTTCTAGTAGAATTGGGGTTGAAATTGTTATATGGCCTTGCTTGACTAATATTCCCTTGACATTTTAGATTAGGCTAATATAGAGGTCTATTATATTGATAGGGCTGATAGGGGGATTGATGAAGTGATTTTTAAGGTTTATGAGGTAGAACCTGTTGCCTCTCTAAGGTTACTATCTTATTGTTTTATGCCTTCAATAACTCTTCAATCTTTCCTAATTATCTACTTGATTGGAATTTGCTTGATCGTGATCGATTAGTATTAGTAAGGGATTAGAGGTAGGTATAGGGGGTTCTGTCTCTTAAAACAAAGGCATGAGGGGTCTTGGGGTAAGCTTTCCTACTTATATTAGACAATTTTATGCCCTTATGTCCACCTCATAAGAATTTGATAGTGTATTCCCTCCCATGGATTATATCATGACTTCCACATCAAAATTGAGGGCTCTTAAGTTATACAAAAAGGCATAATTAGGGGTGGGATTTACTACCATGGGGATCCTATCCCAGGTGTTTTGAAACCTATAATTGAGGTCTACCATAACTCTTGGGGAACCCTTATAATTGTGGTGATTTGGTCCACTAAATACAAATAATCACTTTTATCCTCAAAATTTTTGCAAAGTTATTCCCTAGATTCATCTTAAGAATTGATAGACTCAGGGGTTAATCCCCTATACCATTGAAGTGCCTTACCCAACAAGGATGTTTCTAATAACCTAATTTCCACATTTTCTTGGGTTACATTTTTAACTAAGCAAAGGTTAGATATGTCTAAATATGTTCAACAAAGGTTGTTGAATTTTGTCTTATGAAATAGGGAAGGATCTTGAGTGTATTAATAGGTATATCATCAAATTGGTTCATATTTAAAGGGTTGCCACTATTAAACGGCACAAAATCTTGATGTTTAGGCCTAGTCATTAGAGGATTAGGGTTTGCAAAAGTGTTTTATTGAGAAGGATTATGTGAATTAATAGGTGTAGGATTAGGATTGGACCTAGGGTATCTCTTTCTTCTATCAAAGTCCAATGATAACTCAAAAAACTCAACTTCCTTACCTTTTGATGAAGACCTTGTGACTACGTTTGGCATGAAACTTGAATGTAGATCTACCACTATAGTGCTTGAATATCTTTGATATCATCTAAGTCTACATGTGCATGTTCCAACTCACTTTCTTCCTAGTCCTACTGGGCATGCCAAAAATCTTAACTCTCTAAATTTCACTCTTAGGAGAGGATTTACCAGACCTCTCCAAATTTTGTGTAACATAAGATTAATCCAAAGGCTTTGGGTGAGATATAAAAGGATTAAACCTATAGTTTATGGGGATAGCTCCCCTAATGAATCAATTTGAGATCAATTCCTAAGACATACTAATTTGTTAGGATGAAAAGAGATAAATAAATTAATGAAATAAATCTATCCTAATGAGGTGATGCACTAATATTAACTTATCCACTCTAACTGATCCTTAATCAACACTTTATGAACTATGTAATGATTAATGACCGAAACGATATTTTTAGTGAGTACCTAAGCATAAGTATTTCATGTGAAGTTTATGATGGATGTTTTCAACTTGAAGGTAATGGACAAGAGTCTTATTTAAGACACTATAAACTAGATTGATCTTCAAACACAACTACCAACACTTTGGCACATCACATGACCTATATAATGTTGATGTGGGTTTCATGCACACCATAAATAATAAGGTAGCCTCTAAAATTTTAGTATCTCAATGGATAAAAACTCCACTCCAGTGCATGAGTCATAAGTATTCAATTTGAATAACCTATTGATGGAATATCTGGTAGGGTATGTGGGTTGCTGACAAGGATTTTGGATGGAGGTATGGTCTCTAAAGGGTAGTGAATTCCTACATGCGAGTTAGATCAACAACTAGTTATTAATATAAAGTGGGTAGGCCTTGAAACAAACTTAAAAAGGAGGGAAGGGTAAGGCAAAAAAGGAGACATGTGGTTTTTAGGAATCACTTCTCTAGGTGGTTTCTAAATGGATAAGTGCTTTCAAATATTATGCCTATTGCAATCAGCTATTTCACACTAATAGTCAAACATGGCTTAGAATTGTAAGGGGATATTGATATAAGAAATTCGCAAGCCTTAGTAAAATGTTGGCCCTTTTAGAGTAGTTATTACACACCCTAATTCAGGATATTATGGCTCAAGATAATGAGGTATCTGAGGTAGATTTGTCACACACACAGAAAACTACATAAAATAATGGAATCATACACATTCAAAATTATGAATCAATCAACTCAATTATCCTTATCAACATAATATTCCCATATTTAAATAGCTATTACACCTCAAGGATTACTACATCAATCAAGATAATTATGAACCCATTTGTAGATTTTGCATACTTAAGGATTATTGAATCATAAAACTAGAGAAATAACATCTAATTACATAAATATTGAAAATAAAATACTCAAATGCATGGAGTTGACAATCAAAATTGCTTTGATCCTTTGTATTCAAAATTTTGACACCTCCAACTAGTGGATTACAATTGTTTAAATAGGATTAGATAAGGGGTCACCTCATCCCTCAAGTTCATGCAAATTCATTTACATTTAATAGTTAGAACATAAGTTCTAATTGTGTTCAAAATTGTATAAGAGTAAACTCATAATTATCAATTAGTCATAAGTTGACCTTTTCAAAACCATGGAACATGTGCATGTGTATAAAAGATAAAAGGTAACATTGTAAAATGATAGCTCAAACTACAAGAAAATTATAAATATATACACCATTAAAAAATTGTACATGCAAAAATAATGGCCTTGTTAAGGCTACATCATCTAAATATCCACATATACTTTGGTCAATGTAGTGGTTGGGGTAGTAGGATTTAGAACTATAGATATTGATGTGGTACTTGAAGTATAAATTTGAGATTGCTTCTTCTTTTTTTTTCTCCTTTTAACACTTGTCTACTACATCATGTTGATATCATATGATGTTTAAGTTAAAAAAAGAATGTTGGTGGATCTTATTTACTTAGCCAAGGAGTTTAGTATGTTTAGCCTTAGTCTCTTGGAAATTATTCTTGAAAATATCCACCTCTGTGACCTTATTTCTATCTACACTTAACTCAGATTCTAATTCTTCCAATGTCAAACCTTGTATACTCTACTTGAAGTTATTTGATGCCTCTTATATGATCTTGTCAAAATTGATCCTACTGATCAATTTACTTGTAGTGCCTTTAAACTTTGATAACTTTAAGTATTTAAAAATTTGTATAATTTGGGCTTCATATGCTTGATATTTTTGGATTAAATCCCCAACTAATTATAACCACTCCCAAGCTTCTTCGTACCTTATGACAACTAGATTGAGAGAATTGGATGCCTCAAATGGTGTTATAAGGTCTAGATGACTATATATTTTGTTTCATATGTATGCAAATAGAATATTAAACTTACCAATATCATATCTAAAATAATTAAACAATTGATTATTCTCATTTATATGAAGGGCCAACTTAGCCTTCATGAAATCCAATGCTTTTAATGAGTTGTAACATCTAGATGTTGCTTATTTAACCTCTGACTCTATGCCTATAGGGATATACACAGTCTTTGATTGTTTAAAAAAATTATACCTTATATTATATTTATTTCCAAGCTATCTTGGTGCCTTCATGGATGGAAACCATATCATCTTTGTGTTCTTGAGCTAGGTTTATAAAATCTCAACATATGGGGACTATCCCAACTGCCTATTCTACCTTGTAGTGAGGGAGAATACTTATTGTATTTACTCAAAGATTATTTCCCTTCATTTTTTATCCTAAAATCTCCTTTTATTCACTTTGTATATTCTACTACATGGTGGGTTAAATAAATTAGTGATAGAAGAGAGTTTAGTGATCTTAAAGCTGGGAAACTTGGAGGCCTTACTCCTTAAACCCATAGCCCAAGGAGGAATGTCCAACTATGATGCATCTAAGGTTGTAACTACAACCTCTTCCTAAGTTTCCTCAAGATTTGGTTATTTTTTTGGTGACTTGACAAGGATGTTAGGTAAGGAAGGCCAAATGATCTTAGACCAGTCATTCCTCCAAACTAAGGGAGTGGATGGACTATGACCAATTGGGGTTTGGCCTTCCTTTCCCTACTATTAATTACCAAAATAGTTTCTTCTATGGAGGTGGTGGAACACATGGGAAGGGTGATCTAAGTGGACTAGATATGAAATTATGGATGCCATGGAAGTTTGTACCTTTATTTGTATCCTCTTCTTCTTTATGGATCTAATGGTGGAAGTGCTAGTGGGGATGGATGAGGTAGCCATGGTGAATGGAATGGAAGTAGAAAATGGGCCAAAGGAGGTGGTTGTATCATATTTCTCAACCTTTAGGGTGATAAGGGGAAATTGGATGATTGTGGTTGGGGCAAAGGGGTGAATGGAGGTGGAAGCATAAACTTTCACCTTTGGGGGTCTCAATAAAGAAGAAAGTAGAACACTACCAAATATTAAAATAATAGACAAAGAAATAGCCATAAAATATTGGGTACCTAAGGAACCTTTGTCAACTAGATCTAATTCAAGGCTCAAGGCCTTAGCCATTTCTATCTCTATATCTTCCTCAAAATCATCTTCATCTCCAACATCCTCAATTTTAATAGCCTCTCCCTCTGTGTGTTATGAGTGTCATGGTGTAGGAGGAAAGCCTTGAGATAACTCTATTTTGGGACTCTCTATAGGAATCCTAGCTTTTCTTGTAAATAAAATGGGATTTTTTAGCTATGTAGTAGAGTTTTGATGGGTTGATCTAGTTTCCTCTTGTGTTTCTATCCATACAGATGTGGCAATCTGAGCTAAAGGAATAGTAGTAGCTACTTTAATTATGATTTTAACTAGTGTTTCTTGTGTTTATTACTCCTCATTAGAGTCTAAAATAATGGGATATCCCATGTATTCTCCATTGAGGTTGGGCTCATCTACCCTAGTCTCTTTATTTATAGTCTTAAGCTTCAATTTCAAATGGAGTTCTTGAGACAAGGAACCAACATGTTCCTTGGATTGTTCTTTGGATTTTCCTCTACAAAAATTTTAATGCTCCCATACTTTGTAAAAGGCCTTATTTCTATCTAATTCCATTTAATAGACTGAAGGGTAATCCTGGATCATTCTTAAATGATCCTCTTTCAAACCCACAATCCTTGCTCTTTTCAATACTTCCTTGTCATCATTGGCATTCAAAAAAAAAAAATCATACATAGGAGACATGGCTATAGGGGATATCAAGTCCCTATAGGTCATTATGAATAACACCATATGGGTCTCAATTCCTATTGGGAAGAATGGGGAAATGATATCTCTTTCTCTTACCACCCACTTCTCCAAAATGTTTTCTTATGGTGTATAACATTTTGTTGATGACTACATGATGACCAAAGTATGAACTTTTCTTCACTTTTTTTGGACAAATCTTCTTTAATGCTCCACCATAGCTAAAAGATGATATCTTGTTATACTGACTTGTATGGAACATATATTTAGAGACATAAGGGGTTCACTTTTTTCCCTATATCATTATAACTATGAAATTTGGATACAAGAAGTAATCCCCTCTTTTAGCCAATTCTTTCACAATATTTCCTCCAATTCAAGGCATAAGTGAGCCATGGATGGCTTTCCAGTCCTAAGGATCTACATCTTATACAATTTTTATGATTTTTCTGGTGTAGTCATGCACATGAATAAACTAGAAGTGGTCATAAATTTTTTTCTTGATGTAATCCATGGTTGGAGTCCATAATTCATTGAAGACTTTGTAACAGGTTCTCATGATAGTGTCTAATAAGTAAGAAACCATATAAAAATGGCCTATAGGCATGGGGCACTTTTCCTTATGGATTATTTTTTCCCTCAAGTAGAAACTAATAATTTATCCTATTTTAACTTAAGATCACTGGTTAGAAACACGTGCAATAGTGGTACCCAATTTAGATTGACAAAATAAATGGTAAATATACCATAAAGTTTGTATAAATAGAAATGCTAGTGTGTACTCCATCCCAAATTTTTCTATGGGAACATTCACCTTTGGATTATTTACTTTGAAAGGTATGGCTTATTTGGGGAGCAACCATGAAGACATCACCTTCTCAATTGTGTTTTCTTCATTCTATTGTACCAATCTATGCTTATCAAACTATGCATCAGGTGTGTATAGGGATAACTTTACTTTTAGTTTATTTAAACTTTGATAAATTTAAGTCTTTCAAAATATGGATAATTTGGGCCTCATATGATTGATATTTGAGGATTAAATCCCCAACTAATTGTAACCACTCCCAAGCTTTTTCCTACCTTATGACAACTAGATTGAGAGAATTGGATGCCTCAAGTGGTGTTATACGGTCTAGATGAATATATATTTTGTTTAGTTTATATGTAACTAGAATATAAAAATTACCACTATCATATCTCAAGTAGTTAAACAATTTATTAGTCTTATTGATATTAGGGGCCAAGTCAGCCTTCATTAAATCTAATGCTTTCAATGAGTTGTAACATCTGGATGTTGCTTCTTAAACCTCTACCTCTATGCCTATAGGGATATGCACAGTCTTTGATTCTTCCAAATATTGTTCTACCTTATATTATAGCTATTTCAAAGCTATATTAGTGCCTTCATGGATGGAAACCATAGCATCCTTATGTTCTTGAGCTAGGTCTATGAAATTCTCAACATATGGGGGCTATCCCGACTACCTATTCTACCTCTTAGTGAGGGAGAATACTTCTTGTATTTCCTCAAAGATTATTTCCCTTCTTTTTTAATCCTGAAAATTCATTTTATTCACTTTGTATATGCTACTAGATGGTGGGTTAAATAAATTAGTGATAGAAGGGAGTTCAATGATCTTGAAGCTGGGAAACTGGGAGGCCTTGCTCCTCAAAACCATATCCTAGGGAGGAATGTCCAACTATGATGCATATGATGTTATAAATACAATCGATTCATAATTCTCCTCAACATTTGGTTATTTATTCATGACCTAATAAGGATGTTAGGTAGGGAAGGCCAAATGATCTTAGACCAGTCATTCCTCCAAACTGAGGGAGTGGATGGACTATGACCAATTGAGGTTTGGTCTTCCTTCCCCTACTAGAAATTACCACAATAATTTCATCAATAGAGGTTGTGGAAGGCATGGGAAGGGTGATCTAAGTGGACTGGATATGAAATTTGGGTGTGGCCATGGGAGTTTGTATGTTTTTATATATTCTCTTCTTCTTTATGGATCTAATGGTGGAGGTGCTAGTGGTGATGGATGAGGTATCCATGGTGAATGAAATGGAAGTGAAAATGGGCCAATGGAGGTGGTGGAATCATCTTTATCAAACTTTAGGCTGATAAGGGGGAATTGGATGAATGTGGTTGGGGCAAAGGGATCAATGGAGGTGAAAGCATAAACTTTCACTTTTGGGGGTCTCAATAAAGAAGAAACAAGAACACTACCAAATATTAAAATAATAGATGAAGGAATAAACATAAAATATTGGGTACCTAAGGAACCTTGATCTTATGTATATACTTCAAGGCTCAAGGCCTTATCCATTTCTAGATTTGTATCTTCCTCAGAATCATCTTCATCTCAAACATTCTCAATTTCAATAGCCTCTCCCTCTGTGTGTTATGAGTGTCATGGTGTAGGAGGAAAGCCTTGAGATAACTCTATTTTGGGACTCCCTATAGGGATCCTAGGATTTTTTGTAAATATAATATGAGTATTTAGCTATGTAGGGGAGTTTTTATGGGTTGATCTAGTTGCCTCTTGTGTTTCTATCCCTATAGATGTGGCAATCTGGGCCTAGGGAATAGTAGTAGCTAATTGAATTATGATTGTAACTAGTTTTTATTGTGTTTATTATTCCTCATTAGAGTCTAAAATAATGGGATATCCCAATTATTCTCCCTTAAGGCTGGTTTTATCTATGCTAGGATCTTTCTTTATAGTCTTAAGCTTTAATTTCAAAGGGATTTCTTGAGATGAGGAACCAACATGTTCCTTGGATTGATCCTTAGATTGTTTTCTACAAAAGTTTTAGTGCTTCCATCCTTTATAAAGGGCCTTATTTATATCTAATTCACTTTCACAGATTTAAAAGGATCATCCTAGATCATTGTTAAATTATCCTCTTTCAATCCCACAATCCTTGCTCTTTACAATACTTCCTCCTCATCCTTGGCATTAAAAAACAAAAATTTATAGGCATAAGAGACATGGCTATAGGGTATATTAAGTCCCTATAGGTAATTTTGAATAACACCATGTGGGTCAAAATCCCTATTTGGAATCATGGGTAAATGATAGCTCTTTTCCTTACCACCCACTTCTCCAAAATATTTCCTCATGGTGTATACCATTCTATTGATGACTACATGGTGACCAAGGTATGAACTTTTCTTCACTTTTTTTGGAAAAATCTTATTCAATGATCCAACATAGATGAAATATGATCTCTTGATATAAAAATGTTTGTCTAACATTTCTTCAGAGATATAAGGGGTTCACTTTATTTCCCTAGATCATTATAACTATGAAATTTGGATACAAGAAGTAATCCCCTCTTTTAGCCAGTGTTTTCATAATATTTCCTCCAATTCAAGGCATGGGTGAGTTGTGGATGGCTTGCCAAACCTGAGGATATACATTTTCTATAATTTTTATGATGATTTTGGTATAGGCATACACATGCATAGACTATAAGTAGTCATAAAATTTGTTCTTAATATAATCCATGCTTGGACTCCATAATTCATTAAAGACATTGTAGCAAGTTCTCATGATAGTGTCCAATAAGTAATAAATCATATAAAAATGGCCTATAAGAATGGGGCACTTGTCCTTATGGATTATTTTTTGCTCAATTAGAAATTGATAATTTATCTTAGTATGAACTTAGCATCACTGGTTAGAAACATGTGCAGTAGTGGTACCCAATCTAGATTGATAAAATTAATGGTCAATATACCATAAAGTTTGTATAAATAGAAATCCTAATGTGTACTCCCATCCTAAATTTGTCTATGGGAACATTCCCATTTGGATTATTTCCTTTGAAATGGATGGTCCATTTGGGGAGAAACCATGAAGACATTACCTTCTCAATTGTGTTTTCTTCATTCCATGGTACCAACCTATGCTTATCAAAGTATGCATTGGGTGTATTTAGAAATAAATTTACTTGTAGTGTCTTTAAGTTTTTATAACTTTAAGTCTTTCAAAATATGAATAATTTGGGCCTCATATTCTTGATATTTAGGGATTAAATCCCCAACTAATTATAACCACTCCCAAGCTTATTTCTACCTTATGACAACTAGATTGAGAGATTTAGATGCCTCAAGTGGTGTTATAAGGTCTAGATGACTATATTTTTTTTCCTATGTATGAAACTATAATATTAAACATAACACTATCATATCTCAAGTAATTAAACATTTGATTATTCTTATTGATATGAGGGGCTAAGTCAGCCTTCATGAAATCCAATGCTTTTAATGAGTTGTAACATCTGGATGTTGCTTCTTAAACCTCTACCTCTATGCCTATAGGTATATTCAAAGTATTTTATTGTTACAAAAAAATTTATACCTTATATTATATTTATTTCCAAGATATCTTTGTGCCTTCATGGATGGAAAACATATCATCTTTGTGTTCTTGAGCTAGGTCGATAAAATTCTCAACATATGGGGATTGCCTAACTACCTATTCTACCTCTTAGTGAGGGAGAATAATTATTGCATTTCCTTAAAGATTATTTCCCTTCCTTTGTTATCCTAAAAATTACTTTTTTTCATTTTTTTATGTTACCAGATGGTGGGTCAAATAAATTAGTGATAGAAGGGAGTTTAATGATCTTGATGCTGGGAAACTGGGATGCCTTACTCCTTAAACCCATAGCCCAGGGAGGAATTTCCAACTATGATGCATCTAAGGTTGTAAATATAGCCTCTTCCTAAGTCTCCTCAACATTTAGTTATTTGTTTTACCTGACAAGGATGTTAGGTAGGGAAGTCTAAATGATCTTAGACTAATCATTCCTCCAAACTGAGGGAGTGGATTGACTGTGACTAATTGAGGTTTGGAATTCCTTCCCCTACTAGAAATTACCACAATATTTTCTTCAATAGAAGTGGTGGAAGGCATGGGAAGGGTGATCTAAGTGGAATAGATATGGAATTGTGGAGTGACCATGGAAATTTGTACCTTTCTAGATATCCTCTTCTTCTTTATGGATCTAATGGTGGAGGTGCTAGTGGGGATGGATGAGGTAGCCATGGTGAATGGAATGGAAGTGAAAAATGGTCCAATGGAGGTGGTGGTATCATATTTCTCAACCTTTAGGATGATAAGGTATAATTGGATGAATGTGGTTGGGGAAAAGAGTTCAATAGAGGTGGAAGCATAAACTTTCACCTTTGGGGGTCTCAATAAAGAAGAAACAAGAACACTAACAAATATTAAAATAATAGACAAAGGAATAGACATAAAATATTTTGTATTTAAGGAACATTTCTTGACTATATCTACTTTAAGGCTCAAGTTCTTACCCATTTCTAGCTCTATATCTTCCTCAGAATCATCTTCATCTCCAACATCCTTAATTTCAATAGCCTCTCCCTTTATGTGTTATGAGTGTCATGGTGTAGGAGGAAAGCCTTGAGATAACTCTATTTTGGGACTCCCTATAGGGATCCTAGGATTTTTTGTAAATATAATAGGAGTATTTATCTATTTAGGGGAGTTTTTATGGGTTGATCTAGTTGCCTCTTGTGTTTCTATCCCTATAGATGTGGCAATCTGAGCCTAGGGAATAGTAGTAGCTACTTGAATTATGATTGTAACTAGTTTTTATTGTGTTTATTATTCCTCACTAGAGTATAAAATAATGGTATATCCCACTTATGCTCCCTTGAGGTTGGTTTTATCTACCCTAGGATCTTTCTTTATAGTCTTAAGCTTTAATTTCAAAGGGATTTCTTGAGATGAGGAACCAACATGTTCCTTGGATTGATCCTTAGATTGTCTTCTACAAAAGTTTTAATGCTCCCATCCTTTTTAAAGGGTCTTATTTATATCTAATTCACTTTCATAGATTTAAGGATCATCCTATATCATTGTTAAATTATCCTCTTTCAATCCCCTATTCCTTGCTCTTTACAATACTTCCTCATCATCCTTGGCATTCAAAAACAAAAAGTCATACACATAAGAGACATGGATATAGGGGATATTAAGTCCCTATAGGTCATTTTGAATAACACCATGTGGGTCCAAATCCCTATTGAGAATAATGGGGAAATGATAGCTCTTTTTCTTACCACCCACTTCTCCAAAATGTTTCCTCATGGTGTATACCATTCTGTTGATGACTATATGGTGACCAAAGTATGAACTTTTCTTTGATTTTTTTGGACAAATATTCTTCAATGCTCCACCATAGATAAAAGGTGATATCTTGTTATAAAAAATTCTATGGAACATATCTTTAGAGACATAAGGGGTTCACTTTATTTACCTAGATCATTATAACTATGAAATTTAGATGCAAGAAGTAATCCCCTCTTTTAGCCAATGTTTTCATAATATTTCCTCCAATTAAAGGAATGGGTGAGCCATGGATGGCTTGTCAAACCTAAGGATATACATCTTATACAATTTTTATTATATTTTTGGTGTATTCATACACATGCATAAACTATAAGTGGTCATAAATTTTGTTATTGATGTAATCCATGGTTGGACTCCACAATTCATTGAAGACATTGTAGCAGGTTCCCATGATAGTGTCTAATAAGTAATAAATCATATAAAAATGGCATAAAAGCATAGGTCACTTGTCTTTATGGATTATTTTCCCCCTAATTTATAAACTAATAATTTATTATAGTGTGAACTTAGCATCACTAGTTAGAAACACGTGCAGCAGTGGTACCCAATCTAGATTGAAAAAATGAATGGTCAATATATTACAAAGTTTGTATAAATAGAAATGATAATGTGTACTCCCATCCTAAATTTTTATATGGGAATATTCCCCTTTGTATTATTTCCTTTGAAAGGGATGGTGTATTTCAAGAGCAACTATGAAGACATCACCTTCTCAATTGTGTTTTCTTCATTCCATGGTACCAACCTATGCTTATCAAAGTATGCATCAGGTGTGTTTAGGGATAAATTATTTGGAATTTAGTTCCATAAATTCATGTGATGAATATTTTATTTATATAATGATGAAGGCATCCTATGTTATCTTACTTGAGAAGAATAGATCTTGTAGGAGGTTGATTCATGGCATCACCAAAGTGTAATCATTATCTTTTTAGGGAAATTAATTCCTTGATAAACACTCACTTAAGGAGAATGATATTATCTAAATATAATGAGAATATATCTATATAATTGATAACATCCCATACCTCTAAATAATTTGCATACCAATTTTCAAAAATGGTAGTATTGAAGACTCTATTAGTAAACTCTGTGGAGTCCTTGATTAATTATGGGGATGGTGGATTTGTTCCTAAAAATTTCCTAGATGAAGATATAATTTCCATATACATGGTTAGTGTTACTTTAAGTATCCTTCTACATGTTATGTGTTGTATGATCAATCTATGCTCCTAATCTAGTCACTGATTCTTTATACAGTACTCGCGAGATAGTAGCTAGGGCTCTTTTGCAATGTAGAAGAGTAGTAGACTTCAAATGCAAGTTTCATTTGATATAAATGAAAGCTTCAATAGCTGCACATCATGTATATATATTGTCACATTGAATACCAGTTTGCATGATATTAAATTCCCAACATTCACTTCCTTTATTTCAATATATAATTCAAATTTTTTTAGTTTACATTGGTAGGGGACTTTTACATATACTATTAGGAAACATTTTAACTTTATTTAGCTAAGTATAACAAATATTTATATTGTTCTCAGCATTTGGGTATTCATGTTTTATGTTAGGGACCAATATTTATAAAATACCTAAAAAAAGAGATTGAAGACCTATTTTCATTGGATAAAATGTACGTGGTACTAATTTTGAAGACCTATTTACATAGAATAAAAATTACATGATAAAAACTCTGATAAGAATGAATTATTTTGGAAAAAAATTTGATACAACTTTTCTAAGAGCCAAATTCATGCAGAACAAAAGTTTTGAAGACCAAAGTTTGAATGGATAAAAGTGTTTAAAATGTAAACCCCAAAAATTTATGGGATAAAACATAAAACATAAAACCCAAAACCAAACCTATCATATAAAATTTCTTAAAAAAATGCCTAAACAAAAGTATGACAAGTGAAATCCTTGAATACATTCCTCTAAATTGCCTAAGTCCTAAAAACATTCATATTCTAAACTCCCAAAAGGCATTGGTGAAGTTAGTCCATAAAATAATACATGAATACCATGTCCATTTCTCAAAGTATAAATATTAATAATCAATCATTCCCAAAATTTTCACAATTATATAGAAGATAGGTTCAATAATCAAGGTCTAAATCTTACAAAAGTGGGTTCCCATCTCTCCTTACATAAAAAGGGGGATGTTGGATACAAAAAATGGTAACTCATATGGGAAATACTCCTAAGTATTCAAGAATATTGAACTTTGGTTAGTAATCCTTAGATCAATTTTGGAGTGTGTCACAAAAGAATACTTAAATTAGGAACATGAAAGAGACTCCCAGGTTGATTCACAAAACATACTTGACTTCCAATTCCATGGATCTATGTTCGTCAAATGTGGAATTAATTTAACTCTTGTTATAATGAGTTTTTCAAAGGATTAAAGAATCTGTAGGTTTCATTTCAGTATCTCTTAAATCTCATTAAATCAATGGCATCTTAGGCATTACTCTACTACCAGCCAAACATCCATAACCTCGACAAAGATACATTAGTCTCCTTTTCTTCTTTTTAAATTATTTTATTTTAACCATGATGCATGTTACATTGACCTTATTTCATCATGTGATCCTTTTGATTTTATTTAGATAGTCTTTTCTCTTTTGAACCCATTGGTTCTTTTATTCTTGAATGAAAAGAGAAGAGTTAGAACCCTAGTGAGCTAGTATGATTATAAAATAAATCATTACCAAAACATCCCTACCAGCCACATCTATACCCAAAATTGTCATTTACAAAAAGGTATTTAATGTGATAAGTGAATTTGATCTAAAAAACAAGAAAAATTTCTAAATTTGCATGAAGTACTCTGAGAGAAACTTCCACATACCTGGTGAAAGTATTCAATTGTGACACCATCCAGGATACTCTATGATTACCTAATTTCATCATGAGGACTCAAAACATAGAAATACACCAAATTTATGGATAAGTCCCAAATTGTTTATTCTTTTTTACATCCCCCCTTTTCTAAAATTCTATTTTGATCATAAGTTTAATTGGTCTAGATTTCAGCTTGGTTACATTAGAACAAACATAATTTAGATTGTCATAGAAAGAAATAAAAATGGCTAATATAGAAAGCATTGAACCCCTAGTATAAGAAAGCAAGAAACTAACCTAAGAAATCAAGGAATATATTCTAGGAAAGCAAGAAATGTAATCTAAAAAATTAGGAAATCTAATCTAAAAAGGCATGCAATCTAATCTAATCCCACATCTACATTTACCACTCATCTTTGTTAGTTTGGGGTACCTTCAGATGGTATAACCATAAAGTAATATTTTAAAAACTACCAATTGACTAGATAGGTAAGTTCATTGCCCTGTAGGTCCTTTATAAAAAATGCATTATTACCCATGATCTTTGAAATCTGATATGGTCTAATCCATAATGGGGAAAACTTATCATGTTGTCCTTTCTTCTCATCAACTTTATCCCAAAGTAGTACGAGATATAAAATCCTAAATGATTTAACCTTTACTCTCTTATAAAACCATCCCTTGACCACATCCTAGTGTTTGTTGAATGTTTTCATGGCTTCAATCCTTGATTCTTCCATCTCTATTATGTCTATCAATCTTAATTATGCCTTATCACTTGGTTCCATATAATCTTGCATGAACTAATAAGTAGATAAATTCAACATGATAGAGAATATAGGTATGTATCCTTATACCAATAGATAGGGTGAAAATTTATGGGCATATTTATATCTTATTTAGTCTACCCAAAGAGCATACTTCAATAAGTTGTGTTAGTTCATCGGCTTGTCCCTTGTTGATTTCTTAATTGCATCTATTAGGTTCTTGCTCATTGATTCTTATAGACTATTTACTTGGGGGTAATGGTTAGAGGATGATCTAATAATAATATTATTTTCATGTTCCCACTCATTAGTTTTTTATATATAAAATTCAATCCATGATCACAAACCAAAGAAATAGGTGTTTCAAATCTAGTTGTTATGTGTTCCTCTAAGAAATGAGTCATATCTTACTCTCTATAATTATTTGTGGCTATAGCTTCAGTCCATCTAGTATAGTAGTCAGTAGTAGTAAGCATAAATTTATGTCCCACTAAGGAATTCAAGCTAATAATGCCAATGAAGTCTAAAACCCATTGGTAAAATAGCCTTCCTTCAACAACTTCCTATAAGGGCATTATTATTTGTACCTATTCTACCTATTTAAGGATTGATTTTAGGTGTTTAGGGATGTAAAAAATGGTATAGGGTATTATTTCAAGACCTATTCTTCTTATTTAACTTATGTGTAAGTGTTGATGGTGATTATAAAATAGCTATAAGGAGCTCACAAAATGACTAGTCTATGTAAGACAAGATATTATAACCCATGACAGTGAGAATGGTTTACAATAGAAAAATGGCCATTGAAGCATATGAATTTTATGATTTTAAATGTTCTAAGTTTGTTATAGGATCACATGAATGCATTTTAAGATCAATTAAATGTCTTCACAAGTGTTAGATGTCATGTTCATCATGATTGGTTTTTGGAGCTTGTAGGTAGTCTAAACTGGCCTATTTGGAGAGGCTAGTTTGAGCTATTATGAGTATATTTTGAGGTTAGTGAGACCTTTTTGGTATTATATGAGTGTCAAATCTTTAGTAAATGGATTTGGTATTCATATTTTGTCTCTATTTTGGTTGGATCAGTCAAAGAGCTTTGATTGAGTTTTTGGTGTGCATAACTAGTTTGAGTAATCAATTTATTTGAGTTGGTTTGGCCTATGTGAGCTATGTGAAGGTGAAAATGGATTTTTAGGTGTTTTTAAAGTCATTTAGGACCTATCCATGTGTTTTTTTTGATAAAAGTTTCTATATGCTTCAGTTCTATATGATTATATTTTATAGGTTTCTAGTCTTATTAGTGAGTAATCTAAAAAGCTTGGTTCAAGGTATGAATTAGAGTTTAAGATGATGTAGACCCATGTGGGAGTGAGAAATTATATATTGGAGTAATATTTTATGTGTTTTAAGCATTGGTGAGGGTTATTATTCATGGAGGTGGTCATATGTGGTGAATGACCTATAAGGGCTAATACATTAGGCATAATTAAGATCTAAAGGATGGTTAATCTTATTTTGAAGTATAGATGACCTATGGAGTCTTTGAGTTGGATTTATGACATGTATGAGGATATTTTATAAGGGTAATATAGGTATATGATGTATCATGGCTGACTAAGATGGGTTAGATTATGGAGTGATATATATATAAAGTCAAATTGGCATATTTGTGTAGGTGTGAGAGTGTGTACATTCAAGTTAAAGAAAGAGCTCAATAAAGGAGAAAATATGGGTCATTGAGGACCTTCAAAGTTTGAATATAATTAATGATGTTTTACTAATCATTTTATGAGCTAGCAAGTCATTAGACCTAATAGTCTAAAGTGTGACCTAGTTAAGCGAATGGTTTTTGAAGGGGATTGCAAGTGTTAGAGCAAGAAAAGGTCATCATCAAGTGTAGAAGACATCTAATTAGTGGTGAACATCAGATAAGAGGTGGTTGAGTGGGTGATTAATCACCTAGGGGTTGTATCTTTCTTTCTAGTTGGAGCTAGCTAAAGGTCTAGTTGGAGCTAGCCTAAATTGAGGGGTGGATGTTCCTTGATCAGTTAGTGCTAGTCTAAACTCCTATTTTCTTCATCTTATAGGATATTAGTTGAAATATTTGTCAATATTGAGAGTGGGTTTTCTCCCCCTAGAGGGTTTCCCACATATATGATGTGTTCATGTGATATATGCTCTTGTTCATGTTTTTGTGTATAAACTTTCATGTCCATGTATGATGAATGAGTTTAAGGAATTGAATAAGCATTATTAACTACTAATTTACCCCCCTCTTAGTAGATACTCTCAAATAAATACCTTATTATATCCTAAAAATCCATCCTAGAAGGATATCATTTCAAAACCACTTACTATCTATATCACCTCATCTAGAGAAGGTAGGGGATAATTATCCTTTTTAGAAGCCTTATTCGAATTCCTAAAATCCACACATAGTTTGATCTCACTATTATTATTTCTTATTGGGACTCAATTGGCCACCCAAGTGGAATGTATTAATAGAAAGATGATTTTTATAATTAACAACTTCTCTAATTCTATCTAGATGAGAGGTTCCAGAATAGGATTGACTTGTCTTTGCCTCTGTCTGAATGGCTTATGATGTCGATTCAAAGGAATCATATGAGTAATAACCTATGGGTCATATAATTCAAGTCTTAATATGTCCAAGTGATGACATTTTTATAGTGTATGATTAAATCCTTCACATGTTGTCTCTCTTCTAGGGTACAACTGAGTTTGATATTAACATAACATGGGCTATGTTCATCTCATAGATTTTCTCTTTTGAAGTCTAATTCATTGACCTTAGGTTGTTTGATCTATTGAGATTGAGGGTCTATGTCAAAGGATCTTTCCAAATATACTAACCTACATGGAATATTATTCTCTTTGAGTTGGATAATACCTTCCCTATCTAATTCCTCTTGACAAAGGTCATTAATATCCTTTTCATCAATAATTGGGGACTCAAACTGCCTTGAATTGGTTAGAAACTAGATAATTTATTGGTCATCATCAAAAACTTGGAAATTTTATACATTAATAGGAATAGAGGGACAAGCTACTAATTAAATGGAGAACCTTTTTACTTTATATTCTTGGAGGGGCCCTAGATCATCAATGGTGCAGCTAGAAAATTGATTGCTTGATTTTGCTCTCTAGAAAGGGATAGGATGTTGAAAGATTCAAATATTTCAATCAAGTCTCATGCTCTATTATTTTATCTTCTTAAATAAGATAATTTATATTGGTATTTATTTTTGACTTGGTTAACCGTCAGCTCTAAGTCACCAAATACTATTATTTGTTTTGTGTTGTTCTAAAGTACAAATTGTAATCCTAGAATTAAATCCTCATATTTAGCTCTATTATTCATGCATAGAGATTACAATCTATATGTTTCTAGGAATTTATTTCCTTATGGATAAATCAACTCAATCCCTATACCTAACCCTTGCTTATATCTATCACCATCAAAGTGCAAAGTCTAATCTAATTGGAACCTTCATATTATAGCTTCTATACTTGATTTTTAGTAGTAAAAGTATAAATACCAAGGCTAGGAGACTCATACTTTACCTCTTCATTGTTGAAATTATATTTCATGATGGGCTACTTCATTATTATCTCTCTTTCAATTCTAAGTTTATTTTCAACTCCTATCCAGAGCATCCATATATGAGAGAGGTTTGTATAAAGATATCCATTTAGTGTTTTAGACAATCTCTACTTAGTAGTAAGCCATAGCCTTCAAGTATGTCTACCAGCAAGATATCAATGGTCATCTAAATTCATAATTTATAGGCTACTTGGATATTCACATCCCTCAATTCTCCAACTATAAGCACCACTATCTTGTCTCATTGTGAAACTATCCTCTTTGAACAGTTTGGCATCAAATCAAGCTTTTGACATATGGAAGTAGGCATGCCAATTATAAAAGCTCCAAAATCAACTAAAAAATTATAAATATTCTTACTAAATGCCCTGATAGTTAGAAATAAGGGTGAAACTTCTAGCTTACTCTTGTAGATAACATTGGTGTTAGATGATTTTTGTTTGTCCATGGATGCTTTCACTTTCTCCATAGGTGTCTTCCTAATAATAGACTTATAGAGAAAATCCATTTATTTGGTAATCTAATCTAACTCATGAAAAGTTATATTTGATTTGATATTCTTCATGTCTTCAATAATGTTATATCCTCCCTCGATAGCTTCTTCCTTGGTCTGAGGCTGATCACTCCCTCTTGGATGAGATAGATCGATGACACCTTTAGGATTAGGTGGACATATAGTAGTATTTAGAGGATTTAACATTGTGAACAGTTGTTGACATTTTTGTCTTAAAAATATCATTATATTATACCCTAAGGGAGACCCCCTTTATTTTTATGAAAAACCTTGAAATCCATAAAAGACCCATCTTTCCCTTTATACTTTGTAAAATCCAAAACTCTAGATGTAATTTACACTTGTGCTACTTACTTTATGGGCTCTGGATCTTGAAAATCACCCAACACCCGAACTAGAAAATTCCAAAACCCACCATTCACTTTGCACATTTTCAAAATGTGTCAAATTCATGGTGGGATATAGATCCCATGACACACCAACATCTAAAACCAATAGAATATATAACTCACCATGCACTTTACAATTTTTCATAATGTGCAAGATGAATGGCAGACTCTAGATCTTACCACACACCTAGCTGGTAGAATCTAGAACTCAGCGCGCACTTTAAATTTTCAAAAGTTTTGTTTGAAATAAAGATATTTTTCCTATTTGTGAAAAATATATAAAATACTACCTTTGATTTCTATTTGTATGAGTTTATGCTGAAACAAAATCAACAAATTTTCTACTCTATTATGTTTATCAAGAAAGAACTCAAATGCACTATAAAATATTTTGTGTAATTACCATATTTTTAGTTTTTTGTGAATTTAAATTCCTTAACCATTTTCCCTACAAAAAACCCTAGTTTAGGAGTCAAAATCACTAAGGGTGAGATTTCCACAAAATTGGTATTTTATTAGTTTGCATTAGATTTATTGAAAGCAAGCTGGCCTTCTTCAAAGATTAACCTCAAATTACCAAGGTCTTACAACTTTGGAGGTTTCTATATTGTATCATTAGGAAATTGCACAATAAGCTACATAATAAATACAAGTACGATCTTATGTGATAACATTTGCTTATTCCTCATATTGTATCCACCTTTTTAGAAATGTTAGAAAGTGTGAACTTCATCTATGTTGTCCTCTAGCTCATTATCATCTTCACCAAGAAATGGAAACTCATGAGTTTAAAATAACATAGAATTGATATATGGGCTAGGATCTAGATGATGTTTAGGTGGATTATGCATTTGGTCTTGCCTAACTACCTCTATTTAAAATATTTCAAATGTTGGATAGAATTCAATGCAGTTGATCTCATGATGCTCAAAAGTATTATGAATTCTAAACCAATTGGGAAGAGCCATTTCTACCACGTTGATTTCTATAAACTTGTTAAGCTATTCCATGTTGTTTATGTCCCTATTGAATGGCCAATTATACCTCTAGAATACAATGTTTTGATTACCTATTGGGCCATTAGAGTTGCCCATCTTCCTTTGCATATTTAAGAAATCATTTCTCAACTTTTGAACCCTCTTCTGAATAGAATCTATTTGTAGATTTGTAGAGTCAGTACCTTGTAAAAGAATAGTGGGAAGTACAACTACATATTGATTCTATTGGTAACCATTGACTGATGCATAATTATTCAAGAATCTATAGTTTGACTATGTTGTTTATATTAATGGAGATAATGTCTAGAGCTAGTTTTTATTAAATTCCAAGATGTTCTATTTCACATGTGGTATTGAGTTCAATTATGAGAATATATTATTAACATTAGGTATGATAGGAATATGGGGATTGAGTTATCTATCTATGTTGATGGCTTCCTCATATGCTAATTATAAATTATTGCCCATTGTTTCCCTTCTTAGAAACATGGTAGTGATTGGGTTAAGAGCATTCTTGTACATTTCCAATTCTAATGAATCCTATGATTTATACCTTGAGGTTAACTAGTTACACATATTTTTAAACCATGTGTTGAAAGCCTAAATAGGCTCATTATGCTCTCTCTTAATGATAGTAAAGTGTTGGTATACCAAACTAGGGTTGGTGACCTGTCCAAACTATACAAGAAAAGAATCTTAATATCCATCCAAAGAATGTATGGAGTTTTGTATTAGATTTAAATATGAATCATAGGCATCATCCATTAATGTAAAAGGGATTGATTTTCATATAACATCTTCATCGATAACATTCATTAATCTCAAAATGGCCTTGAAAGATTTGATATGATCTTTCAATGTCCTAGATTCTAAAAGAGAAAAGGATGGTAAATACTTCTTAGGATTCCTAAGTAAATCATGTACATCTCCTAAGATGGCAATAGTAGATCCAACTAACTAAGGTGGTTGAGATATTGGTTGATTAATCAATAAAGATTTCCTTACAAGCAAAGGGTTCCCAATTAGAGGAGGTGGATTATTGTGAACTAGGGATGTTGGCATAGTTCTAGGTCTCTTATGATTTGATAGGAGTGAGACTAGAAAACCAATCTAGGAATTAGATCTCATCACTCTCCTAGGTGATTTCAGTGTAACTCTATGAAAATAATAACTACTATTGTTGGTTATTATGGGTAGGCCCTCCTTCTAGCGCTAGTGAAACTATTGATATGAGTTTTATGTACATCATAGATAATTAGGTATCCTCTAATGTTTTAAGATCTAAATGGAGTAGAAATCCACTCCATGGAATGAGTTATAGGTGTGGTCTGACAAACCTATTGATGGAATAGATAGTAGGGCATGCATGTTGTTGACAAGGTTTTTGGATGGAGGTACGGTCTCTAAAGGGTAGTGAATTCCTATGTGAGCTATATGGATGGTTGGTTGCTAATCTAAAATGGGTAGGTATCAAAATAAAATAAAAAATGAGGGAAGAGTAAGGCATAAAAGGAAACCATAGTTTTTAGGAATCACTTATATAGGTGGTTTATAAATGGGTAAGTGCTTTCAAATCCTATGCCTATAACAAGTATCTATTACACATTAATAGTTAGATGTAGTTTATAAGTCTAAGGGGATATTGATATGGAAAACTCACAAGCATCAGTCAAAGGTTTCCTCTTTTTAGATTAGTTATTGCACACCATTAATTAGGAGATTATGGATCAAGATAATGAGGTATCTAAGGCAAATTTTTCACACACATAGAAAACTACATCAAAGAAGGCATTCATACACATTCAAAATTATGAATCAATTGACTTAATTATCCTAATCAACATAGTATACCAATCTTTCAACAGTTGTTGCACATCTAGGATTAATACATCAATCAAGATAATTAAGAAATTATTTGAAACTTTTTCACACTTAAGGATTATTGAATCATACAACCATATAAATAACATCTAATTACACAAATAATGGAAATAAAATACTCAAAAACATCAAGTTGGTAATCAAAATTGCTTTGCTCTTTTGTATTCAAAATTTTGACACCTCTAACCAATGGATTATAATTTTTTAAATAGGCTTGAGGAAGGGGTAACCACATCCCTCAAGTTCATGCAAAGTCATTTATATGTAATATTTAAAACATAAGTTCTAACTATGGTCAAAACCATATAAAATAAACTCATACTTATCAATTAGTCATAAGTTGACCTTTTTAAAACCATGCAATATGTGCATGTGTATAAAATACAAAAGGAAACCTTTTACAATGAAAGAATGAACTATAAGGAGATTATAAATATATACACTATTACAAAATTATACATGCACAAAATCTTGGCCTTGTTAAGGTTGCATCATCTGAATAGCCACATGTATTTTAGTCAATGTAGTGGCTGGGGTAGTAGGAGTTAGAACTGTAGATGTCAATGTGATACTTAAAGTAAAAATTTGAGAATTCTTCTTCTTTGCCTTGTTTTCCTTGTAACACTTGTATATTACATCATGACACTATCATATGATGTTTAAGTTGATAAAAGAATGTTGGTGATCCTATTGACCTGGGTAAGGAGTTTAACATTTTTGGCCTTAGTTGATTGGAAATTATTCTTGAAAATTTCCACCTCTATGACCTTCTATCTAGTTGTACTTAACTAGGCTTCTATTTCTTCCAATGTCAAACCTTTTAGACTTTTCTTGAATTTATCCATTACCTCTTGTATGAGCTTGTCAAAATTGATCCTACTAATCAATTTACCTATAGTGTCTTTTACCTTTGATAACTTCAAGTATTTCAAAATGTGGAGAATTTGGGCCTCATTTACCTAACATTTGGGGATTAAATCCCTAATTGATTGTAACTACTCCTAAACTTCTTCCTACCTTATGATAACTAGATTGAGAGCATTGGATTCCTCAAGTGGTGTCATAAGGTCTAGATGAATTTATATTTTGTTGCTTGTGTATGCAACTAGCATCTTCAATTTATCACTATCAACTCTCAAGGAATAAAACAATTGATTAGTATTATTGATATGAGGGGCCAATTTAACCTTCATGAAGTCCAATACTTCTAATGAGTTGTAACATCTAAATGTTGCTTTTCAAACCTCTACCTCTATACCTATAGGGATATGCATAGTCTTTGCTTGTTCCCTCAATTGTTCTACCTCAGCTTCTAGCTCTTTCCAAGCCATCTAGGTGCCTTAATGGATGGAAACCATAACATCCATGTGTGCTTGATCTAGCTCTACAAAATTATCAACATATGGGGACTATCCTAACTGCCTATTCTACCTCTTAGTGAGGGAGAATACTTCTTGTCTTTCCTCAAAGATTATTTCCTTTATTTTATTATCCTCCAACTTACTTTTCTTCACTCTCTATATTTTCCAAATGGTGGGTCAAATAAATTAGTGATAGAAGAGAGTTTGGTGATCTTGAAGTTGGGTAACTAGGAGTCCTTGCTTCTCAAATCCATATCCTAAGAAGGAATGTCTAACTATGATACATCTGAGGTTGTAACTACAACTTCTTCTTGAGTCTCCTCAATTATTAGTTGTTTCTTTTGTTCCATAAAAATATGTTAGGTAGGGAAGACTAGATGATCTTAGACCAGTCCACTCCTCCAAACTGAGGGAGTGGATTGACTATGACCAATTGGGGTTTGGTCTTCCTTCCCATATGAGAATGTGCCATAATAGTTTCTTCTATGGAGGTGGTATAAGGCATGGGAATTTAGATATAAGTGGATTAGATATGGAATTATGGAGTGGCCATAGTAGCATGTACCTTTTTAGATATCCTCTTCTTCTTCTTCATGGCTCTAATGGTGTAGGTGTCAATAGAGATAGAGGAGGTAGCCATGGTTAATGGAATAAAAGTGGAAAATGGGACAATAGAGGTGGTGGAAGCATCCTTATCAACCTTTTGGGTGATAAGGGGGAATTAAATTATTGTTTTTGTGGAAAATGGGTCAATGGAGGTGGAATCATAAACTTCCACCTTTGGGGGTCTCAATATAGATTAAAATGGAACATTACCAAATATTTGAATAGTAGATAAATAAATAGTCACAAAAAATTGGGTACCTAGGGAACCTTGCTTGATTATATCTACTCCAAAGCTCAAGGCCTTAGTCATTTCAATCTATGTATCTTCCTTGAAATCATATTCATCTCCAACACCCTCAATTTCAATAACCTCTCCCTCTATGTGTTCTAAGTGTCATAGTGTAAGAGGTAATCCTTAAGATAACTCTATTGTGGGACTCCTTGTAGGGGCCTTAGGCTTCCTTGTATATACAAGAGGAGTCTTCAAATATGTAGGGGATATTTTTTGGGTTGATTTAGATACCTATTGTGTTGTTATGACTATAGATGTGTCAATTTAAGCCTGGGGAATAGTAGTAGCTACTTGAATTATGCTTCTAGCCAGATTTTCTTATGTTTGTTCCTCCTCATCAAAGTCTAAACTAATGGGATCTCCCACCTATTTTCCCTTTATTTTGGGTTCATATACACTAGGATCTTTATTCATAGTCTTAAGCTTCAATTTCAAAGGGAGTCTTTGAGATGAAGAACTAGCTTGTTCTTTGTATTGATCCACAGACTATCCTCTTTAAAAGTTTGAATGCTCCCATTATTTTTAGATGGACTTCTTACTATCTAATTCCATTTTAGAGACTAAATGTTTATCTTGAATCATTATTAAATTATCCTCTTTCAATCCCAAAATCCTTTCTCTTTCCAATACTTACTCATCATCTTTGGCATTCAAAAACAAAAAGTCATACACATAGGAGACATGGTTATAGGGGATATTAAGTCCTTATAGGTACTTCTGAATACCACCATGTGGATCCAATTCACTATGTGCAATCAAGGGTAAATTATATCTCTTCTGCTTACCACCCACTTCTCTAAAATGATTCCTCATGGTGTATACCATTCTATTGATGACTACATGGTGACCAAAGTATGAACTTTTCTTCACTTTCTTTGGACAAATATTCTTCAATACTCCACCATAGTTGAAAGATGATCTCTTGTTCTACCAAATTATATGTAACATATGTTGGGAGACATGAGGGGTCCATTTTATTTCCCTAGATGAGTATAACTATGAAATTTTGATACAAGAAGTAATCCCCTTTTTCAACTAGTGTTTTCACAATATTCTCTCCAATTTGAGACATGGGCAAGTTGTGGATGGATTGACAAACTTGAGGATATATATCCTCTTCAATTTTTACAATGTTTTTTGTGTAGGTATACACATGCATAAATTAGAAGTGGTCACATATTGTTTTCTTGATGCAATATGTGGTTGGACTCCACAATCTACTGAATGCTTTGTAATAGGTTCCCATGAGACCATCTAATAAGTAATACATCATATAAAAATGGACTACATGTGTGGGGTGTTTTTCCTTATGGATTATTTTTTCCCTCAAGTGTAAATGGATATTTATCTCAGTGTGAACTAAGTATAACTAGTTAGCAACATGTGTAGCAATGATACAAAATCTAGATTGACAAACTGAATACTCAATATACCATAAAGTCTATTTAAAAGAGCCATGCCAATGCATACTCCCATCCTAAATTTGTCTATGGGAACATTCCCCTTTATATTTTTTACTTTGAAAGGGATGGTATTTTTTGGGAGCAACCATGAAGACAACACCTTCTCAATTATGTTTTCTTCATTCCATGACACTAACCTATTCTTGTCAAAGTATGCATTAGGTATGTTTAGGGATAAGAATATTTAGAAGTTAGATATTTAAATACATGGAATGACTATTTTATTTATATAATGATGAAGTAAGCCATCTTGTGTTATCTTATCCAAGAAGATTAAATCTCATAGGATGTTTATACATGGCATCACCTCTAGTTTGGTAGTCATAAAATGTAGTATTTATATTTTTAGGGCAAGTAAGTCCTTGATAAACACTTTCTCTGAGAGCATGATATTATCTAAATCCATTGATAATATATCTAAAAATTTGATAATATCCCATGCCTCTAAATAATTTGTGTATCGATTATCAAAAATGGTAGTGTCAAAGACTATATTAGTAAACTCTATGGAGTCCCTGATTGAGTAGTGGGATGATGTATTTGCTCCTTGAAATTTCCTAGATCAAGATGCCATTGTCATATAAATGGTTAGTTTTATTTTTAGTATCCTTCTATGTGTTATATGTTTTATAATCAATCCATGCTCCTAATCTAGTCATTGATTCTTTTCACAGTGCTCTCAAGATAGTAGCTAAGGCTCCTTTATGACGTAAAAGAGAAATAGACTTTGAGTAAAAGTTCCATTTGATAATAATTAAAGATTCAATGGATACACATCATGTATATGGCTTGTCACATTGAATACCAACTTGCATGATCTTAAATTCCTAATGTTCACTTCTTTAGTTTACTATATAATTCCAATTTTGTTAATTTACATCGGTGGAGGACTTTTGTATATACTATTATGAAACATTTTAAATTTATTTGGCTAAGTATAGAAAGTCCTTATATTGTTCTCATTAATTAATTATTTGGATTGTTTGTTGGGTATTTGTCTTTATAAAATATCCACAATAAAAATACCAAAGACCTATTTTGATCAAATAAAATTTATATGGAAGTAGTTCTAAAGACCTATTTTCATTGGATAAAATATTTGTGATAAAAATATGATAATAATGAATTGTTACAAGGAAATTATTTTAGATGAAATGTCCAATACAACTTATCCAAGTGCCAAAATCATGTGGCACAAAATTTTTTAAGACCAAAGTCTAAATGAAGAGAAGTGTTGAAAATGAAAACCCTAAAAAGTTACATGACAAAATACCAAATATAAAACCCAAAAGCTAGACCTATCAGACAAAATGTCTGAAAAAAATGCTAGAAAAAATTTCTAACAAGTGAAATCCTTGAATAAATTCCTCTAAATTTCCTAAGTCCTAAAAATATTCATATTCAAAACTCCCAAAAGGCATTAGTGAAGTTAGTCCATAAAAAAATACATGAATACCATGTCCATTTATCAAAGTATGAAGATTAATAATCAATAATTCCCAAAATTTGCACAATTATATACAAGATAGGTTTAATAGTGAAGGCCCAAATATTTAAAAAGTGGGCTCCCATATCTCCTTAGAGAAAAAAGGGGGTGTTGGATACAACGCATAACATAGAATTCTAGCAACTAAGTGAGGGAAAGGAATTACAAAGGAGAATGAAACTTCACACTTATACAAATCCATAAACACATAACATAATGAGCTATAAAATAAACCAAAACATAGTCCTTTATTGATTTACAAGGATTACAAAATACAATTTGGGTAGAGTTTCATCATACCCAATTGAGGGAAGAATACAATGGCCTTAGAGCCTAAATTTATATAAGAATGAACAAGAGGGAGAATATAATTTGTCATGGAAAAGGAATGAAGATGTCATTAATGACCATAATTCATTAAATTGACAGTTACAACCAGCCTCCACACTTCTCCTATGCATTGCCTTGGTGATGAGTGGCCTTTAATGTACATTTTTAGGTATTGAAGTCTATTTTTGGATAATATTGACCTAATATATAGGAAGGGAATGCCAACCTAGTCAATTTAATCTCCTTATGATAGTTATAAAGCATTAAAGTGGTTCATTTAGCCCCCCCCATGAAGCATTAAGTAGCCATATCATTTTTGTATGCCAATGCGACTTAGAAAACTATCCCAACCTTCATGGTGGATAAGAAACAGGTCTCATCACCTCATGAGGGGTTAAAAAAGTTTCATGACCATTCATTTAGTCCATGATATCCCTCTATACCCATGAACATCTTCCTTTGTTAATTAAGTAGGCATATTAGACAATTAGCCTAGTCTCTTGACTGCTCACTACCTAGATGGCTATGGTGATTGAATGGAACATCCAAGATGAGTGAATGATCCTATTTCAATTTTTAACAAACATACTACACTTATACTTATGCCCTCCATGTAGTATGCACCTGTAACCTTAGCATATTTAGGTGAGTAGATCACCTCTCACTATTAATTATAGATTGACTCTTTGGTAATGACTTGAAGAAGCATTTTTAGGAATTTTTTTTAGTATTTTATGGCTTGATTTGTTATAATACCCATAATATTACCTTATTCAATGATAAGAAACCTTTTATGCAACTCTATACCTTGAAAATATCATTAAACCTTGCCAAAATAGTGTTTCAAATGGGTCTATACAACTATCTTTATAAACCAATATAATGGATAATATATCCTATGAGTGTAATATGATCTTCAGGTGTCTCCCAAGTAATCATAATGAATTTGGAAGAAAATTCTTCAATATTTTCTCCATCAGGTCACTATTAGGGTTTTAGGGAGGTTTAAGGGGGTTTGGGTTCTTAGCAATGGTTTATAAAGATTAGGACCCTAACATATGAACCAATGCCACTATTTTATTATATATAAGTCCCCTCAACTCTCCCAAATTTATCATATACCTTTGAAACTTTTTTGTATAGTTATGAGCTCATTAAGTTTCTCTTCAGGTGGTAATTGTGCATTCTATGCATCCACAAGGTGAGTTTGAGCCACAATGACCAATTTTGATCCTTCCTCTAAAAAATATTATTTCTCACACACCTAAAACTCCTTGAAAAACATCTCCATGATGGTCTAGTGTGTTATCTAACTCCATTTTGTTCTCTATTTTAGGATTCAAGTAGTATTTATTTGAGGAAGATGTTAATCTAATAGGATTAAAGGTAGAGTTGCTACATCTTGACTCCAAACTAGAGATATGAGGCACTTTTCCACCCTTGATGGTGTGAAATCCATCTTTTTGTATCTTTATATCATACGTATTATCTATATTAAGCCACTTACCTCTTTTTTTCTTGCATATAGCTCTCTACCTAGGCACCTATACATGCTTGAAAGTGACTTTTAGACATAGGGGCCTTTGTAGGTGGTCATTATGCAATTATTTGAGGCTTATGCATCCCTATCCCTACTTAGAAACATATCAAATGTGTAGACCTATTTAAATTTCTTGCATATGGGCTTAGAGTAGCTCTTTTAGGCCTAATCCATATATTACACATCTTTTACATGCTAACCAATATATAATTTGGGTGACCATGTGACTTGGGGAGACATTTAGGATTGTTTCAAGGTTTAAATTACTCATTTTGAAGTTTTTAAGGGTGTAATTTACTCAACTAGTATTAATTAGGGTTTAGAGAGGGTTTTGGTAGCCTACTATATTAATGATGGTTCATAGAGTACATGCCCCAAAACCAAAACATTTAACCATAAATATATATCCCATATACCCCTTCAAATACCTTTAATATATATTAGTCCCATGTATATTATATGGTGAGTACTAAGTGAAATTTGGTGACCTTCAAGCTCTTAGTAAGCATTTTGGGTGGGTTGATAGTTTTAGGGATTGTTCATAAAGCTAGGCTTCTAAATCCCACTATTTCCCCCATGCATATTGAGTACATATAAGTCCCCAACTTACCCTAATCTCACTAGGCCTAATTCATCATTCCACATGGGATATTTGTGTTTGAGTTGGCAGCTTGACATGGTAGCTTAAGGTAGTAGAACTCGAGAGGGGTGTTAAGACTAATTTTTATTATTTACTTATATTAATTTATTAAAAACACATTCTTAATGACCTATATCAACATAATATAATTTGTAATTACTTTAAGTCTATTTGGGGTTTTGGATATGCTACTAAGGTGATTATGGGGTCTTTAGGATTAAGGGTGGATTTAGGCCTTATAGACTTAGACTAGGTTTTAGAACCCTAATCCACATTTATGTGTGTTTTTAGATTCAAAATTAATAAATAACACTTATATACATTATGTCTACCTTCTACATATGCACTAAGTTATCTTTACCATCACCTCAATCTTTCTCTTTCCTAGGTTTACCTTGAATCTCATTTCTAGCCTGAGTGTTTGACTTGATTTGTTAGAGGCCTAGGTAGGACCTGTGTCTCATATTATTAACTATGGATATAATATTGGGGATCATATAAAAATGTTTTCATCATATTACCATGTATTTTGGGACTTAGTCTCCCCCTATTATTATCACTCTGGAGTGTACCCTACTTAAAGATGTGTAAAACACATCCTCTCTCTAGCTGATACAATTGGATCTTCTCAGAGTGTGGGTGATTATGTGTTCATAATAACCTCCAGAGAGGGTTGGTTCCCTTAGAATTTATCAATTAAATCTAATTTACTACGATTTATCAGATAAAAAGGGGAAGGAGAAATTAAAGGGAAATCTCGATTAAAGGGGTGATGCATCTGAATTGTTTATATTCTCTAAAAGATATTGAAACTAATGTATGCATATAAAACTAATAAAATTATTATTTTTCCCTTAAGCATAAATATTTCAGATGAAGGGTTGAAAATATTTTGGATTACAAAATTTCTGCTACCTCTTCAAATGATCTACAGATGGTGAGATAGAAGACAATAGGTGAGGAAGGGACATGCCAAAAGGATAAATACTCTCTATTATATGATGATACACAATCAAATATAGTTTATTATCTATTTAAAAACTCATATTCAAAACAAAATATTCTTTATTGATGTATGGCCTAGATTATAATTTCTACTCCAACTTTAGGATAATGAAATAATGGCTTGATTAAGCCACTATATATGTCTTAAAACCTAATTATAGTCTATCTAGTGTTCTAATGAGATAAGGATTAGTCTTGGTTGATTAACACAAGATCTAAATCCTTTACAATATTCAAACAATTCAAAAATCCTTAAAATTCATAAATTTACATGTTTTTGTTTAAACTTTGGTGTAGAGAGGATGGTGGGCCCAAGTTTTACAAGTCAAAATTATTTTCATGGAATTTTATGCCAATATTCAAAGGAAAACTCCACTTGATATGTTTGAAAGTTGATTTGAAATAAGAGGAAGTCCTCCTTTGCATGGAAACCAAGAGTGTATGTAGCAATATTTGACAAGTCAATTCAACTTAACTCCATCTTGCATGAAATGATGCTACACCGATCCCTAGGTGGATAACTTTAGCTTGAACTAAGTTTAAAGTGTTTAAATACTTCAATTAATAAGATAAACAAGAATAGATGTGGCACTTGACAATAGGTCAATTGAAACTCAAGACTAATCAACTCCAAATGGCCTCTACTTTCATGATAATGGGCCCTTTAAGAGTGAGATAAACATGAAATCCTCATGAAACAACAACAAAGTGGTGTTGAACTCAAAAAGAAAAGCTTTGAATAGCCATCCAATGCTAAAATCAAACTTGGTTACTTGATCAACTAGGCATATTATGCCAAAAGACCTACTAGCCTATCTGTACACTTGGACTCCATGACAATTGAAAAAAACACCATTCAACCTAAAAAAAATAAAATCTAAACCTAGAACATCTTTCTTCATCATCAAATATGTGATTTTGATGCAAAAACCCTCTCCATTCAGTCAATAGGGTTAAATAGGCCTATTTTGCCTCATTTTCTAGTAGACTATCCATTTTGATCAAGCTGATAGAGATTATTATGGGATTATTTCTAATCATATTAATATTTGAGGATGAATAAAAAGCCCTAGGATTTGATCTCCATTGATTATATTCCATTGATCTACTCTGTACTTTATTTTACATGCTTTTTTCCATAAAAAAATAATTTATTCCCTCATCTGTATATTTCTATACATAAAATTTACATTTATGGAACCCTATCTGATTGTACTTGATGTTTGAAAAGGTTTTAGGTTTATCCATGATGTTTTGATGGAAACAAAATCCACTTTTCTCAAGATTGGGTTTTTAGGCATTTAAGAGGGCTTTAAAGATAAAACTTCAAACTAATGATTCATAAGGTACAAACCTCCAAATAACAAACTAATTACATTTATATGTATCACATTAACTCCTCTAATATCTCTAAAAATATTGGGCTCCCATGTGAAATATATGAAAAGTTACCATGTGAATGCAATTTATCTACGAGAAATTGACTACATTCTAAGCTACCTATGCTCTTAGTGATTGTTCATAAAGTAAAGCCTATAAATTGATCTCAATTGTTTATGAATTATAATTTCATAGGGGTCCTCAAAACATACTTAGAGTGTTTATCCAAACTCCACATGTGGTGAAAGATATGAGCATCTGAACAGGTGGCTTAGAAGGGTGCCTAAAACTGTAAAAATTGAAAAACTTCAATAAAATGATAATGGATTATTCAAAGCTTTAAAAATCCTAAAAACATAATTATGGTACCTATACCATGCTATAAAAACACTCTTAAATTCACTTTGTCATGAAAATTCAAAAAATACCTCTTTGGCCTAAGTGCATATTTACCTGCAAAACATTATGTGAGCATTGTTTTCATAAAAATTAAACTTTTTATACTTTTTATATGTCTGATTATGATTTAATAACATCATTCCATGCTTATCAATCTTTTAATTGGCACTATAAGCTTTTGTAGCACTCTAGAATGAAGGATGCTCTAATGATGGCCCCAAATAAACATGTTGAGGTTTGAGACAAAAAAATATGTACACTTATCCAAATTAAATTTTTTAATATGATTCTCCAACTCATGATAACCTTGTGTACAAAATTTCAAGTCCTAATTCCACTTGTAGCTCCTGGAATCTGTAGTTTTCTCTTAATTTGGACCTTTGTTCATGGATTGTCTGCATTTTGATTGAGTTTTGATGTTTTGAAGGTGAATTTCATGGATTTGGATGTACTTAAGGTCAAAAACACCTTTATTTTTCTCAATAATTCTTTTAGGATCTTGGAATAGCCTCTACCACTATTTTCAAACATGTTTTGACCCTTCAACAAGTAGTAGGCCTCAAAATGATTGAGTTTCCACTTTCAGAGATGGATTTTGATCAAGTTTGAGCATGTTTAATAGTCATTCCACCTAATTTAGGTGACTAAAGACCATTTATATAAAATTAGGTCTCTCAACACATTTCCTTGTATCCATTTGACTCCTTTATGCAAGATTCTAGGCCTCACTTATGCTTAGTCCATAAAATAGGCTTGTACTATCACATTATAAGCATGGAAATGCTCAAGTGGTTTGACATGGTATTGATAATATGAAATTTTCATTTAATTAAAAAATAATAATTCATCTCAAACCATAGCCATCTCCTAACCAATAAATACCTTGAGTTATGCCTACATGTTAAAGAATGTGAGAGGATACTATGGTTGTATGTCATGATCATTTGCCTTGAATATTCCATTTTATGACCTTTATGAGATGTCATGACTTCCCATGAACATTATGATTACTTTACTAACAAACCCTTTAGTCACACTTGAATCATTAGTGACCCTTTGACTATATAACCTTTTGTACAAGCTATAGGTTATGGTTCTTTAGGCCTACTATAGGTAATTTCCTTTCTCATTAAGCCCTTCTTTGAACACTTCCATGTCTCCTCTCCTAAATACCTTTTATATAAATTTTAACTTCAATTTCTCTTGTCTCTTATCAAAAAACCTTTTTGAACTACTGAGAGTAACCTAAGACTAAATAAGTATCCTTCATACTTGTACCTCTTATAGGTCCATATGATAGTGACTGTAGGGTGAAATTTTGCTTTTTGATTTATACTTTAACCTCATTGAAACTTGGAATATAATTTTTTCCCTTGAAAAATCATAAAGTTGCATAATTTAAAGTTAGTATCACCTTAAAAGCTATTAGGTACTTCTCTTCACTAAGTAGGCATTTTCACAAAGTTTAGGCCTACAAGTGTTCTAAGGGTTGATTTTAGGTCATCATATTTGATTCTAGGTGTAATTTATCTCTTTGTTTAATAAAATTTATTAAAAAATAATCTAACTCCTTCAAAGCACATTTGAAAAATTCAAACTTAAATAATCCTCCTCCCTAAGTACTGTATACCTCACCAATTTTTTCCTTTGTGATAGACTTTTCATTAGGCATGATTGTGTTTTTCCACTTAATGGTCCCTATATGGATTGTGAATAGGGTCATTGGGTGATTAGAGAGAGAAAATAGTCATGATATATCACTTAAGTAACTATTCCATGTGTAATCTTCACTAACATTACATATCTTCATGGAGTAAACAAACCCTATGAATTCTCAAAAGACCAGTTGATTATGAGTCAAGATTCCAAGGTTGGTTGTAGGTCATTATTTGGGGTTGTAGATTGTATTTTAAAGTGATACCTACCTTTTTATGGCTTTAGGATATTGTTTCAAAACTTTAATAAAAACTTTGATGGTAACAAAATGCTAAATCTAACCTCTTACTCTTATCACAAACCCTATTTCTAAAACAATTGATTATATCCTTCATGATGGTATGGACCATATAAAGATATAGGTGCCCTTATGGCTGATTAGCCTTATAAAAGGTCTATTGACCCTGAAAGTGTGCTTTCCTCCTTTTTCACTCATGTTGAAATTTACTACAAAATCAAGCATGTCTATGCTAATCCAAAATTAAAACCAAGCTTTTAAGAGTCTACTCATATGAAACTAGGCATGTCAACAAGGCACAGGCCTATAGGTTTTGTCCAGGGCTATAGGTAATCATTTGTCCTTTAAGTCACTCAAAGATTTGACTTGTATTATTTTTATTCCTAAGACTTTATGAAAATCAAATGAGCTTTATAGTCAAAATAATTTTTAAGTCAACCAAGGGATATTTTCATGAATCTTATAAGGTACTTTTAGTAGGCGTTAGTCTTCTTCATAAAACATAAGCTTGTAGGTTTGATCACGACTTAATTGGTGCCATGATGTCAAAAATAGAGGTCCAAATTTCCTTTTTATCTCTAAATTAGCTTCCTTCTCACACCATGGATAGTTTTCTTCCACTAGATCTTGAAGAAGGTCTCTCTCTCTTTAAATCTCCATTGAACCTATATGGTCACACTTGATTGTATACCCTACTTTAAATGCCCATTTATGGTTGTACTTGTGCTTCTTAAGTGACTTATATCCTTTTTTCATGTTTGTGATGACCTCCTTGTCCCTTGAAATAGACTTATATGTCCTTTCTCATATGATTTATTGACTATTCCTCATGGCATTCATGCACTTTGAATAGAGATTTAGTCTCCTAAACACTTTGATGAATCTATTTGATAGCCATAACCCTCATCAAACTATAGGGTATAGGCCTATAGGTCATCAATTTGGTATTATAGATAATAATTAGTGTCACTCAACCTTCCTTATTGCCTTTAATGAAGTCATTTGAATAGATGATGATAAATATATATTCACTTAGATCATTGGCTTATGCTCCTACTGTAACTCCATGACAATGATAAACTATTATAGGTGGATAAATTTAGAGTTTTAATGCTTCAATTGGCTTACAACCTTCTTGATCATACCTTTGATGGTGTTAATCAACCTTGGATTCTTAAAGATGAAACTAGGTTATGGATATGGAGATGAGGGTGGAGGGATGAAAGAAGGTGATAAGATAATGAAAATACATGAATGGAGATGGAAGAGAGATGAAAACACAATGATAATGGTTGTTTTGAGTAGTGAGGTGTGAATGGATGAGGTGGAGGTGGGAAAGGAAGGTAAAGAACATAACAAGAAAAGAAGAGGGAGAATATGTAAACATGTATACCTAATCATCATACCATCACAAATTAGAGGCCATTGAAAGAGAGAAACATGCCAAAAATGAATCATAGTTTTCTTCAAAAACATCAAAATTTGCAAAGAAACTTTAATTTATGCTAAACTAGCTCATTGAGACACCCCAAGGCATGGAGATGGATTTCCTAGCCATGAAACCTAAATAATATCTAAGATATTCACTTGAAAATCATGAAATATTTATGAAAACCTTGAAAAACATGAAATTTTGACAATTTGATGCTATCTTATTCTCCTTGGACCATACAACTCTTCCTTCTAAGATTACTAACACTACACATTGACTGGCTAACTTTGAGACCTATATTTGACCTTGAATTAGATGAATAAAACATTAAGAATGACATGGAAGGGTAGATAAGGTCTTAAATATTTTGAAATATTTTGAATTTTCCCAAAACTCTACCTAGGTGAAGAGAAATTGAAGAAAAACAACTGCCTTTTTGATGTGAGGTAGAAAAAGTTTTCCTCACTTCAATTAGATGGTTCATGAGCATGGAGAATCCAATTTAGAAACCATTTGGACCATCAAGAATCCATATAAGTCTAATTTATTCAATCAAACATTGAGAGCTATACCCTCCTCCACTAGGTTGTACCATTAGAAAATCAATAGGTATGTCTCTTTGTGATAACAAGTAAGAAATCAAAAGGAATCTAGTTTAGGGCCTATATGGCCATGAAATGACATGGAATTACTAATGAAGCTTGGTTATGACCTGATATTAATCTCTTATACCTTAGATTGTATGGGAACTGTATGGAATCCATACTATTGCTTGCAAATGAGAATAATAAGCCTTTACTTACATTTTAAAGCCAATTTTACACTCTCCACCACTTGAAATGGAATTTTTGAGAAAATTTTTGTGGCTAACATTCATAATTTCATATTTTTGACCTTTTAATTGGTAAATTTGGCATGTTTGAGGGGTAAAAGGGCCCTTTTTGGCTAAAGTAAGATATCAAAAGATGTTTTCATGACTTGAAATTTAATACTTAGGATATTTTCACCTTTTTAAACATGAATAAATATATTTTTTCATAATTTAATGAGTTTTTCTATCATTTTTATTATTTTTACCTTTTTTTGACATTTTTGGCCAAAATTTACACTTTTAGGCCATAATTGACCAGTTTGACTAGCTATATTGGTAAATTAACCATTTTGGGGAAAGTTTTAGATAATAGAGTTAATAATTTACCCTTTAAAATCCAAATTAATATCAATATCTACTATATAAAACAAATTTACAAGGCCTTATGGCCAAATGGATCATGTTTTTCAATGAATTTGAGATAGAGTATATGAACCAAAAAGCCATTAAGAGGTAAGTTCTTACAGATCAACTTGCTGAAACACCCCTTGTAGATATAGATATACTAACATTCCAATTTACTAATGAATCCATCATGACCATAATATAAGCACCTCTTGAATATCAACACTAGAATCTTTATTTTGATGGTTCATTCACAACACATAGATCTTGGGCAGGCCTTTTGTTTATAACTCCATAGGGGGATCTAATTCCAAAGTCATTTAGAATCATCTTTCCTTGTACTAATAACGTGGCTCAGTATGAAACACTTATGGCAAGTCTTAGATAGGTAGTATAATAGAACATATAATATATATATATATATATATATAAATATTATATACATATAATATACATATATATAGGTTTATGGTGATTCATAGTTAATCATTAATAAGGTTACAAACCATATTTAGACCAAAGATGATAAGATGGTTCCCTACAAGGCCATGATCGACACTCTCCAAAAGTAGATTATTGGTGTAAAATTTGAACATATACCAAGGGATAAAAATAGAACAATAGATGTCATGGCTACCATTAGACCATTGATTTGAAAAATAGATATAGCCAAAGGATACAAGTTTCTCATTGAAAATTTGCTAGCACTAGCTCATGAACCTTTAATCATCGTAATGTTGTATGATATTATTGGTCCCAGCTCTACTTGGTGTTTAGACCTTTACACTTAACTCCATTACCAAATTATGCCACCATAATTATCTCAAAAATAATCCAAATCTTTAATTTACCATGTCTACTATTATACCTTATTTGGACCAACCCTATACCACTATAGTTTCAATAGAATGATGTTTCATTATTTACCTTTGATAGAATCTACACTAGCATTATGCAAATTACATGAAGGGGTATGTGGTTCCCATACTAGTGGGGCTATCCTTTCCCAAAAAAACTATTATGTACTAGGTACTATTAGGGAATGATGGATGCAAATGCAACTGCATATGTGAAAAGATGTGATAAATGTCAATGGCATGCTAATCTGATTCATGCCCTAGATAAGACTTTGAAACTAATGTTGACACCATGGCCATTTTATATATGGGGCCTTGATCTCATTGGGAAGATAAACCCCACTTCATATAATGGCCATAAACATATCCTTACCACCACATAATATTTTCACTAAGTGGGTTGAAGCTATACCCCTCACTTTTATGACTAGAAATCAAATTTCCAAATTCATCTTCAACCATCTCATCTATCACTATGGCTTTCCCTTCAACATTATATCTAATAATGGTGAATAATTAAAAAACAAGGACATCAAATCACTATGTGACAAGTATAATATTACTAAACATTTTTCCACTGCATATTACCCCCAAGATAACAACCAAGTAAAAGCATAAAACAAGACCATTGTCAATATCCTTAAAAAACTTGTCAATGATGTTGACCATGATTGGCACCTTTAGATATTATATGCCTTGTATGCATATCATACCAATCATGACACTCCCATGGGAACCACTCCATACTCACTTTTTATGGTACTAAAGCCATTCTTCCCATTGATTTTGATTTACCTTCCTTACGCATCTCTTTGAAACATGTAATGGATGATGAATACTATTGAGTATCTCACTTGGAAGAATTAGATTTACTTGATGAGAAATGATTGGCCATAATAAATTACCTTCAAGAATATCATAATTGACTTCATGGCCACTACAATTGGCACATGAAATATAGAGACTTTGAACTTTGTGATCTTGTCCTCAAAGAGAACCAAAAGAATAATATGGCCAAGAAGAATCATAAAGGCAAGTTTGAACCCAATTAGGTTGGTCCTTTCATCATTTTTATAGACTATGGTGCTAGAGCATATAGGCTTGCCACACTAGATGGGAACAAACTTGATGAACTGATGAACATTATACACCTCAAGTATTACTTCACTTGAGTGACTTGGTGTATTGTCTATGAGGACCATTTCAAGTTGTACCATACTATCAATTTTCTTCTTTGTACTATACCATTATACCATGATATTACTTTATCATTCTACCATTCCATTCTACCATACCTTTTCTATTGACCATGCAAGTTTTGATCCTCCATACCTAGCCTATTTAACCTTGGTTCATCCATTGGTTCCTCTTTTAGCATGAAGATTCAGATTAGTTTAAGTAGTTGTTTCAATAATTCTAGATACAAGCCATATTTTGTAGTATGATAGAAGTTTTGGAAATTACATCCTTTTTTTCTTGTTTCATTCTATATCATGCCTTGTTTGTGTGGGCCTAATTATAACCACCTTTGGGAAAATTAGTGTCTCATTGGTATTGTTACTAATTATAACCACTTATGGAAAAATTAATATCATTGATATATGCCATTATTTCTTAATTATAACTACCTATGGGAAAACTAGGGGCAATAATTGTTTATTGTGTTTTGAAAGACCAACTTTGCCATTCCTATGTCATATTATGTCATTATGCCAACTATGCATGTTTTTTTTGAATTGGCTGCTACACTAATCAGATTCCTCCACTATAAGGTGGAACTAATGTGACTTGAGGCCATTTTAGGGACTATGTGGATACTAATCTATACTTGTTGAGGTTAGGTCAGTCCCCCCTCAATAATGCTCTCATCATTTTACAAGAAATATTTAAGTTTAAAAGCTCTCACCATTTTGTGAGCAACCTTAGCCACACTCTGACCATTTTATGAGATTAGACCATTTAGTATCTCATCATTCTCAATCGAGTTGAGATACTCCAAATTTACAAAAACATTTTTAAAATTGATTTAAAAAATAAATAAAAACATTGACCACTTCTTTGTGTAAAGGATTTTGGGAACCCTCACTAAGTCACAATAAATCACTTGTCACTTATTTTCCCATCCTTTTTGGCCTTTTTTCCCATGCTCTTGTTATTTTCTAAGACCATGCCCATATTTTTATATCACATCAATCATGTTTTCTTTATCATCATTTTCTTTTATCTTATTTCCTAAGAGAACTACATTTGTTGTTGGATATTACATCCATAGAACTATGTAAGAAACATCCACTTATATGGAGACAACACAACCACCCCCTTCCTTTTCTTCTATTCCCCTATATTATTTTTTTGTTAAATTGTCTCCTATTTTCTACGAGCAATGTTCTTCATCTTATTTTTGTTACTTTGTTTGTACTAACATTGTGATTGACTGTTGTTTATTTGTTTTTTTTTGTTTGTGTGCTTATTTATTTGCTTTCAATATTGTTACCTTGATTTAATTTATATGCATCTATTAGATGATTCCTTACACATCATTCTTGATTATATCCATATTCATACGTCAACATTATCATCATGGTTTTTATCATTAGTGTATTATTTTCCATTGAGTATTAGATCAGGAGTCAGGCCTTATGCATATTTTGGTCAAGTCCTCATGGTGCTCTATCATGATGTATACCATCACATGATATAGTAAAAATAAAATTCAAAAATTCTACATAGAAAATATAGTAATGATATCTCCTTGGCACTAGAATCGAAACCAGTAACATTCCTAACCTAATCCAAATCATATCCCAAATAGAGTAATTAAATAATGAAATAATTTTCATCCTTACTAGTTCAAACAAGCATCTCCCTACTAGCAGGTTGCCTAATTCATATTTATCCTCTATATAAATTTGACATCATCATATTTTCCATCATATTTTATATCATATTTACCATTATCAGGGTGCAATGCTTATAACCACCTTTGGTCAAATCATTGTACACCATCTCTCTTGTATTTCTAGTGATTATGACCACCTTTAGACAAATCATTATGTTTTCACCAATTTGAGGGTTAATGGTTATATCCACCTTTGGTCAAATCATTCACTTTATTCTTCCCAATTAGGACTTGTTTTCCACTATCAAGATACTAAAGATTATAACCACCTGTAGACACCTAAAACTCATAGTCGATAACCTCCAATCAGGGTTTTGTCTAGTTTCCATCTAAAACACATAATTTGGCCCAAAAACATTAAAACACACAAAATGATGTGAAATTGACATATTCAAGTTCCAATTTTGGCTATGGTATCACATAATGGGGTAAATCAATTTATGGGCTAGCTAACTGTGATCTGTCCATTTCGAGTCAAAATGTCAAATTTGCACGTGTGCTCTGGACTACTCTTTTTTATCAAATATTTTGCACAAGACTTGTGCCTTTGTTATTTGTTGTTGGAAAAATTATAAATGGGAATACTGTTTTGATGCATCTAATGTGGACTTCTAATTCTAGTCTATTCAAATTTAAGACCAATAATAAGGCATTCTAATCAATTCGGGTAATTTGCACACAAAGTGTTTAATCATGCTTAAAAGATAATTAATCCAAATTAGAGCCTAATCAAGAATTCCATATATCTTTTTGAATATCTCAATATTAGAAATGAATATTTAATATCTACATCATCAAGTGAACTCATTACTTGGGAAGACATCCCTAGACCATAAATGCCACAAATATCAAGATTCATGCCTCCCATGCCTCATCAATGTCTTCCATGATGCCTTCGATGCCTCTTAATTTCCCCTTCTTCTAATGCCATGATGAGGATACTTACAAACTTAATTCCAAAAATTGAATTAATCCTCAACCACACATCTCAATCTTGAGATGGAAGGTTGAGGTTTATTATGATCAAATCCAAAAATCTATAAATAGGAGGCCTCACAACACCATTTCAAAGCTTAATTAGTGCAAATTTATAATGCAAGATTGGTTCCAAAAGTTTTAAGAAACTATTGTTACCATGCCAAATTGATTCCAAGCCAATCCAAGCCATAATACAAAGGTTTCAAGAGGATATGAAGGTAGCCACATTCCATTAAAGAAGACCTCTTAAAGTACAAGTCAAGTAAGCCATCATTACATAGGCATTTGGAGCATCTAAGCAAGGTGAAAAGAATTCTTGTGTTTTCATTCCTTGATTTTTAGTTGTGCTTGTCATTTGATTTTGTTAACTAATCTCTCCCTAGTGTTTAGGCCTAGATATGTTATGCTATTAGTGTGTTTATTTCATTTTGCTTTCATTTTAGAACTAACACAATACTATCCATCCTCTCTTGAGTCAAATTCCTAGATCACATAATGGCATGCCCAATGGGACTAGATGCATCCTACACCTGAAGGAGATCCTTTTGAAACTTTAAAAAATTCATTTGAGTCTTTAAATCTTACAAATTTATTTTCTAACTTTATTGTACCATTTTTGGTTGCCATGATTTTTACACAGTAACTGATGTCAAAAAAATATCGACATCGGTTACTTGGCTTAACCAATGTCAGTCAGTGGAACTGATATCGGTCAGATATCGATTGGCCATAACTAACGTCGGTTGTATTGACCAACATTAGTTACTATGTTTTTCCAAAAACATAGACCCGAGACCTACTTTTTCAAAGTTTATTGTTTCAAACTCAAAAGAGATTCAAAGCTAAGGGACATGCTAATAATTTTGCTATAGAACCAAGTAGGATTTTTGCTCAAAACATGTTTTAATCATTTTTGTATGCTTAAAATTTGATTAGGAGCTTTGTTTTGGTGTTTAACAAAGAATTTAGGTGTTTTTGATGAATTTTTTCAAAGTTTTCAACTAAGACCAAGGGGTTGAAAGAACACTACCAAACACTTTATTTGGGTTTAAAATTGAACACACTTATCAATTTTTATTTGAAATAGTTGATTAGACTAATTTTGTTTGGTAAAGAGAGGAATGTTACATGTATGCTCTTCCTTTTTTCCCCTATAAGGAACCCTTGGAATCAAAAGAACCATTTCTATTACAAGTAGCCTAGTCCAAGGCTTAGAAAGAAAGTCATCAAAGTTTGGGTGATCTTGAAAATGACCCTAAAGTCTTTCTACTTTCATGCTGTATTTATTTATGCATCTTGGCTTTCGAGGGGGACTTCATAACCTCCCACAAGTTCTTTAGGGAAGCTTTGACCAGGGGTTTCATCTCCCAACATTAAGTTCATTTTGACTCTTTTAGAGTTACACATGGGACATAATGGCACTTTAGATATTACACCACACTAATTAAATAGTAGGATGTAGTGGTTGTAAAAAGGATTATAACTTTTTATAACAAGCCAAGTGATACAGACCCAAAATATATGCTTTTATTTTACATTGTTTGGCATGAAAGTCATTATGTAATTGATTCCCCTAGATCATTCAAAAACTTGTTAGATTTTAGACAAATCCCCACTTGCCACAGAAGTATTGTTGGTGTAAGGTACACCTCAACATCCATGTTGTAGTACTATCATTTGAGATAAGGGGGTGTAAAAAACCTACTATATAATGCACATTTACTTTTGGATGAACACTTGAAATCCTCGCAAATGACATATATTGATCGATTCTTATAGTACCAAGCAACCTTGTTAGTTTAGGATTTAAGGGTGATTAATTAGTTTGCCTTGTCTTAGATTAAAGTAATGTTTGGAGTCAAAACTTGGTGTAAATAAATAATCCAAACCAAACACATAGTCCGAATTTTCCTTTGAATAAAGAGGCATTATGTTGCCCACATGAGATCATCCATTTTCCTTGTTCAAAGTTCATCAAAATATTGAGAGTCAGGTCATCCAATCTGATGTAGTTATGTTTCCCAATTGAGTCTAGACCTTTACCAAACTTTTTTAAGTCCTTCACTTATAATTTAAATTCAAAATTACACCTTTACAAGTTCATAGCATTGATGTGTTAAGTGGGTTTGCCATTTGCACTAAACTTGAAGGAACTTAGCTTTAATTTCTAATTTGGTTTGAAGGTTGTTTAAGACTCATAATCATTATCATCACTTGATAGACTTAATCCATTTTGTGCTAAACACTTGCACTTTAAGTCTATACACCATAACATTTTGAGTTAAGAAAGGTAACATTATGCTCTAAAAATTGTGGAAAAATGTCTTTGCCTTAGAGAGTCTTTAAAACAAACTTTTTTATCATACCTTTTGGGTAGTATAGTGTCATTACACTGCCCAAATCATTTCAAACTTTGTTTCTATTGATGATTCAAAATTGTGCTTTGTAATAAACACCAACAATGGGAAGTTTCAAAATGTGGGACTTACGACTTGAAACAACCTCTAGATTTTAGAAAAGCTGGTTCTTATTTATATAGAGTGTATACTAGGAGAAGGGATTGGAATTTTAATCAAAAACACAAATGCAAGAAAGAAAATCTAATCTATGGTGATGTGCCTAAATGTAATTTGACCTTAATCCTAAGTACAATGAGACTATATGTAATATTCATTTACATTTAAGAGCAAACAAGTGCATGATCAATGTAAAAGATGGAAACAATAGAAACAGAGGCTCACAGCATAGACTACTTTTACAGTGATACAAAAAATGTCAACAAAGGCATAGGGTTAAATCTTCTTATTTGAATCTTATAGTCACATAAGAGGCACAAAAACACACACAGTTATATAAAATTTTCAACTCAAGAAAATGAGACAAAAGCAAATGACATTCCTAATCATAACTCTAGAAAGTCTACAGCCTAGACTACTTTTGCAAATGACACAAAAAATATCAACAAAAGCACAGGATTCAATCTTCTCATTAATTCTCCAGTCACATAAGATGCACAAAAATGTGCACAGTTACATAAACCTTCCAACTTAAGAAGATAGAACAAAAGCAAATGATATTACTTAGTCATAGCTCTAGAAAGTCTAAGCTCTTTACAATAAATCTCTCTCAAAAATTCTCTCTGGTAATTCCTTTTTTTCTGGTGATCTCTGCACCCTTATTATAGCATTAGATTCACTCCAGATTGTCTGATTGTTCCCAATCTAATGGCCCAACTAAAATCTAACTGAACTAGAAGTGTTTAATAGAAGGTATCTTATAGATTCTAAAATGCCTTGTCTTCTGGCAGTTCATTGGCTGAAACAGATTGTAGGATGCTCCCTTCTCTTAAATGCTAGATAACACTTAGCCAATTCTTTGAAAATATTTATATTACTTAGGAGATACTATAAAATGACACTTGACATGTTTCGCAATACCTATTGAAGACACGCGACACTTTTCGCATAACTTATACTCTTTTGTGTCTTTGCTTAGGAATGTTCTGCCTTTGACACTTGTCATTATCCACTTCTTCAAAACTTCAATAGCTTAAAATAAAATAAGACCCAAAACATTTCTTACCTGAGTAACTTTAAAAGGGACATAGGGATAGGTGTCAATCTCTGTTGCTTGTATTAAGGGACACATGGCAATCTCTACTTTACTTATCTGGGGTTATGTGGTGATCTTTGTTGCTTGTAGCTACCCTTTTAGAAACATGCAGAAGATAACATGTGGTGGTCTCCACTTTACTCTATTCATATCATAGAAACAATTTGGTTTCATTTCATATTTACATGGACAGTGACACATGGCAGCTTCCACTTACTTAAGAAACAAAACATGGGACCCACCACAGTCTTTGTTATATCCGTGAAGCAAAATGAAGATAATTTGGATTATGACACATGGTGGCTTCCACTCTCTTTTGCTAGGGTATGTGGCATCTTCTATTGCTTTTATAAAAGCAACGTTGAGACCTTTTATGACTGCCACTTGGTGCTTTCTGCTTGATCTTGATACTTAGCTTGTTAAACCTTTTGCTGAAAAGAGATGAAATGTGGGTGCTAATATGAAAATATGGATGCTAACACTTGGTGAATTCCACTGAGTCACTATGAGGTATGTGGCACATTTTGACCAACTCATAGAAAATATGAAAGGTGCCTCAGATGATAACACTTGGCAGTATCCACTTTATTTCAACACTTAGATAAAAATGAATCAAAAGTAAAATAGAGATTGTGCTCTATTCTCAAAACCTCACCATCTCAAACCAAATTATGTAGGAACAAAACTTTGTAGCATGCAACTAAAACTTAGAATGAAACATAGAGTATTTTTTACTCTACAGTTATTGGCGAGCCCAAGGACTTTTGAGCCTACTCAAAAAGAAACCACCACTCCCGCATGATCCAAAATTACTAAAAAAATATAGTTTTAAATAAAATGTTTCAAATAGATTCTATTTATAGGAATCTCTTCAAGTTCACCTTCCATAATTTCTAGCTCAAATAAATTTTGCTATTTACACGCCCGAATTTTATAAGGGCAAGTCCATAATGCTTCAAACTTAATGTGTTGACCTAGTTTGATAGCTCTTGCATCCCATTTCAAAACAATTGAGCCTATTTTGAAATGGGGATTTGAAGTCCTTTTATCAAAATAGTCTTTAATTATTTTCTAATGCTTTATCAATGAATCATGTGCTTCATCCCTCTTTTCTTGAACTTCTAGAAGTTCTGCGAGTCTGACCTGCATGGGGCCATTTTCTTTAATTTCAATGTGTTTGATTAGTTGGAGAGTAAGAATCTCCAAGCTTAGGGGAATTACAGTAGGTTTCCCATATACTAATTAATATGGGGACATTTTGATCACCTGTTTAGCCATAATTCTATCAGCCCACAGTGCTAAATTAAGCACTTTATGCCATTCCTTGTGATGATCAACCCCTATTCTTTTGATGAGTCTAATCAAGTTTTTATTAGCTGATTCTACCAAACCATTACCCTAAGGGTAATAATTAGAAGAATTTTTTAGATATATTCCATGCTTTAATGCAAAGTCTGATACTTTGGACCCTAAAAATGCTTTAGCATTATCTAAAATTATGGTGCGAGGAGCTCCAAAATGAGTAATGATACTCCCTAGAAAATATAGGATCACATTTTATGTTGCTTCCTTGAGTGGCACTACCTCAATCCATCTGGTGAAATAATCTATGGCTGTTAAGATCCATTTGTGACGCATACTAGATACTGGATTGATCATTCCAATGAAGTCAAGACCCCATTGAGCAAAAGGTTCATCCACAATTATAGGGCTAAGAGGCATTGCTGCATTCCTTCTCATCTCAACATAATATTGACAAGATTTACATTTTTTAACTAGCTAATAACAATCTATAAATAAAGTAGGCCAAAAATTCCCTACTTCACTTATCTTTATGGCTATGGTCTTTGTATAAAAATGTCCACCAGATGCTCCATGATGCATTTCATGTATTATTTTCTTAGCCTCATCTTTTTCTACACATCTTAACAATTTGCCATCAAAATTTCTTTTGAAAAGAACTTGTTCAATTAAAACAAAATTAACTCCTTGCATCCTATAGTACCTTCTCTTATTTTGAGGGAATTCTCTTGGGTAAATCCCATTTTTCATAAAATGAATCCTACTTATGACCCACGATTTCTGATCAACTTCTTGTATTCTCAATACAATTTCTTCTTCTGTTCCTAAATTTATCTCTTCAGGTATCATCTTTTCAAGCTCTTGATTCATATATTGACACAAAACCCTACCTCCAACTAATTTAGTGGGTTTGACTTCTACATCATATTCCAAGATCTTAGTTATCTAGTTTACTCTTTTTTCAGTAATTTCACCCTCCATGATGTATTCTCTGACACTTGGATGTGCTACAAGTATCAAAATTTTACTTCCTGATACTATATGCCTAAAATTTTTGAGAGATTTTACCATAGCATATGATTGTTTTTCCACAATGTTATATCTAGTTTCATATTCCCTAAGCATTCTTGAGAAAAATGCTATTGAATGTTCTCCCTCCTGCTTATCATCCTTTTGTGTTAGAACATCAACAATACTGAGCTGTCCTACATATACATACATTAAAAAAGGCTTTAAAAAATCTAGATTTATAAGTACTAGAGCTATTGAAATAGCTTTCTTGACCTCTTCAAAGGCTTTCCTTCCTTCCATAGTCCACTTGAAAATTAGGTCTTTTTCAGCAAAAGTGTCACTAGTCTTACTAAGCCTACAAAGTCAGATATGAACCGACTGATGAAATTAATCTTTCCCAAGAAAGATTGAATTGCTTTCTTATTGACTAAAAGAGGTAAGTTCATTATAGCTGCCACTCTTTCTGGTTCTATGGAAACTCCTTCTTTAGATACTATATGTCCCAATAATTTGCCTTGAGGGATTACAAATATACATTTCTTAGGATTCAAGGATATTCCAAATTCTTAACATTTTTTAAACATAGCTTCTAAATGATCAAAATGATCAGCAAAATTCTTTGAAAAAATAGTAAGATCATCAAGATAAATCAAGATGATTTTATTTATCAATTCCCCAAAAGCAACATCCATAGCTCTCTAAAAAGTGGCTCCAGCATTTGACAGGCCAAATGGCATCTTAACATATGCAAATGTTTCCCACTTGGTAGTAAAAATAGTCTTGTATTGGTCTTCTATATCCAACCAAATATGATTGTATTCGGAGAAACCATCTAGCAAAGAAAATCTCTTTAATCCAACCATAGTTTGTAGAATTTGTTCCATGGAGGGCAAGGGATAGTGATCCTTCAAAGATGATTTGTTTAGATCTCTGAAATCTACAAAAAGTCTTATATCACCATTCTTTTTCCTAACCGGTACCAGATTTGATACCCAGGTTGAGTGTTTGATTAGGAAAAATATTTTAGAATCTAAAAGTTTCTACAACTCATCTATCATAAGAGGCTCAATTCTTAGATTCACTGGCCTCTATTTTTGTCTAATAGGCTTAGATCCTTCAGTCAGTTCTATTGTGTGTTGAATGATGTCTCTATTATATCCATGAAGGTCTTCATAGCTCCAGTCTATGACTCTATCATATTTTTTGCATAATTCAATTAGCCTTTCCTTTTCTTCTTGAGTTGTAGAATTTCCAACTTTTAATTTTTCCCCTTCACTCACTTCTACTTCAAAATAATCTACTTTGTTTGCTTGGAACCTTTTCTTCTCTAGGCTTACATCTTCTGGATCAAAAAGGCTCTCTAAAGTGATTAAACCTTTGGGAAGTTTATTATTCTTTAATTGTATAATTTGATCCGAATATGCCTCTTCAATCTTTGGTTGCAATTGATCGGCAAATTCCTCTAATTGTTGTAAGAATGAGAGTACTTGAGAATCATTCTCAAATACTTGCCAATTCTCATCATTATCAGGGATAGTTGGCCTTACTATAACCTTTACTGACTCATTGTTAACTAATAGGCCAGTTGCTAGTTCAAACTGTGAACCAATCTGTGCCATCTTATTAGCTTCAAAATTTTGAATTATAGGAACTAATTCAATATTAAAAGCTTTAAAATATTCTATTAAGTCTCAAATTCTGTGCTTATAGGATTTCATTATGACATTCTTTGTTATTGCCTTTTCTCTAATTTGCTTTACTACTAATTTTAAATCTCCTTTTACTATTAGATTCTTTATTCCCTTTTTCTTGGCTAATAGGAGCCTATGTACTAAAGATTCATACTCAACATCATTATTAGTACAAGCAAATTGAAAATGGATAGCCCTTAAAAAGTTTTCACCATTTGGAGCAGTAAGACAAATTCCTACTCTAACACCATTTTTACTTCTAGCCCCATCAAAATTTAAAGTCCAGATTTTTGAAACTTTTTCGGATCCTTGAGTAATTGGTTTCTCTTTCCTTAAAACATTTGGGATTTCATGGTCCTCATCAAAAATAACATAAGTGCCCAAACCAGTAGATTTATAATTTTCATATGGGTCACTATGCGTCATAACTAACAACTGTTTATTTTCTTTTTCCTGATTATGCTTAGTCCAGTCACCTATCTTAGTAAAATGGAAGGAATTCAATTTGTATTTTCTTACCTCTGATTCATTATTCACTGAGACTATTATCTATAGATTAACTATGTCTTTGAGCTTTCTTTTATCAGGAGGTCCTTCAGTATATTTGGGCATTTCTTGATTTTGAAGAGCTTCTTGTAATAACATCCTTTATTCAGGGATTATCTAACATGTCCCAAATTGATACTTATGTTGGGATCATCTTTAGCTAATCCACCACATTCATTGGTCTAAAATTTTGAATTCTTGGAAGATTAGGATATCCTGTCTTTCTTTAAACTTGTTCAAGAACTTATTGATTATGTACTAGCTGAAGCATTTCTTGTCTAGTAGCTGCATGTTGATGACATTAAAATGAAGGATTATTCATAACTTCATTGTTTACAACTTCAAACTATTCTAGCATTCTTCTCTTTGATCTAGTACAGTAGTTTGATTGTAGCACTGGTTTCTTGGAAATATAAGCTTCATTGAAAAATACTGATTCTTCAACTACAACCCATGAGAACAAAACATATTCCAGGGCTATTTCTTCCTCTTGTTGTAAGGACATCCCTTGCATCTGAGCCACTAGAACTAATTTATGCATACCATAAGATTGGTAGGCTTGATTGTCACTGGAACTTGCAAACTAACCATCCATTCTTCTTTGTTCTACCACCTTTTGTTGTAGATTACCCATAGGACAATCTCTAGGTGTATGAGCATTATTACAAGGGAAACACTAGGCATTAGTGTTATCCACATAGTTATTTTTCCCTAGAACAATCTCCCTATTGGAATTGAGAGGAATAGTCTATGAGGGTGTGGGGACTACAACCAATTAGTTTGCTAGCTGATGGTTAGTTTGTCTTGGAGGACCCTGACATTGGTTTGGCTGAGATGAAAATCTATTTCCTTGATAGCCTTGATATGGAGGCTTAGGGAAAGTATTTTTCTATCTTTTTATATTGATCAGCTCATTAGAAAATTTCCTTAGGATATTCTTGATATCATCCAGCTCAGATGACTGAGTGGGGACAATTTCTTTAATAAATGGTTGAGGATAGGTGTACATAGACATAGGTGGGGTTATAGATTTAGGGGTTTCTTGAGGTAATGGTAAGGAAATTTATGGGAACATGGTCATGGGAGGTCTTAGGGGTAACTTTCTAGCATCTATCAAATTATTCTCAGCTCTGACTGCATAGTCATAAGCCTCAAGCAAAGTGTGTCCTCCAATTGACTGAATCATAATAGATATATCTAAATTCAAAGTCTTAAGACAAAATACTATAGCCATACCTGGTAATGGTGTAGTTGTAGTAGGGATTCTTTCCCAAGACTTTTGAAATCTAGAATTGAAGTCAGTCATGGCTTCTTGTGGTGCCCTTTGAATGGTAATTAATTGCTATAACAAAGAAGACTTATCACCTTTCTCTTCAAATCTTTTAAATAAAAGATCTCCAAGATGATCCCATGTAGATATGGTATTTGGGGTCAAAGACTGATACCATTCTAGATCCTTCCCTTTAAAAGAAGCTGCTAATAATCTTATGGCCACATTTTTCTATGTGACAACATGTATAGTACAGACATCTGATAAATCTTAAAGATGTTTTAAAGTCTTGCCCACTGAATTTGGGTAGAGATTTTAGGGCATTCACTGGGATAGGGTCCCAAGTGGCTAGGAGTATTGGAAGAATCAAAGGACTACCAGTGTTCTAGCTTACATAATTTCTTGGGGATATAGGGGCTCCCATATTTGCTCTAGGTATTGGTACAAAATGGTTGGCTCTTCTTCTTGGACTTGTTACCAAGGTGGCAAAAGAATACCTAGATTTGTATCAGATTGTGATCTGGTTATTGGTCCATAGCTATGACTCCTCGTAGCTCTTTGGTTCATATGATCTTGAAAGAAACTTCAAGATTGGTCCCACTGGGCATGCCAAAAACTATTGGTGATTTAAAATTATGCTTTGTAATAAACACCAATAATGGGAAGTTTCAAAATGTGGATCTTGTGACTTAGACCTCCAGATTTTAGAGAAGCTAGTTCTTCTTTATATAGAGTGTATACTGGGAAAAGGGATTGGAATTTTAATCAAAAACACAAATGCAAGAAAGAAAATCTAATCTATGGTGATGCACCTAAATGTAATTCAACCTTAATCCTGAGCACAGTGAGACTATATGTAGGATTCATTTACATTTAAGAGCAAACAAGTGCATGATCAATGTAAAAGATGGAAACAATAGAAATAGAGGCTCACAACATAGACTACTTTTGCAGTGATACAAATAATGTCAACAAAGGCATAGGGTTCAATCTTTTTATTTGAATCTTATAGTCACATAAGAGGTGCAAAAACACGCACAGTTATATAAACTTTTCAACTCAAGAAAATGAGAGAAAAGCAAATGACATTCCTAATCATAGCTCTAGAAAGTCTACAACCTAGACTACTTTTGCAAATGACGCATAAAATATCAACAAAGGCATAGGATTCAATCTTCTCATTAATTCTCTAGTCACATAAGAGGCACAAAAACACACATAGTTACATAAACCTTCCAACTTAAGAAGATAGAACAAAAGCAAATGATATTACTTAGTCATAACTCTAGAAAGTCTAAGCTCTTTACAATAAATCTCTCTCAAAAATTCTCTCTGGTAATTCCTTTTTTCTTGGTGATCTCTGCACCCTTATTTATAGCCTTGGATTCACTCTAGATTGTCTACTTATTCCTAATATAATGGCCTAACTAAAATCTAACTGAATTAGAAGTGTTTAATAGAAGGTATCTTATAGATTTTGAAATGCTTCATCTTCTGGCAGTTCATTAGCTAAAACAGATTGCAGGACACTCCCTTCTCTTAAACGCTAGATAACACTTATCCAATTCTTTGAAAATCTTTCTATTACTTAGGAGATACTAGAAAATGACACTTGGCATGTTCTGTAGCACTTATTGAAGACACACGACACTTTCTACATAAATTATACTCTTTTGTGTCTTTGTTTAGGAATGTTCTACCTTTGACACTTGTCGTTATTCGCTTCCTAAAAACTTCAATAGCTTAAAAGAAAATAAGACCCATAACATTTCTTACCTAAGTAACTTTAAAAGGGACACAAGGATAGGTGTCAATCTCTACTACTTGTATTAAGGGACACATGACAACCTATGCTTTACTTATCTAGGCTTACGTGGTGATCTCTGCTATTTTTAGCTACCCTTTTAGAAACATGTAGAAGATAACACGTGGCAGTCTCCGCTTTACTTTATTCATACCATAGAAACAATTTGGTCTCATTTCATATTTACATAGACAGCGACACCTGGCAGCTTCTACTTACTTAAGAAACAAAACTTGGGACCCACCACAATATTTGCCATATCAGTGAAGCAAAATGAAGATAAATTGGATCACGACACATGGTGGCTTCTGCTCTCTTTTACAGGGCTACGTGGCATCTTCCATTGCTTTTAGAAAAGCAACATTGAGACCTTCTGTGAGTACCACTTGGCACTTTCCACTTGATCTTGATACTTATCTTATGAAACCTTTTGTTGAAAAGAGATGAAACGTGGGTGCCGATATGAAAATGTGGATGTTAACACTTGGTGGCTTTTACTGAGTCACTATGAGATACATGGCACATTTCGACCAACTCATAGAAAATATGAAAGGTGCCTGGGATGACAACACTTGGAAGTATCCACTTTATTTCAAAACTTAGAGAAAAATGAATCAAAAGGAAAATAGAGCTCATGCTCTATTTTCAAAACCTCACCATCTTTAACCAAATTATACAGGAACAAAACTTTGCAGTGTGCAACTGAAACTCAGAATGAAATGTAGAGTATTTTTTACTCTATAGTTTCATAGACCTTTTTACATAGAATTTCAATTCTATTTCTACATTTTCATACTGATCCAAGTGTACTTTTGGTCCTTTGTCTAAAGAATAGTTATATTATTCACCTTTGTCTAGCCTATTTGTCAAACAAACCAGGTCTTATACCACTATTTGTGAGAAAATAAACTATTGTTAAAAGTTCATTTTGTTTCATACCTTATACCTAGTTGATCAAGTTCATGTCTAAGAATTGAATGCCTAGTGTTTGTTAGAAGTGTTTCAAATCCATTAGATTAAAACTTCCATCTATTTTTGAATTCTAGCTTTTGATGCCATTTGGCCAAGAGTCCTAGTATAGGCCTTGTTTGAGCCTAGATTTTAATGCCGTGTTTGGAAAAAAGACCTAGCAACTTTTAAATTCCTAGATTAGGTTGATTTGAAACACTTTGACCTTAGAGTTTGTTATTTCAATTTTTTTGTCCATTTACTTGCTTATCTTTATGTGAATAGTGAAGTGTTAGATATTTTATGCTAGCTTGTTTCCTCATAAATATTTTCATAAACATTTTGATCCTTTTAATAAATCTAGACCAAGTTGAAGGCATCATTTATTTTAGATTCTATCCTTTTTGGAGTTTGTATAACTCTTTGACCTTTTATCATAAAGAATTGAATATAGATCCCAACATGTATTCCTACACTTGTATTGGAATCATGTATAATCTAGGGATTAGTAATGTAGTTATGTAGGAATAAATGGTGCAAAACCCCTATTCAGATAACACTGCTTATGAGATGGATTCTTATCCCTCTTATAATACTCAATCATGGGCATAAATCCAAGATCCATTAGCTAACTATTTTGTTAACACACCACCTTACATAGAATAGGACCAAGAACAAACTATGCAATACTTAGCTACAATACCCATGATGGATGAGCCAGTACTTCAATAGTCATACTCTACCAATACAACTTCCACGTATGATCCATTTTTGTTTGAGTGACATTTTTTAGAGAACAAAGATGAAATTTGGTTTAGGGTCATAGAGGTAGGGGCTAAGTTTCCAGTTGACTTCCCCCATGAAAATTTACCAAGTCTAGTAAGATTGCCCCAAAATATCATTTATAATCAATAGGCTTATTCTATAAATCCTATGGCTCTAGTCTAAACAACATACTAAGACCATAAAACACCTAATTAAGGCAAAAACATCATAGAAGATCACTTTAACCAAATGTAGACAACATATCAAACATATCTAAATTTAGCACATGATTTCAATCATATGAACATGGTAAGTAAGCCTCTCATTGACCTATTTCATTCAATAAGAGTGTTGATGGAATTAACTGGACAAGAAAATCTAAGTTCTAACCCATTTTTAAAAACCATTTTGATAGATAACTTGATATATATGCCAGTTATTGAAGAAGTGTCTTTGGATTCTACACTGAATAGTGAGCCAAATGTAGTAGATAATATGCAAACAATGTCTAATCTTGATCAAAGTGGTACTAACACACAAACAAATACCCAATAACATGTGCCAATAGTTAATCCCATGTGTAGATCATCATATTAAGGAATAGGAGTTTTTTTCACCCCAGCCTCAACTAGTCACTTCCTCAAGTGTACAACCTACAGGATTAGATAATCAAACAATGGCTAATGTTACACCATAATGATATAATGTGATGAATCCTACTCCTCCTCAACAAGTAGTGAGTAGTATTCCACAACAATATACACAACCTATTATATCAATGCAATAAAGGATGAATACATTACCACCTCAACTAGGAGCAGCTAGTATTCCACCTCACCAGGTAATAGTGAACATACCTTTTCAGTCATAGACTAATATGCTAGTCCAAAACCTAGAAATAACTAATCAATAACATGAAAATATTGGTCAGTGATAGATTTTGAATCTATAACCTACTTTCACTTCCTCATAGGGATTTGTACAACAAGGAGCTCCCCATGTTTCTCAGGTACCTACTAGACAACTATTGGTTCCAAATGTGCCACAAATCTAGAGATAAGGTCTTGGTCTACAAGTTCCCACTCAACAACAAGGTTTGATTAATCATTAGAATGTACCTTTTCAACCATAGAAGGCATAGTATAATTATATCCCTCTATCCCAGCCATAAAATTCACAAGGTCAAACCTTTATCACCAACCCAAACTAGAATATCATGCAACCAAATATGCAATTTCAAGTATATCCCAATCCATGTATGTGTATTCCTAATCCTTTACCCAACTAAACCAATATAACCTAATAGGTGCCTTCATCATACCCTGGTCAAAGTGTCCCACTTGTGACCTCTAAACCATTTACCCAGAGCAACACTCTCCCTTTAACCAATATCCATTCCAGTTTCCTCTCCTAAGAATTACAATAAATGAAGGATGTAATTGTTGTTATTCAGGTGGGAAAGCAAACTAAAAATTTCAAATTAGATGATGTATGTTCCTATCCATTCAATATGAATTATTTTTAGATACCATTTCCTCTAGGATATGAACCACCCAAATTTGATAAGTACAAAGGGAAAGGTGACCCTAAGGCCCATTTGATCGAATTCTTTGTCGCATGTCAACCAGTGGGATATAGTGACATATACCTTTTGCTGTTTTTTCCAAGGAGCTTGGCTGGACAAGCCTTGGAGTGGTTTTTGAAGTTTCCCAATAATTCAATAATGAAATTTGATGATCTTTTTGATAAATTTGTGCATCTCTTTTCCTATAATCTCAAGAATGAGATTTCATTAGTGGACCTAAAACAAGTAAAGTAGAAAGATGGGGAGAGTTTTGCAAGTTATTTACAGTGATGGAGAGCCCTTTCAAGCCATTTTACCCATATTTTACTAGATAAATAATTAGCTAGTGTGTTTACTAAAAATTTTCATAGTGAGATAACATATCATCTAGAACTACAATGTGCACATATGTTCAAAGAGATCATTGATAAAGGTTTGTTGATTGAGCAAGAACTCATCAATAAAGGAGTCATCAAACTTAATTATACCAATCAAGGAAATAGCCAATAGAAAAATCCTAATCAAATATAAGTATCACAACTAGCACAAGCCAATAATCAATAAAAACCAAAGTAATTCAATCTAAATAGGAATGTTGTGAGAAATGGAGTAACCAAATCCCATCATGCGCAAAATGTGTAAACCTCATCCACACCACCTTTTCAACTTAATCCTAAATATCAACCTCTCTAATTGATTTTATAAACATAACAACCAAAAATTTCACAAAAAATATAATAACCTTTACCATTGCAAACCCCTCCTCCTAGAAGACCCATCCCTACACGTCATGTCTTTAGTGACCTAGGAGAACCTATTGAGTCTATATTTTTTAAGCTTGCTTCTGCTAATATAATTAGTTAGCCTATACCAAATAATTATCTAAAAGGCATTCCTTACCCTAATTGGTACCATGAAAATGAATTTTGTGACTATCATCAGGTCCATGGACATTATCTACAAAGATGTGTCTAAATCAAGCATTTAACTGGAAATATGTTAGAGAATGGGGAGATAAAACTAGATTATGGTGCTTCCAATTCCAATCAAGATCTTAGGATTTATCAAAACCCATTTCCTCAACATAATAATCAACAATAATAGAATAATCAACAACAATAATAATGGCTATTATAGTAGCAAAATCAATAGTATCATAATCAAAGGCCAAACCAATAGAATCAACAAAATTAGGAACAAAATCCATAATGATAGGATAATGGGCAAAACCAAGGAGAGAATGATAAGAACCAACAAACCTACCATGTAGCTGCACATCACTATAATAGAGTTGTAGGTCATATTATAGGGGGTAGTGTTAATACCATCTACATTAATCCTAGACCAAGCACTAATGAGCCTAGACCATTGCTAAACAATACTATCTAGCCAAATTACATGGATAATCCTTCTTTGACATAGGAATGCATATAGGCAAACCAAAAAACTAGGACTTCCACTTTTAGATCTTATAGTGACAACTCATTCTTACCATGTGACCACATGCAAGTGAACCAACAACTAAGACTTATCTTATTTGGTCCTACACCATTTCAAACTTTAGTTAGAAATAATGGTCTAGTATATAATCTTGATTGTGTAGTCATAACTCAGAGGTCAAAGATTACTATACTAGGCCCACAACCATCTGCCACTTTACCTATCATCTGACCAACCATTTAGCTTTAAAATAAACCATTCACTACTAACCAAGAAAAGAAGTTTGATATTGTGGACCAATTTTAAAAGACATTAGCACAAATTTCTATTTTGGATTTGCTATGAATATCAATAATCCACAAGAACATTTGGAATGGGTTTTGGACCCAATCCACTATTTCTAGTGACATATCCCCTAATAGATTTCAAGCTTTGGCTGGACACCTAGCTCTGGACCAACAAGTCACATTCAACCAAAGTGATATGCCTTCCCTTGGCCCACTCCATACTAACCCATTGTACATAGAAGTTTGTATCATATAGTATAAAGTGAAATGTGTCCTTATCAAAAATGGATCTGGCCTCAACATAGTGTCTCTCAAGATCATCAAGCTTCTTAGGTACACAATGATAGATCTCTAACTAGAAACAATAACTATCAAAGCTTATGATAATAAAGAAAGAATCATAGGTCACCATTAGTTTTCTAGTTACCATTGGGGCTTTGACCCATGATACACTTTTCCATGTGTTGGATATTGAGTTATCATACAACATGCTGCTAGGTAGGTCTTGCTGACATGAGATTTGTGTAGTCCCATCAAAACTGCACTAATGTATTAAGTTTTCCCACTTAGGGATGGAAGTGAATATTCTAGGAGATTTACACTTGTATGAACACTATAAGCATCTTGAGGCTAAGTTTTAAAGCCATAATTATTAGTATGACATGAATCCAAGTTTCAAGGAGGATAAAAGAAAGGCTATACTTATTGATCCTTCACTAGATAATTACATAAATCCTAATACCTTGAATTCCCTTTCCCACATGCCACCTCTTAAAGCTTATAATCATTTCACCATTTTAGATAATGGACTAGGAGAATATGTGAACCATGATACATTTCATATCACCAATTTTTCTCAGAATTTGAAAACCTTTTGGTGACCTAAAGTCATTCTACATGTGCATTGGAAACAAAAGAACAAAGACAAGGGACCTATCACATTTGTACCAACATTTGGCCTAGGACCTGACCCTCTTAAAGGGGATGAATCATGGTTATATAATGACAACCCAGCTTACTATTATAAAAGTGCCCAAGTATCATATTCCTAATAGGATCATGAAACATCACAAATATGAAGGAAGAGGCCTCAGGCTGAATCAACAAGGAACCATCGAGCCAATTTCCATGACTAAGTATGAAAGACCTTATGGACTTGGATTTAAAACATCTAGTGGTGACCCCACATATCTTATTCAAACTTCATCACCAGTAACTAGTGATGATGATGTTGACAGTGAAGTAGAGTCTGATCATAGCCTTACCTTTGATAACCTAGCTGAAACCAAACTATTTGATAACAATGTTATTTGTACTCTTACCTAAGCCATTCATTGCAATCCATTTCCATTATATTATCCCCAATTTATAGATTGGAAGCAACAAGAATCCAGTCTGCCAATTGATGAGTTATAGAGTGATGAGTCATTTTATGATTTCTTAGGCCTTAGAGACAATGATTCATTGGGAAATCATAAATCAAGATTCTCAATCACATTGGATCCTAAAACCTATTTTGGCGAGCAAGGGAACACCCTTAGCCAAAAAAAAATAAATAAAACATTGAGGTCCCAAAGTGGTTTTTATCTTTGAGGTACTTTCTGACTAGGGAAAAAGTAAAGATAAAGGCTAGTCTAGTGGTGAAAACCTATCTCAAGTGCCATTAGATGGGGGTGTTCATTTTTCTTTGAATTTAGAGTAGGAGATAACCAATGACTAACTTACCTATAGATCTGAGTTTATTTTTGAGCAACAATAAGTATTTAATCAAATTATCCAAGAATTTTTGACTTTTTTTTTACATGGCCAAATCTCCCATTAAGAAACTTAGATTCATCATGCCTAGGAGAAGTTGAAGAGCAAGTCCTAATAGAGGACCTTGACATATTCTAATAGTTCAAGTCACTACCTACTATCCTAGAAGATGGTTTGACCCTCCTAGTCGAAGATATAATAGAGATAAATGTTAGGACTCTATTAGACCTAAAATGGATAAAATTAGGTGTGCCCCTCATTAAGGAAGAATGTGACATTTTTATAGCTCTATTGAGAGAGTTTGTGGATATATTTGCTTGGGTCTATTCTAACATGTCAGGATTAGACCCCACCTTGGTTCTACACCACCTTGTGGTTAATCTTGATGCTAAACTAATAAAAAAAAGATACATAAGATGCATCCTCAAGTTATTGTATTGGTGAAGAAAGAGTTGGAAAAAATCTTGGAAGTAGGATTTATCTGATCCATTGACTACTCTAAATGGATCTCTAATGTTGTAACTATTAGTGAAAAGCCTGAAAGAATCAAAATTTGTATTGATTTTTGAGACACCAACAAAGCTTGTCCAAAAAATAATTTTCCATTTCTTTATATCTACATGATCATTTAATCCATGGTAGGTTATGAAATGCTTTCACTCATAGATGGATTTTTATGATACATTCAGATTAGAATAGTGCTAAAAGATCAACATAAAATAGTGTTCAATACTCCATCAGTAACATTTTGTTATCAGGTGTGTCATTTGGACTTAAGAATATGAGAGCTACATATCAAAAAGCCATGACTATCATATTCAATGATATGATGCATGATATTGTTAAAGACTATATCGATGACATATTAGGAAAATCCAAAACCAAGGCTGACCATCCAGTAGTATTTCATAATATATTTGAAAGACTATGAGAATATAAAGTCAGACTAAATCCAATAAAATGTGTGTTTTGTGTAACATCAAGAAAATTACTTGGCTTCATTGTGTCTCATAAAGGTATTGAAGTTGATCCATCTAAAGTGCATGCTATCATCAATATGTCACCACTAACCAATTTAAAACAACTCCATAGTTTACAAGGAAAGATCTAGTCCATTTGATGCTTCATCTCTTAGTTACCAAACAAGTGTTATCCATTTACACACCTTTTAAAGAAAGGAGTTGTATTCCACTAGGATGATCACTGCCAAATAAATTTTCAATAGCTCAAAGATTATCTTGTCAATGTGCCTATTTTATTACCTCTTATGCCAAGAAATCCATTCTTGTTATACCTATTACCTACTGGTCATGCCCTAGGGGCACTCTTGGCTCAACATGATGATAATGGAAAGTATCATGTTATTTAATACATAAGCCATACCTTGGTTACATATGAACATAACTATGCACTTGTTGAAAAAGCTTGTCTAGCCATGGTTTTAATAACTCAAAAACTACATCATTACATGTTGAATAATAAAACCATGGTCATTTCGAAGGTAGATCCACTCAAGTATCTACTATCTAAAATAGTTTTGCAAGGTAGAATGGCTAAATGGATCATGCTTATTAGTGAGTTTGACATAGAGTATGTCAATCAAAAAGTAATCAAAGGATAAGTTCTTACAAATCAACTTACTAATGCACCTCTCATGGACACATAACCACTCAAGTTTCCATTTCCTAATGAATCCATCATGGCTGTTGTTTATACACCCCTTGAGGAGAATCCCTAGAAAATGTATTTTGATGGTTCATTCATTTTGCATGGATTAGGGGCATGCCTATTGTTTATTACACCACAAGGGGATCTAATCCATAAATCATTTAGAATCAACTTTCCCTATACAAACAACACGGCTGAGTATGAAGCACTTATTACAGGACTTTGATAAGTAGTGCATTAGAATATGTCTCATCTACAAGTTTATGGTGATTCTTAATTAATCATCAATTAGGTCACAGATCATTTTTAGACCAAAGATGACAAGTTGGTTCCATATAAATCCTTAGTTGACACTCTTAAAAATCAAATTGTCAACATTTAGTTTAGGTATATACCAAGGGCTAGTAACAAAATTGTAGATTCCATGGATATTATTGGCTCACTAATTTGACAAATAGATAAAGATAAAGAGTATCAGTTCCTTGTTGAAAATTTGTCAACACTGGGTCATGAACCTTCAACCATTGTCATGATTTGTGATATTGTTGGTCCTAATTCTATCTAGTACTCAGACCTTTATAACTACCTTCATGACCAAGTTCTACCACCTCACCTATCTCAAAAATAAACCAAATCCTTCATTCATCATTCCACTCATTATACTTTACTTGGATCCACTCTTTACCATCATAGTTTTGATGGAACTCTGCTTCATTGTTTAACTTTGACAGAGTCTATGCTAGTGTTAAGAGAAGTTCATGAAGGAGTATGTGGAGCCCATTATAGTAAGGTAGTCCTATCCAAAAATATCTTGCATGTTGGTTATTATTGGCCCAAAATGGACATAGATGCCACTACATATGTAAATAAATGTGAAAAATGTCAATGTCATGCTAATTTGATTCATGCCTCAACAAAAAAATTAAAAATGATGTTGACACCATGGCCATTTTCTACATGGGGACTTAACCTCATTGGGAAGATTAACCCCACTTCATCTGATGGCCATAAACATATCATTACCATCACCAAATATTTCACAAGTGTGTTAAAGCTATACCCCTCACGTGATTGGAAAATAAATTTCTAAATTCATCTTCAATCATCACATCTGCCACTATGGTATCCCCTCTGACATTATATCTAATAATGGAGGATCATTCAAGAACAAAGATGTAGACTAGTTATGTACTGAATACAACATCACACAACACTTTTATATAGCATATTACCCTTAAGGTAATGGACAAGCTAAGGCATCCAACAAAACTATTATCAACATTCTCAAAAAGATTATCAATGATATCGATCATGATTGTCATCTCCAGATATTCCCTTTCCTTTAGGTATATCACACCAATCATCGTACCCCCATAGGAGCCACTCCATAATTGTTTATGGTACCTAAGCCATCCTTCCCATTGAGTTTGAATTGCCTTCACTATGCATCTCTTTCAAGCATGTCTTGGATGATCATGACTATTGAGTAGCTTGCCTACAAGAGCTAGATCTACTTGATGAAAAATGCACAACCATGCTCAATAATCTTCAAGCATATCATAATTGACTCAAAGGCCACTAAAATCAGCGTGTGAAGTATCAAACATTTGAACTTGGTGATCTTGTTCTGAAATAAAGCCAAAAGAATACCATGACCAAGAAGAAACATAAAGGGAAATTCAAACCAAACTAAATAGGGCCTTTCATCATCACTATAGATTATGGATCAAGAGCATAAAATTTTGCCACACCAGATGGAAAGGAACTTCTAGAGCCAATGAATATTATTCATCTCAATGATACTATGATTAAATGCTAAGGTGTATTATCTATAAAGACTATTTTAGTTATACCATTTTGTCACTATTCTTATTTAAAAGTATCACCCTTATTCATCCTCTTTCTCATATTTAATTTCCATTTATGACCTATCAACCCAGTGTGTTCTAAAGCCTAGCCTATTTGACCTTGGTTTTTTGTCATTCGTTATGTAGTTTTAACATCAAGGTATCTGATCAGTTTATCAATTTATTCAAGAAATTCAAATAGATATTTTATTTTGGGATAGTGTGATAGAAGTTTCAACAATTACATCCTTCATTTTTTATTTTTTCTTACCATTGATCTTGTTGCTAATTATAATTGCCTTTGGTCAAATTAGTACTTTTGATATATGCCATTATGTCTTAGTTATAACCACCTATGGGAAAACTAGGGGAAACATTAGACCTTGATGTACCAACCTACCACTTCCTATGCCATACTATGTCTTTTTACCAATTGTGCCTATTTTGTTTGAATTGGATACCATACTAGTTGAATTCCTCTGATGTAAGGGTGAAACTATAGTGACTTAAGGTCCTATTATGGGATTATATAGGTAGTGATCAATACTTATTGAGGTCAACTTAGTCACCCTTTTCCCAATGCTCTTTCCATTTTATGAGCAACCTAAGCCACACTCTCACCATTTTGTGATAAACCTAAGCCATTCTCTCACCATTTTACAAGTAACCTAAGCCATGATCTCACTATTTTGTGAGCAACCTAAGACACACTCTCACCATTTTATGAGCAACCTAAGTATGAATGCTCTCACCATTTTGTGAGCAACTTTAGTTTAAATGCTCTTGATATTTTGTAGGATTGAACCATTTAGTGTATCATCATTCTTGATTTAGTTATGACACTCTAAAACACTTCTAAAAACATTTCAAAAAATCATTAAAAAATAACAAAAACATTGATCACTTCTTTGCCTTAAGAATTTTGGGAACCCTTACTAGGTTACAAGCAAATCACTTATCATTTAGTTTCCCCATCCTTTTTTTCCCTTTTCTCTCACATACTTATCATTTTTCAAGACCATTCCTATTATTTTATCACATCTATTCTATTTGTTTTCATCAGTTATCACATTCTTCCCATTCCCTAGGAGAACTAAATTTCTCCTAAATTTTTTTATTGGATATTACATTCATGAAACTATGTACGTAGCATCCACTTGCCTAGTGCATATGGAGATAGCTTAGCCACCCCATTCTTTTTCATCTATTTCCCCTATTTTGTTTGTTTGTTAATTTGTCATCTATTTTCTAAGGGTAATGGTAATAGGGTTTCTATTGCTTTGTTTATTTCTCTATTTTTTATTTTGTTTATTTTTTTGTCTACCTATTTGTTTGATTTCAAGCACTATTGCCTTGATTCAGTTTATGTGTTTTCATTAGGTGATTCCTTGCCTAGTCTTACACTTAAATCCATCCATATTCATATGTTTACATTATCATCATGGTTTTATCATTGATGCATTATTTTATTTTTAGTATTGGATTACAGGAGTTAGTCCTCATGCATATTTTGGTAGATTCTTTAAGGTGTTCTATCATAAAGCCTACCATCACATGCTATAACAAACCTCAATTCAAGAAGTATATTCAATAATGCTGGCATCTATTTAGCACTAACATCCTGATTCACTCCCAAATCATATCCCAAATAGAGTAATTAACCATGAAATAATTTCAACCTTTATTAGTTAGGATGAGCATCTCCCTACTAGTAGGTTATTCTAATTCATCATTACCATCTATTTTAAATTTATCATCATCCTTGGCTAATTTTATCATATTTTCCATATTCAAGGTCCAATGATTATAACCACTTATGGGAAAATCAGTATACACCGTCCCACCTACATTTCATAATGATTATAACCACCTTTGGGCAAATCATTGTGTTATCACCACTTTAATTTATTTGCCTATACAAGGGCATGTTATTATCTTGTTTATCTGTCCTAATTGGGGTAGCTCCATGTTCTCAACGATTATAACTTCCTTTGGGTAAATCATTGTGTTATCATACCATGTTGCAACTATCGAGGTATAATGCTTATAACCACCTTTGGGAAAACCATTGTACACCATCCCACTTGCATTCTTAATGATTTTGAATACTTTTTCAATATCATTATGTTTTCACCCCATCATATTTAGTTTCTATGGTCCCCTCATTTCACTTCTTTCTTTTCAAGGGATTGTTCACTAACCTCCTTATGCCAACTATTCCCTCAAGGGGGCATCACACCATTAGTTTATTATCATTATAGTTATAGGTATGCAAGACCTTTTCATTCTTTGAGAAGATGTTACTATGTTTATAGCTTTCAATGCCTTCCCAAATAGGCCTAAACTTTAGACACCTAAAACTGGCCATTGATAACCTCCAATTAGGCTTTTGGCTAGTTTCTATCTAAAATGAACAATTTGGCCTAAAAACACTAAAACATGGAAAATGATGTGAAAATGATATATTCAAGTGCTGATTTTTTCAATGATATCACTAAATGGGGTAATGTAATTTATGGGATAGCTAACTTTGATAAGTCCATTTTGAGTCAAAATGCCAAATTTGCACCTGCATGCTCTGAACTACTCTTTCCTATCAATTCTTTTTCACAAGACTTGTGCCTTTGTTATTTATTGTTGGAAACATTCTTAATGGGAATATGGTTTTGATGCATCTAATTTAGACTTCTAATTCCAATCTAATCAAATTTAAGACCAACAACAAGGCATTCTAATCAATTTAGATAATTTGTGCACAAAGTGCTTAATCATGCTTAATAGATAATTAATCAAAATTAGAGCCTAATCAAGAATTCCATAGATCTTTTTGAATATCTCAATATTGGAAATGAATATTGAATATCTGCATTATCAAGTGACCTTATTTATTGGGAAGACATCCATAGGCCATAAATGCCATAAACATAAGGATTCATGCCTCTTATGCCTCATTAATGCCTTCCATGATGCCCTTCATGCCTCTTAATTTCCCCTTATTCTAATTCCATGATGAGGATAATTACAAACTTAATTCCAAAAAAATGAATTAATCCTCAACCACATATCTCAATCTTGAGATGGATGATTGAGGTTGATTCTGATCAAATTTAAAGATATATAAATAGGAGGCCTCACAATAACATTTTGAGGATTAATTAGTGCAATGTTATAATGTAGGATTGGTTCCAAAAGTTTCAAGAAACTAGTGTTACCATGCCAAATTGATTCCAAGCCAAGCCACAAGCCAAAGGTGCCAAGAGGAGATGAAGTTGGCCACACTACGTTGAAGAATACCTCTTAAAGCACAAGCCGATCAAGCCACCACTACAAAGGCATTTGGAGCATCCAAGGAAGGTGAAAAGAATTATTGTGTTTTCATTCCTTTCTTTTTAGTTGTGCTTATCATTTTCTTTTGTTAACTAAGCTCTCCCTAGTGTCTAGGCCTAGAGATGTTATGTTATTAGTGTGTTTATTTCACTTTGTTTTCATTTTATAACTAACATCATACTAACCATCCTCTCTTGATTCAAATTCATAGATCACACCACCTATGGGTAACTCATTGTATACCATCCCACTTGCATCTTTCATATCATATTTTCCACTATCAATGTACAATGCTTATAACTGCCTTTAGGAAAACCATTTTACACCTTCCCACTTACATTCTTAATGATTATGACCACCTTTGGGAAAATTATGTTTCCTTATATTTCATTTAATAATTTCCTTCTTTCAAGGGACTATTTTCCAGCCCCCTTTGGCAAACACTCCCTCGAGGAGGCACCCTATAGTTCATCCATTATCATTGAAGTTGTAAGCATACATGACCTTTTAAATATTTAAGAAGACATTAATGTGCTTACATCTTAAAATGCCTTCCCAAATAAGGGAAAAATATAGAGATATAAAAGTGGCCACTAATGGATTTATACCAGACTTTGGATCAATTTTTACCAACCTTTGTAAATCTAGCCTAGGAATTTCTAAACATCTCAAATTTGGCTTCATAAAATATAATTTGGCTTATAAAATAATTAAATGGGATCAAATTCACACAAATTACTTCAAAAATCTTCAAAATTTCAATAATTCTAAATGTAATTAATTAACATGAAAAATAAAATCAAATGCCTAAATTAAATTAACCATGAGAAATTAAATCAATTATCAAAAAGGAAATTCAAAAATCAAAGAATATCCTAGGAATGCATAATTACCTTTTGTGAGTTGTCATTTTGTAAAATATCTATAAATATCCCACCCATGCCTATACATTACTAATCATGACCATTTTACACATTTTGACTCCACTAGGGTTAGTTAACTCAAAAAGGTTATGTTTGAACCCATTCCAAGATCTAACTACCATGTAACTCATCTTTGGTTGGGGTTAGTTACTAAACCTATAAATATAAGCCTAGACCTCTTCATTTGGGTAGCTTAAGCATAGTAATGTTATAATTCTAGATTTAGAGAATTTTTTCATGATATTAGTGTTATAATTACAAAATCCCAAGCCAATCCATGAAGCTACATTAAGCAAACATGAGTCAAACCATGCTGCCAAGGAGAGAAGGAGCCACACAACTCCATTTGCCAAAGATATATTGAGCACAAATTGAGTAATCCAAATGAATAAATCTCTTGGATAATTCAATAAAGGTAAGAAATCTTTGTTCACTATGTTCCCCCCTTTGATCGAGGTAAGATAGTGCCATGCATGTTAGTGTGTTTACTTTCATTTTGATTGATTTTCATTATGAATATAACATATGATTTAACCACCCTTATTATATTCATTTATCATGGATAAGACACTAATAAAACTAAAAAACACTTAGATATAATACCACACTTAAATGCACTCCAAGTGACCTGTAGAAGACAATGTGTCCATACTTAGATGCACACAAGTAGACAAGATATAAGGACAAGACATTTTCTCACTAGAATGTGTCAAAAACTCATTCAACACATTGAAATATGAAATTGAAAAATTTTAACCAATTAAAATTTATTTTTTAAGGAAAAATATGAGAAACAAAAATAGCAGGGCTTTGCCTACCTTTCTTGTGGATTTCTTACAATGCCAAAACTAGGCATACTTATAGCACCAATGAGAGAGAGAAATCCAAAACCAAGAATTGAATATTTGGGGGTTAAAATAATAGATAAAATATTAATATCTTCATAAGATTTATGAGGAAACATCTAAAGTCTTGAACATGTGTTACTTGATCTCCAAGTCTTTTGCAAACTTCCTTCAAGTCACAAGGAGTCAATTCTTGAGGAGTCCATAAGCCTTCTTGAAAACTGATTTGTTATCTTACAATAATATTCTTATTATGAATTTAAATTTCATGTATATCCATGTACAATGGTATAGTGACACCTTACCAAGGTGTATTCATCATTATCTACCCTTGAAATAGGCTTTCTTGGAAGAGAGAGTTAGATTAACTCATGAGGTGTAGTCTGTCTTCTTGTATAGCAAAGATATCATCTGATTCTTGTTATAGAGATTATAAATGACCAATATAAGCATAAAATACTCTATAAAAACTTATTAATTATTATGAATTCTCTAATTGACACCTTATAATGTTTTCCATTCCTCATAGTAAGTCACTTTAACATTGGTTGTCTAGCACTAGTTGGTAGTTAGGCCCAGCTGCACATGTTATTTATTTGAATGGATATGAAAACTTAATGTAACTCTAAAAAAAGGATTAAGATAATTTTATTAGAACAAAAATAACTTAATTAAATGAAGAAGGCCTTTAAGGCATCATAAGCTATTGTTTTTTCCAAAATAGGTAGCTAGGCCTCTCATTCTTTGTACATCTCAAACTTTCTTTGTGTAGACCTATAGGAATAGTTTCAAGATAATATGAAATTAGTTTGTGACCTGAGAAGTTATAAAAAATCTTGTGGTACCTCATACAATAAATTTCAAGAATTCATCCATGTTTTTACCCCTCAATCTCATCAAAACTAGCAAAAGGAAGGGCATTTAGTGTGTTTGTATAGTTGACATCAACATCAAATTCTTGGTTTTGAGAGACAAAAACCAAAACCAAAGATATATTGGCAAGATTAAAATTTTTAAAGAGACAAAAAATGCATTTGGATTCATTATAAGGAAAATCTCTGATATTGCATTCACCCAAGGGTTTTAGTAGGGTTTAAGACCTATTTGGGGTCTTAATGATCATTCATAAAGCATCAGCCATTAATTGGATTCATTCAACTTATATATCATTCTTTACTAACCCCCCCCAAACCTATTCCAAATTTCTTAGCTTCACATTCAAAGTGTGACATATGGTGTGAACATGATAATTTGTTCCTCAGGTAGCAAACTTAACTTTCTTGAACTCAAGAGGGGTTTAATTTGGTTTTTAGACATCAAAAATCAATCCCATTACTAAGAGAGATTTAAAAACCTTAAAAATAATATTAATAATGATTATAAATTCTTTTTAAATTAGTTTTACTCCACTATATGCATTTGGTGCACTGGCCAAGGGACTTAGGGTTTAGGGCTTGTCACCTCCTTGCTAGCCCTCAAGGGAATTTAGATTAAAAACCAAGGTTTATGAAACTTGAAAGTGTATTGATACCCTATATGTGTCTATGAATCACCTCAAAGTCCCTTTATGTGGTTTTACATGATTATTTAGTATTTTAGTTTCAAACAAACCCTTTGGTCTCAAGACTGCCCCTTACCAATGGAGTGAGCAAGGTATGAAATAAAAAATTGAGTATGTCTACTACCTATATGGATTTGAGGTGAACATAGATAGCTTATTACATTCATAATCATCCTTTTTATCTAGAAACAAAGTGTAATCATGCCTATGAAGGCCTCAAAACATCAATCTCTCTCATGACTAGATAATTTAGGTAAGAGGTCTACAACTAGGTAATTGAATCTTATGATGAGGTGCTTGAATTTGCATGACAATCTCATATTATGACCTTGAGATTTTTATATTATCATTATGGATTGTGTAGACTCTTACACATTCTATATCAAAAATTAGAACTTCTACATGGCTTACAATATGTGAGATCCTTCTTGAAACCTCCAAACTGAGCTTACAACTCTGAGTGTCTTACTTAGTCAAATAGTGACACTTACTCCATGGAATCAATACCCCATAATAATTTAGTTGTCTCATTTATGCACTTGAATATATAAAATGTTTATCAGTGTATTTAACCCATCTTCTACATGCATGATTTGTAGGTCTCAAAAGGGCTAATTGTAGGTGCACTCTCCCCTTGACCACTTAATCATTTGGAAAATTTTCATCATGATACATTATTTAAACCTTATATGGGTTATGTTTGAGATTTTTCAATGTTATAGGACCATGGGGAGTCTAACAATGCTCATTGGTCACATTGACATCTACCACCTAATGAGACAAATTTGTAACATGAAGAAACATGGAGATATCTTGCATTTGTAAACATTAGATGAGTTTATATGATGGAATTAGAAGGCTTCTCATACATTTTTTAATATCCTACAATATTTATTATACAACAACTAGTTACTATTTGTAATAATATTGCAAATAAATCAAGGTGGTGAGGTTTAGAGCCTTCTCCAAGAACTTTACTTTCTTCACATTTGTTCATAAATACAAAGATATTGAATCAAATACTATTTCCATAAATATTAATCCCATTGGGCTCCCCATACTTTATTAATATCTTAGGATCCATCTCTTGATATTTTTTATTGAACAAGTATTTAGACATGATCCTTGCAAGGCTACCAAGAGACCCGATGAATTAGAAACTAAATATTTTGCCATTTTTGGAATTTTGAAAGCTCTTTAAACATTAAAAAGTATTGAATAATCTATATATTCACTTCTCATATGTTCACTCTTGAATATGACTTGATCATACAAGTGATCAAAAATTCCCCTTTTAGCTTAGTTTCTCCTTCTTTGAGCATTGAACCTATAAGGTCTGACTAAAATTTGACTTGATATAACATTAGGAACATTTAAAAACATCTTTTAATGCTTTATAGGTATCATTCATATGTATTATACTTCATATTCATCTTATAAATGGCTCTAATATCCTTAAAAAATAGTTTTCAAGTGTAGAGAAAGCTAGTGAAACTAGATGAACTCATAGAGTGGAGATTTCATTTGACCAAGACCCTACAATACCTTATATGGACTCTTGTTCACCTCATATTATAACTTACATAATATATAGTCTTTTAAAAGACCCCCATTAGCCATGATATAAACCTTAACATCCTTAAATACCTTAATTTCTACTAAGAAACCTTAAATTTTTTGAGGTGATTATAAATGGGTTTGAACTCATGATTTAGTAATGATATGGCATGGGTAAGATATGAGAACCTATAAAAACTTCTATTAAAATGGAAACATGAAACAAACCTAGATTCATAGAGGTCAAAATGATGTCATATTTTAATAATAATACCTTTATGTGTATGATCTTGATGTCTGACTATGTTAAAAACTCAATAAATCAATCTCCTCCTTGAAACTTTTGATCTACTTGTGAATGGAATAAACCTATAAAAACTTGGTAAGTGTAATTTGATAAGCTAACCCATATCACCCTCATTGATGATTGATTGATGCCTATGTATCCACTACTCCTAAGAGGGATGTAGACACCAAAATTACATCACACACATGTGCATAACTCATATTGTCAAAACCCCCTAAACCCTTTTTAATAATAAAAATTAATCTCCCTAACCCATACTTTTACCCCTCACACATTTAGTTAGTTTAAAACACTTAATTAAGTTAATTAAAAACTCCTATTGCCACCTTACCTGGCCACCTCACTTTATGACTAATTCTCCCTCGATGAGTCATCTCAATACCTGGTCCCCTCATCCTAACTACCTAAGACTTATTCCCACTCCCAAACTAAATTCCTAAACAACTACTTCCTTCCTAACCTCTTATTTTTACTATTTTATAATGGGTGTAACACTTGACATGCACAATAATATAAAACAAGCCAAGAATAGAAAGGTTTACCTATTATAGGGCTACTAACATTGGTCAACCCATGACCAATGTCGATGGGATACCTGTCAACATCAGTGAGATCACCAACATTGACAATATAAGCCAAAATCCAACCTATAGTTCAGGTTGGTAGAAATTAAGAAAATCAATTCTTACTCTCATTTAGGCTCTTAGTATTCTACTTTTCAACATCTAGGCTTATAATCACTCTACATAAGTCAATCACCATCAGCAATTGAGCTCTTAAGGACCCACATCATCCACTTGTTATATTTGTTCAAGCATTCAAGTTTAGACTCTGAAATAGAAACCATTAACCTGGCACTTATCATTTAGTAACCACCATAGCTAAGTATATCACTGATACTATAGGTCATTTAAATATTTATTATTATATTTATTTATATCTACCCTACACTACTTTACGCACTTTTGACCGTACCCCCATGAGGGAGTTACAAAGCTTCCTCACTTGTTGCCCCTTTCATGCATACCAAACCTCTAACTAGACTTAACCAAGTCATAAACTCCCTCTCCTAACTCTCTCAACCTCTCTAACCTAATCCAAACCATTTCTTAGACCTAGAAAAGCCTTTTTTAATCTCCCAAACAATTATTGCCCCTACCAACCTTGGAAACCTAATCAACATCAGTCACCTCACTATCACCCTTACTAGCCTAACTGATATTGGTCACACTCCTACCGACATTGGTGACTATCAATTCTCTAGCCTTTTCAAAACCTACCTAGACAACTTCTAAAACACTAACAAAGCACCTCACCTATACCCTATCACTCTTTGCTACATACATGTTATTAAAAATGGTAATTTTTTTTCCTTTTTATCTCTCTATTTACCTCTCTTTTAGTTATTTATTATTCTTTTACCTCTCAAAAGTGGATTTTCATCTATAGGGAAGTTTCACACTTCCTAGAACAAACATGTAGCTTGGCAACCTAGTCATTTATCTGTTAACAAATATCTTGTGGTAGTGTTTTCTTATTTATAGGTGGTCCTCCCCAGCCAAAGACGAGTGTTCACAATGTCTAGATATGATGTGTATACCAAATCTATGTTCATTCTAATCACATATCCCCATCCTTCTCTCTATTTTCCTTTAGACTTAAAATAGACAAAATTTAGTGAAACATTTTTGGCATGCTTGATGGGACCCTGGAGTTTTTATTGGGTTCATTTCTTATTTTAAACATTCATATAGATGCATTATAGTGAAATTTCATTTCTTGTACTTCTTCCTTTTTCTATTTTTTCTTAAAAATTAAAAATTCAATATGTTATTTCTCTGTTTAGAAGGCATTAAAACTAAAATCTTCTTTCTTTTCTCCTTGCCTCTAAAAACAATTTGTCATTTTATTTTATTTTTCAAAAATCCCTTCTTTACTTCCTTTTGCATGCACATTAGGATAGTGAATTTCATACTCTATTCCTATTTCCTCTCTATTTTCATTTAAATCTCAACATTTTAGATTTGGGTTTAAAATTTACTGCATTTCATAGTTTGCTTATTGCATATTAACTCACCTAGTTAATTACAAGCATTTTGAATAAATCATAGTATACCTATGTTAAACAAACCAATTCTCATTCACATAAACAAGCATCAAAACTCACTTGAGAAAAGGCCCATCAGGATCTCATCACCTAGTGTATCACCTTACCCTACCCAACTATCCTACTTGGATTTCACCACTAAGGGGAGAACCCACTCTATTCTCTAGTGAAGTATAATATCTAGACACAAGGTGTATTTTGGCTAAGCAGCCTGGCTCAGCTCTAGGTTTGTGAAGTGTGGAGAGCAAGATCCTATAACAAGCCTTGTACCTAGTATAACACAAATTCCCTCTTGAGCACTAAAACAAATCTAAAACTAGATCTAGATTGCTTTCTAGTACCTTCGATAACCAAATTCTCTTCTCACTATTTGATTAAGGCATAAGCCCAAATGAGACTAAAAATTAATCTTTAGGACTTAATAGTTGTTAGATGCATGTTTTTATTCCACTTTTCAATTACCTTCTATATTTTTTGAGTTGGTAAGGACACTTTTTTTATTGATTCAAAAAATCAATACTATTTCTAAAGCTCATATTGTATAACCTACTATTTCAATTTTTTTGAGTTTTATTCCTTCTTACATAGACCTTTTACATCCACTATTTTACCTATTTTTAGCCTCTAATTTCTTAAGACATCATTTCTATTTCTTAGGATTTTATAGTGACCAACATCAGTTAGCACTACCGATATCGACCTATTTTACCTACCAACATCAGTTGTTCCACTGACATTGGCAAACTTTTCCTACCAATATCAATCATCCCTACCGATGTCGATGACTATGTAGTTTCATCTACTAAAAATAACAAGCTAAAATAACCCATTTTCCTCTACTTAAACCTAGTTTTTCTTTATTCTATTTCAAATACAGGGTAGTAAGTTGATTTAAACCACCTCTTGCATGGTATTAACATGAGATAAAGCCAAAATTCTTGCTTATTATGCAAGCTGGTAACCACTTCCACCTTCCCCTCTCACTTTTGATTCTATCATGGAGCATAATTTAGATATAGAGCTTACTCCCAACCCTAACCGAATTCCCATTGTGCCTGAGGGAGATCAATATTTTGCTAAATTTCTTGATCTTAATGTGGTATCCCTTTGGCATTACCTTGTTATGAGCCAAACCTATGATTCTATGAGTGATCCAATCTATGGTATGCCAACCTCTTTGATGGAAACACCATTAGTTTCAATTGCATCCACTATTTTTCCTAGGGTTACCTAAACCACCACTTTGACAAGTAACCCAACTATAAATAACATCTAAAATGTGGCATCTCCAACTACCTAATCCCACCTAAACACTGGTGTAACTTCCCTACTTTCACAACCACAACTAGTTCAACCAAGTCATACCCCATTCTAGAATTTAGTGTTGCCTATTCCATATACCCTCACACCTATAATTACCCAAGTTATGACTCACCCTTCATCTAGTCTAACCATGTTAATAATTCAACCTATGTTAATGATAACTAGCCAAGGCATAGTCTCCAACCCAATGGGACAAGTCCCTTTTCTTTTTGCACCTCAACCTATAACTCATTATCCTTATGTTTCCCTGACACAACCTCAACAAGCTATGGCATATGCTCCCTCTAATTTTTATCAACTTCCCTATAACTTATGAGGAATTCCACACACTAATCCCCCTCTAGACCTCATTAAGATGCTAATGGATAAGATGTCTAATTTAGAGACATCCATTTCTAGTTTAAAGACTGTATTATCTTATGATCAGATATGCAATAAACCAATCTACCCTTCTATGCATATTTTCCCCTATACAATCCAATGGGAACTCCATAAATTTACTCATTTTTAGAGTAAAGAGTACCCACAATAGAACTTGTGAGCATTTAGACATTCTTGTTATTTAATAAGACATGATGATGCATTACTACTTTGCACTTTCCTTATGTCTCTTTTAGGTGATGCCTTAGATTGGTATAGCTCTATATCTCAACACTCTCTTTTCTTGTTTACCTAACTTGCACAAATATTCCTAAACCATTTCTCTATTAACATTTCTAATAAGGTCTCTATAATAAACCTTTATTCTATCAGACAATTTGATGATTGGTCTATTGTTGATTTTGTCGCTCATTGGAGAAGCTTGATCAATCAACTCTCCTTATCCTTACCCCAACCTAAGATTATTGATATTTTGTCAAGAGCATGTGCTAAGCACATCTCATCCACTCTCTAGGTACAAACTTTTCACACATTTGATGAAGCTTTTACCATGGCATAAAAACTTGAGGTTCACAATATTGATAAAGGCAAAGTCAAGTTGTGCAGTAAGAATCCCAATACCAAAACAAATGACGACTCCTCTAAAACCTCTCCCTCTAACCAAAAGGATAAAGGCTTTTCTAAAATGGTGGTCATTAATTCAACCTCTTCTAAAACCATAAATCAATCAAATATTTTTACTTCTCAAAATATGACCAAGTAATTCCAACAATGGTATGAATAAAGATAATACACTCCCATTGGGGAGTCATAGACATCTATTTTGGAGAAAATATTGCAACAAGGTGTCATAACCCTTCCTCAGATTAAACCTCTTATATAGTTCAACCCCTTCCATCTTATCCCAACTTGGTATAAGGAAGATAAGTTTTGTGGTTATCATCAAGTTAAAGGCCACAACTCTAATAGTTACGAGACACTCAAGAACATTGTTCAAGATATGCTTGATAGAGGTGAGCTTGTCTTGGATAATCCTAATGCACCTCCTAATCAAAGTATGGATGTGTTCAAACATCCTTTTCCTAACCATTCACTAAACCAAAATATTATCTAGTCCACAACTTACTCAAGTGATCATAATATCCTTATGGTTAATATGGTTTTTCCTTTACCTTCCATTCAAACTTCCCCTCAATAGGAGACACCTATTTCTTCAACTCCTCCCCCACATTCTATGGTATATATTTTTCCTATTCTTCATCCTTAGGTAAAATAGACTATTTGACCCATTCTACTCCCTCGAGAGGAAGAACCTCTTTTGCCACTCCTTTTGCCACTTAAGGAGCCTATAATCCCAATTTTATTTACACCAATATTACATATCCTCTTACCACTTGAGGACCACACCCTACCAATTTCTCAACCACATGTTGAAGGGAAAATCATTCTTGCATTATAACCTCTTAAGGAACCCTCTTCACCTACTTCTCCTCTACCTATAAAGAGTGGTACCCCAACCACTTCACCTTTTTACCTAGAAGAGTCCATATTATCTACTCTTATAATAAACTAGAGACCTATTGTACCTATTCTAATTGCACCACTCTTACCCCTTATTTTACTTATGGAGGATCATACTTTACCCATGCCTCACCCACATGTTTAGGGAGCCATAATACCTATGTTTTACCCTCTTGAGGAACATAATTCACCTACCTCGCCTCCACCCATGGCAAATCAACTCTCTTCTCCTGTCTCTATCGAAGAAGACCTCATTGCAGTTCTTTCTCATCTTTGGCCTGAAGTAGTAGAAAATAATAATTATCCTCTTTCCCAAACACTATATCTTTCTAAAGACACAACTGTAAGGCCTATGTCAACTTTGTCAAAACCCTTCTCATGTGTGGTGAAAACTCTAGAATTTCTTGACTCTACAAAGCTTGACCATGTAACATTTTGGGACTAGCATAAGACTCCATATCCAAAATAATGAAGGTCAACCTTTACCACCAATCCCATTACTACACTTTACCCTAAGGTCTTTGACAAAGTTAGATATTTTTCACCAAAATCAATCGAAGTTCAACCATCTATGTTAGAACCTTTATCCTCATAGGAATCTATTAAATTAAAGTAGATCAGGCCTTTAGGTGTATGCCTTATTTCTAATTTAATTCATCCACAAGTGAAATTAAATTTAACTCCTCAACCACAATATGGAGTTTCATACCCTAGGGTACAAAATAATATTAAGCCTTCTATATTTCACTAATCCCTCTTCAACCCTTAACTTTACCATCTATTTTGGGGCAATACCCTTCTAATTTAGTTGGAATATCATCTAACCAAGCCAAATAAAAGGTTAAGCTACCTCCTCTCCTAACTTTACCATATGCTAGTCCTCTCACATCCAACACTAAGAAAGTGATAGGAAAACATGTAACTCCACCATCACTAAATAGGACCCCACATAAAATTATCTTTCCAACACCAAAATAAAAGGTGTCCACTCCTATTAGTACAATAAGTGCAAGCCCACTTATAGGCTCTTAAGGCTTTTTCTTATGTTATTTATTGAGATTGTCAATAATAACTCTTCCTCCCATTAATCCCTATAGTCCTCTTGGAATGAATCCATCTTGGTTTGATGATACATAAGTCTATTTATATCATGATTCACCTGGACATGATACTAAAAATTGTAAAGCCCTCACAATGGTTATTTAGTAATACTTTGATGTTGACACTCTTTTTTATGACACTACCATTAACCTTCCTATTATTCCACCTTTGGAATCTATAATGCCTCCTACCATTCCATTTAAATTCAAAGCCAAAGATGTCACCATCACCCCTTTACCACCTCCTTTGCCAAATTTTCAAATCAACATAGTTAATGTGGCCACATGATCACAAAACCAAAAGGATAAAACTAAGTAAAATTCCACTACACTGTGGACCTATCCCTTCACCAAAAACACTCCCCCTTATAATCCTAGGATTTCCATCTTGGGTGTTCCTAAAACAACATCTTCAGATGTTATTCAAAGCTTAATGGTAAAGCAACTTCACCAAAATCTTTTGAAGATGTATTTTCATGAGTTAATCCAAAGCTCATCCCAATAAAATCAAGATTTGACTAGTGTTTTTCAAGTGATTGAGGTACAATCAAATGATCCCTAACCTCTTGCAGCTTTGGTCAGCTCCCTTAGTTTTTCTCCCTAATTTCTTTCAATAATTCAAAAATTTTACTTCAACACCCTAAAGATCAATATTTTGCCCTTTTTATTACTACATATATTGATCAAACTCATATCAAGATAGTTATGATCAATGAAGGAGATAGTATTAATATTATTTCCACCCATGCCTACAAACAACTAGCCCTTCTTGATAATTGCATGTCTCAAACTGATGCGGTACTCCATTCCTTTAATAACACTACAACTACTATGGTGGGCACTATTGTCTTACATATTCATGTAGGTCCCCACACAATTCTCAAGATATTCTATGTTGTGAGAGGAGAGTTCTAATATAACATACTACTTGGACAACCTTGGATACATGTTATGGCATGTGTACCCTCAAATTTGCACCAATGTGTCAAGTTTGAACATGATGGACAAGTACATGTTATACCTATTGACCCACCTCCATTTAAAACATGTAATATGACCTATAGTCCCAATGATGTTCTTATCCCATTGAAATCATCCTCCTCCTCAAATGATACTTTTGAAGCTTCCATAAGATCCACTCCTACAGTTACATAGATACCTGTAGCACAAATTCTTGACAAGGATCCCATGGAGGAGACCTTTAAATGTTTATCACTTGGTGAACATCATTTATTGATACTTTACATGTTCGATACTCCATAATAATATGTAAGGCTTCATATGCACCCAAATTATGATCCTTGTATTGTGATGGTCATCCCTTATGGGCCCCCTAACCTTTGAACCAATTTCACATATGAGGGAATTGATCAAGCTCCCACTATCAGCAATCGATCTTCTTTGCCACAACCATTTACCTATGACTTCTCTTTCCTAAGTAACCCTACATTCATTCACACATACATATATAGGTGTACTTAGAAAGGATTTAGTTTGGGTCATTATGAATAAGGTGTTCATATGACTATTGAATATCCTACTAGCAACACCATTGAAAATGCTAAAAAGAGGCATGGGGTGGGATATGATGAACCAAATTAACTCACAAAAACCTCCCATGAACCAATTGCCAAGAACCAGTATCTCCTTATCCACCTTCTCCACCATCACCTATAGAATCAGAGGTATTTATACCTCCTAATTTTTTTTCAATAAATGCCATCCATTTGAGGCCTCTCACCTATCATCAAGGTGAGGAAACAAGGTCCCTTCCTCTCCTTCATCCTAAAATAATTGATGAAGATTATCCCACTATTAAGACCATCTAATGTTAGGATGATGACATAATTCTCACCTACATGGGTATGCATGATTCTTATATAAAATGATCACTCCCATTTGAAACCTAAGCTACATTAAATGAATCAACCATTGACAACAACCTGCCCTCCCATGATAACCCTCACATCCTCAAGATTGGCCAATCTTTATATTCCTCTGAGTAAGATAATTATGTCACATTTCTTAATGACCATGGCTAATCCTTCACTTGGTCTTACAATGACATGCCTGGTATTAACCCTTCTATCATCACCCATAATATTGTCACCAATCAAGATTCTAAACCTATTAAGTATAAACTTCATAAAATTCATCCTTTTATGGCTATCTTTGTCAAAGAAGATCTCCAATGCCTCCTTTCTATTAACTTTATCCAACTCATCAAATACCCACAATGTATTTACAATATTGTTCCTATCACAAAAGTGACTAGGGGAATTAGTATTTTCACCAACTATCATGATTTAAACCTCACCTATCCAAAATATTATTTCCCATTGCCTAGTATCGACTAACTTATTGATCTAATAGCTAGTCATGAGATGATATCACTTAAGGATGGATTTTATAGATATAATAAAATCCTTGTCACTCTTAAGGATCAACATAAGACCACCTTTATTACCCCATGGGGGAATTCTTGTTATCAAGTCATGCCTTTTGGCCTAAAAAATGTTGGTACAACTTACCAATGTGCCATGACCTACATTTTCCATGATCTCCTATGCAAAATTATGAAAGATTACATGGATGATTTACTCAGCAAGTCTAAAATTCATCAAGAACATTTGACAATTGTCAAAACCATATTCATTTTTCTCTTCCAATATAACATTTGACTAAACCCAAAGAAATGTGTCTTTGGTGTTTTTTCTAGTAAACTCTTAGGTTTTATCATTTCTTTCCATGGTATCAAGGTCGATCCTAATAAGGTTAGAGCAATCTTAGAGATGTCTCCACCTACTAATCTCAAACAACTCTATAGCCTACAAGGCAAACTTTAGTCAATTCAACACTTCATTTTTCAGTTGTTAGATCATTACCAACCCTTTCACCATCTCCTAAAAAATGATGTCTCCTTCCAATGGAATACAAACTACCAATAAGCCTTTGATGTACTTAAACAATACCTCCTTTCCCCATCAGTTATTATTCCACCTAAGGAATATCAACCTTTTTACCTATACATCTCTGCAATAGACCATCATCTAGGTGTTATGAATGCATATCAAGATGACCAACATCAAGAGTAGGTGGCTTATTACATAAGCCACACAATTATTGATTATGAGAATTGATATACCCACACTAAAAAACTCTACCTTACATTGGTATTTTTCACCTCTAAGCTTCACCATTATCTCCTAAATCAAAAAACCTATGTGGTCATCCATACTGATCCTCTCAAATATATTAATTCCAAACCTTATCACAACCAACATGTAACTTGGTGGCTCATACTTCTTCCTAAATTAAAATTAGAGTTCATTCAATAAAAATCTATTAAAAGTTAAACAATCATAGACCAGTTAGTTGTTTCCGCTTTACTTGACAATCAACCTTCAAACCATGAATTCCCTGATGAATCTATTACAACACTCTCCACCGATGACATCTCATATCAAATGATGATGTTATTTGATGGATCTAAATGCCAACATGGTGGGGGTGTGGGGGCCATACTTATTCCTCTAGATGGTAAGCCTATACCTTTGTCATTTAAACTAGATTTTGAATGTACTAACAATATGGTTGAATATGAGGCTTTGATTCTTGGACTTCAAATAACTATCTTCTTAGGTATCAAATCCATAATAATTTTTGTTGATTCTTAGCTAGTGGTTAACCAAGTTAATGGTTCTTACCTATGTAAAACATAATTCTATAGTAGTATAAACATCATGTAGATACACTCTTGGGATCATTTGACTCTTATCACTTGAAAACTATTCCTTGATCTACAAAAAAGTTTGTTGATATGATGGCTTCACTTGTTCAACACATACCCTCTTCATCCTCCTCTTTAGTAATATATGTCATCGTGTAGCTCTTAACATTACCCTCCTATGTCTCAGCTAACATCTTATTTGCTATAAATATAACAACCAACCCATAAGACTTATGGTATAAACAACTCACAGATTGTCTTTCCTTCTCTATTACCCCTTCTAATATTTCTAATAATGGGAAACGATCCTTCATAAAATGTGTCACTCATTACACTATACTAGCGTAACTTCTCTACAAGTGAAGTTGTGATGGTCTTCTCCTTAGATGCCTAACTAGTATTGAGACTCCCTTTGTTATTAGGGAAGTCTATGATGGGATTTGTGGTGGGTATTTCAATAGTTACATAGTTTCTAAATGTATTCTTTTACTTGACTATTATTGGCCCACAATTTATCAAAACTATGTTGACTATGTTTGGCATTACGTCAAGTGTCAATAATATGCTAACCTCCTTCACATTCCTAGTCATGCATTATAAGTTTGTAAAGACTTTTGGCCCTTCTCCCAATGAGGATTATATCTAATTATAGATATTAACCCTCATTCATCACTCTATCATCACTCCATCATTACTACCACTAAACAATTCACCAAGTGGGTCAAGGCCATCCCTCTCATCTCCAATAAAGTTGATAAAATTATTGACTTCATTAACCATCACATCAGCTATCATTTTGGTGTACCTCAAAAAATAATAACTGATAATGGTAAGTCTTTTAAAAATAAGACTATTTAAGGTCTTTGTGATGCATTTGGAATCAAATTAAGCTTCTCATCACCATAATATCCCCAAGCTAATAGATAGGTAGAAGCTTCTAATAAAACTTTGACCAAGATTCTCATAAAAGTAGTGAATTATATGGGAAATTATTGGCACACACACATTCTTTTCACTTTATGGGCTTACCACACTAGCATTTGAACCCTGCTAGGTGCTATGCCTTTTTCATTGGTATATGGGATGGAGGATATTTTACCTCTTGAGGTATAGATTACTTCTCTTCACATTTCTCTACAAGATATACTTACTAATGATGATTTTTTCCAAGAACATTTATCCCAACTTGAATTTCTTGATTAACACCATCTCATATCCTTCAACCACCTCCAAATCTATCAAGAGCATATCAAACACACTTATAAAAAAACCTCAAAGAGCAAGATTCAAATATGGGATATCTCATCTTAAAATAAAATCAATATGTGATGAACATGGAGAAAAGCAAACTAGGTAAATTTACTCCTAATTGGCTTGGACCTTATATCATAAATCACAAGTATGGTTTAGGAACTTATTGTTTGTCTTCTCTTGAAGGAAGGCCAAAACCTAAGCATTTAAATGCCTTACACCTATGACCATTATTTTGTTAAACCAACATCTCTTTACTTCATGTTTAACTTGAGCTCATCCCTTGAGCATCCCTATTACATTCATTACTCTTCCTCTTCACCCTTACTCCTATACACTTAGATAACTAACACATTGGTATGGATTTATACTCACAGTGGAAAAATACTAAACCTTTATAGTCTTGTCCATGACTAAAAGTAAAAAAAATGGGATATTTGAAAAGGTTATAAAATCTCATGTCATGTTTTTCAAATGTAGACTACTCCCTTAAATGACAGCTACATAAATTCCATCTACTACTATCAATAGATTGCTCCTTTTAAGGACAACTATTCAAAAAAAATTCTTAGACCACTCCCTTGAAGGATGGCTCAGCCAAGATTTGTTCTCAAAGGGAAAAAAATTGGAAAGGGCTCCTCACCTCTTTGTATGACCTTAGCCTATACAAAATCCCATTGTAGGCTTCCCGCATTGATCAACTTACAAAAAAAAAGCCTTAAGTCATGGACTTGCCTATATTAGCTCTTGGGTCACCCACAAAAGGGACATATCATTTCTACTTGGTATGTTATGCAATGTAAATATTTTCCCTTATTCTCCCCTTTTTTACCCTCATACTCTTTTTAGGCACTATGAAGCTCACTTAACATAAGCTAAACACGACACTTCTCTAACAAGCATAATGGTTCAAAGATATAAGGCATGAAAGAGGCTCATTTTCCTAAGCCTATTTATGTTCTAAATTATGGTCTTTGGCAATGCATGAGCATTCTAAATTTTTATTTTTCCATCCACATTACATGTCGATATCTCTATTTGAGATGTAAAAATAATGTCATACCAATATTAACCTAATCAACCTATTTATTTTACACATACACCATCACAAATATGAAAAAATGCTAAAATAATTTAACCCACTCAATCTACTCATTTTAAGCATACACCATCATAAATATGTAAAAATTATAAGATGAAGCTAACCAATCAACTACACATATACCATCACATAAATGGAAAAGGCTAGTCTAACATTACATAACATAATCAACATTAACATCCAAAATAACATATTAATAAATGAACATCATCCATATCAACATCATAAATATAAGTAATGCACTTAAATAAACACATGGCAATGAATGACCATCTCATATATATTAATATGTGATCAAATATATGTTTATCATCTACATCATCAAAACATCATAAATATATCTCAAAATATACATCTCACATCTTTGACTCATAGGTCAATATACATATAAAATATATAAACAAAAACTATCAAACACTGATACTCAGGGTCCTTGAGGCTCTCTTTGAGGTCATGAGGATGCAGTATCATCACCACTCTTTATCCATCTATGTCAACATGAGTTTGAATATATTTTACATGATATCAACTTCTCTTACTCTCTACACTCTGAATATCATTATATTTATGAGAACTCTCTAATATCCCTCTTATAGTAATCAATCTCATCTAGGTTAGTCAAATACCTCACCATCGATATAGTCTATGGAGGACCCATGGCACCTGATGATGGCCCAACCTATACTAGTCCCTATGGTGGTGGTGGATGAGGAGGAGTAGCCTAGCCTTCTACCCTTAGAATATCTCTCTCTGTTATCACTATAATCACCCAACCCTATAAAATGACCACCTAGCCTTGTATTACTACAACCTGACCCTATAGAGCCCCAATCTAACCCTATAAGGTCACCACCTACCCTTATAGGGCTAAAAACTCTACCTAGGCCATCTCTCAAGCCTACATCACTACATCCTAAGCTTGTAATACTATAGCTCATGCATGTAATGCTACATCTCTCTCCCTAACTAACCTCTATAGGTCAATTGGTGGCCTTCAAATCTCCATCACTAGATGTAACCCTACCTACCAAGTTGTATAAGTAGTTATACACCCTAGGTCCCCAACACCTAGACCTATTGGTAGCTCCTCAAAATCTAGCCCATTAGTCTCTTGGGGTAATGGTAAAGGTGCCTCTATGTCATCCTTCTTATATCAAGGGAAAGTAGGTATAATATCCTACAATATCCCAAACTATCTCCTAACCTATGACATGAGTACCATCTCTAGCTCACTGGTCCATCTCCTGCTGACCCATAATGAGCTCTACAACTCAATAAGCTACTTTGCCTAACCTTTGAAGAATGGATATGTCAAATATGGTCTCCACATGATATCTATAAGGATCAAGCCCTCGATCATACACCTATAGTAGGTGATGTCTCACATAATTCCATCTACTCGAGTCTTTGTAATCCCATCTTTCCACCATTTACATCCAACCCTAAAGCTAGCCTAGATAGTGATAGGTAGTCCAAGTGGTCATATCACCACAATGTGCTCATATACCCAACAATGTAGGAGATGGCTGAAACATAGACTATATCATCGATGTAGCCTCAAGCCTCATAGCTCTCTCTATATAACTATGCCAAAAATACTAGACCCTAGGAAAAAATAGTCTACTACTCAATCATTTGCATAATCACACCAATCAAAGCAATCAGAAATCTCCCTCCATCTACATCAGGTAATGTATAAACTATGATCTCAATCATCATCAAGATGCTCAGATGATGCTACTCCTCATCAACTATGTAGAGTGGCTCATATGAAAAACTCATAGAGTGGTATGTCACCTCACTGGCATGCTTCCCATGTAAAATGACCATATGTATATCATACTCCTCTCTCAAACATGCAAAAATATACTCACCTTAGAGTGGTAGTCATAGAATCCTATAAACATCCTCCTATATGACTATCAACTCTATAGTCAGTATATGGAAGGTGTTGGTGGTATGATCCCGCCTCTCAATCAATGTTATCATTAGTAATACATCCTATGTAACATGATAGTATTATTGCACTCCTCTTGAACTGATGGCCACCATATGATCCCACTCATCTAGAGTAACATCTCTCCTCAAGTATGTTAATAACCTTGGTAGATGGTTTTGTAGTGTAAGCTTTATCCTCACCTACATTCATACACACATGAATTAGATCACATCCCTTTCAATCTACTCCCTCACCACCTTTTTACATTCTTATGAAGAGAACTACATTGGATTAAAGCCCTAAATCAGGTTATGTAGGTACCACTCAGATGACAAGGGGTCTTCTAAGGATATCTTGGCCATTACGCTAGTTAACTACTATTGGAGATCAAAACCTCACCCTTTTTCTTGCCTGACTTTTCCATAGTCATTGACATCAAAATTAATGCCAACATTAGTACTTTATTAGCCTATGTAATGACTAACATTGGTAGCACACTAATAACCTCAGTGTCATGTCAACTGACATTAGTTGACATGACACTGAGGTTATTAGTGTGCTACCAATGTTAGTCATTACATAGGCTAATAAAGTACTAATGTTGGCATTAATTTTGATGTCAATGACTATGGAAAAGTCAGGCAAGAAAAAGGGTGAGGTTTTGATCTCCAATAGTAGTTAACTAGCCTAATGGCCAAGATATCCTTAGAAGACCCCTTGTCATCTGAGTGGTACCTACATAACATTGATGCCATGTTGGTTAATGTCAGTTGATCTCATTGACGTTGATGACTGGTTCAGCCCCAAGGCAAAACAACCTAAACCCAACCTACCCATTTCCCCTAAAAACTACCCCCAAATCCCTCTAACTTATCCTATACCTACCCTAACCTATTTTCTACCCCCCCCAATCCTATTTTATATAAATACACCTCTAATTTAACCTAAAAATTACAAAAACTAAATCAAATTAGTTTGGGTTCTTACCTCATCTCATCATCTCCTTCTAACTACCACTGTTGGCTCCTATGGTCATACGTTTCCTACTAGGTCCCCTCCTTGTGTTGTCATCTCAAATAACTCTCAAAGTCCTATTTCTTCTCTCTAATCACAAAGTTTAAAATAAGTTTGGTTAGCCACCAAACCTCTTTTGTTAGGTTTGGTTAGCCACCTACATTGACAAACTTGACCTAACCTACTGATGTCAGTGCTTACGCTTACTAACATCAACATTTTTTTCCTAAATATGTCAATGTTGGTACTTTATCTTACTGATATTGGCACATATCACTAATATTTACACCTTTCTAATGATGTTTTCTAACTCATAACTTTGCACAACCTTACCCATACATTAGGGCAACTGGAGATCACATATATCTCCCCCAACTATGACAAAATGACATTGAATATCACTCAAATCTTCACCCTTAATGACTATGCTTGGATATCATGAATATTTTTTCACTCATTGACCCTTTTATACTAGTTATGCATTGCTTGTCCCAACTACTTAAGATATTATACTATAGTTGGATATTACGCACACGTATGTATTTTATGTGTTGTGGATGGCAACTAAGCCTATCTTTTCACCTTTAGCCCTTTTATGTTTCTTAGGGGCATTTCCTACCTCAGATACTTAGGACACATTGATCATTAGAGCTATAACTTTGATTGATTTTACCTATCATCTATCACTTACAAGCTATGCTTTCGTTACTTCTATCTGAGTCCTCTTTAACCTTGCATGTTCTTAACCTTATCAACTATAACTTGTTGTATGAAGTGACACTTAATTCTCCACCAGTCACCCAATTACCTTTCTATCAAACTGGTACCTGACTCTAGTTTCTCCTCTATTGATTCTTGTTTTGAGGGGGGATACCTCATCCAATACTTGGAGCATCTAACTCCTATTTTTGTCTTACAACATGTCAGTACAAATTACAAGACAAAAAGGGGCAAATGTAGACAATAAAATTATGTCACACACATGTGTGTAACTCCCTATGTTGAAACCGCCTAAACCCATTTTAATAATAAAAATTAATCTCCCTAACCCATACTTTTACCCCTCACACATTTAATTAATTTAAAATACTTAATTAAGTTAATTAAAAACTCTTATTTCCACCTTACCTATCCACCTCACCCTATGACTAATTCTCCCTTGATGAGTCACCTCAAGACCTAGTCCCCTCATCCTAACTACCTAAGACTTATTCCCACTCCTAAAATAAATTCCTAAAGAACTACTTCATTCCTAACCTCATTTTTTTACCATTTTATAATGGGTGTCACACTTGACATGCACAATAATAGGAAATAAGTTGAGAATAGAAAGGTTTACCTATTTTAGGTCCACTGACGTTAGTCAACCCATGGTAGATGTTAGTGGGATACCTACCAACACTGGTGGGATCATCGACATCAAAAATATAAGCCAAACTCCAATCTATAGTTTAGGTTAGTAAAAATTAAGAAAATCAATTCTTACTCTCGTTCAAGCTCTCAACATTCTATTTTTTAACATCCAAGCTTACAATCACTCTAAATAAGTCAATCACCATCAACAATTGAGCTCTTGAGGACCAATAGCATCCACTTTTTCTCTTTATTTAGGCATTCAGGTTTGGACTCCTAGGTAAAAACCATCAACTTGGAACTTATCATTTAGTGACCACCATAGCTAAGTATATCACTGACTTTAAATATTTATTCTTTTATTTCTTTATATCTACCCTACACTACTTTACACACTTTTGATTGTACCCCCATGAGGGAGTTACAAATATTCTTTGCTTGTTTACCCTTTCATGTATACCAAACCTTTGACTAGACTTAACCAAGTCATAAACTCCCTCTCCTAACTCTCTCAACCCTTCTAACCTGATCCAAACCATTTCCCAAATGCAAAAAAGCCTTCTACAATCTCTTGGATAATTATTTCCCCTACCAACCTTGGTAGCCTAACCAACATTGGTCACCTCACTACTGACCTCAGTAGCCTAATCGATATCAGTCACACTCATATTGACGTCAACAACTATCAATTCTCTAGCCTCTTTGAAACCTACCTAGATAACTTCTAAAACACCAACAAAGCACCTCACTTGCACCCTGCCACTCTTTATTGCATATAGGTTGTTAAAAATGGTAATTTTACCTCTCTTTTACTCTCTATTTACCTTTCTTTCAATTATTTATTATTATTTAACCTATCAAAACTGGACTATCATCTCTAGGGAAGTTTCACACTTCTTAGAACAAGTGTGTAGCTTGGTAGTCCACTCATTTATCTACTAACAAATATCTTGTGGTAGTGCTTTCTTGTTTATAGGTAGTTCTCCCTAGCCAAAGAGGAGTACTCACAATATCTGAATACAACATGAAAACCAAATTTAGGTTCATTATAATTACTTATCCCTATCCTTCTCTCTATTTTCCTTTAGACTTAAAATAGACAAAATTTAATGAAACAAGGGAATTCAAGCCACTTATAGTTCTTCCATTTAGTGAGGAATGTTAAATTGTGCTCCTTTTCTATATGAATTCACCTAGAATATAGATTTTGATACTCAAAAATATTATTTCTTGACTTGGCTTAGTGTGATTCAGACTTGGTTGATGCCTACTCCTAGTTATTTATTCATAATTTGGGAAGGATATTATAGATTTTGTTTAGAATTCAATAGTGTATAGATGTTTGATAAATAATTTCCAAGTGAGTAACTAGTATGGGTTTGATTTGTATTTATATGATTCCTTTTGGGTAATTTATTGGGACATCAACACAATAGAATAATGGGACACCCCAGAATAATGATTTATATTTCAAAAATAGTCACCATTTGGTGAGGATTAGTAATGTCACCCTTAGGTCAGTTTTGTCAATGAAACTATTTGAGCCTAATGTTAGTATTCAAGAGATAGAAATGTGGATCTAATGATACATAGATGTTTGAGTAAAATATTTAGTTGTTTTGACATATATTTATAGGTTCTTATACATGATTGAATATAAAATGAGAGGTTCAAATTCATATCAAGCATGTAGATGTGAGAAAATATTGAATATGAGGCATATATTTACACATAAGTCATGTATGGTAAAGGTAGGTCAAAAGTGAAATTATCAAGTGTTTACTACCATATTTTAGTATAAAAAAAGGAGAAGAGATGAAAATGAGTGTCCATCATCTAGGAATTCAATCTAGAAATCAAGCCAACAAACATAACTCGAGGGCAAGGAATATGTCAATTGATTACAGAGCATAAATTTATGAAGAATACATAAAAATAAGTGTTGAATGTTTATTATAATGACATTATATTTATAACTTAGGGTTGATGACATAAAGAGTGAATGGTATACAAAAATTATATGATATATAATCTAAGGCATTTTCTCTTCAAACTGAAATTCAACTCAATAAAGGGTTTTTAAATTAAAATAAATACATTACTCAATTTCCAATGGAATATTTTATAATAATAATTATTAAGGACTATATATTAGATGCTTGGACAATGTAAAAACATAATTGGTCATGTATAAACTTCACGAAGGCTTAGGAGGTGTTCATTTTGTAGGGGACACCACAACACACATGATCTTTAGATTAAGCTATTATTGGCTCATCATTTTCAATGACACTCACAAGCATGTGAGGACATGTAATTCATGCCAAATATTAGCTGGAAAAGGGAATAATTCCATATTTCCCATACAATTGATAATATAAAATAAACCATTTACACAATGGGGGCTAGATTGTGGGAGTAATAAATCCCAATTCATCACTTGGTCATTAAATTATTTTAATTGTTATAGCTTATTATATTAGCTAGACTAAATTTGAAGACATAAAGGATAACATAAAAGATGAAGTAATAAAATTATCATATGAAATAATTATTGTGACATTTGTCATTTTTATTTCATTAGTATATGATAATGTATCAACCTATAGATTAGAAAAAATCATAGAATGGGCATATGATCACAACATAATACTGAAGTTTCCATCCCACTAATACCCATAGGGAAATGGGGTACAAAGTTAATGATATAAAAACCTGATAGATGTGATAAAGAATATTGTAGTAAAAAAGACTAAGGATGGCACACTTTATTGAATTGTGATTTATGGGTAGATATGACAAGGTTCAAGAAGTCCTTGAAGACATATCTATACATATTCATTTACAGAAAAGAACCAATTTTTCCTATCAACCAAATTATCCTCACATGTTAGTTTGTAAATCAATATGAATTAGAATAAGAGGTGGTATAGGATAGGTTAGCCAAAATTCTTAAAATCAAAAATAAGGGAGAAAGCAATTCAAAATTTCATCACATGTCAGGTTGTGATAAAGAGATGGTTTGATAAGAGAGACACCAATAAGGATTTCAGAATTATTGACCTATTAGTATATTTGATTAATCATACACTATTATATAATTTTAATATGCACTTGTAGTATTCATAGTAATATAATTCATAGATAATCACTAATTGGTACACAAGTGTCCAAAAACTATTATCATATAAGATTATCAATCAAGATATTGAATTGATTAATTTATAGTATTTATAATAGGTTTTTATATTAATAATTCTTGTTCTACAAGTTAATTACTCTCCGAACATTATATTTTCCCTCTTTATTATTTATACAAGAACATAAAGAGCTAGTTATTGAGGTAGTTCACTATGGAAGAGAGTTATTAATCTGGGAATCTAAGGTAGAGCCTTTTAATCTAGAAAGGTAGTCATACTACTTGTGGTAAAAATATATATTATTTTTATTTAAAAATTTCTTTAAATTATATTATTTCATATATTTTGGGTGTATGTCTTATGGTAGATAACATGATTTTTTACCCTATCCTAATAATTTAATAATATCTAGAGCTAATGTGGGACTATTTTACCCATATTTGGTTTTACAAACTCTTATAGGATAAAAACTATTAGAATAATTGAAATTGATAAATATGGCATTCAAGCATATATCCAAATGCAAAATAATAAATCTGATCACAATGATTTTACAAATGAAATATTATTAAAAATATAAGTATAGTAAACGGTTGAGTACTTAGATTTTCTAATTGAATTCCTAATTTAGATTGTATTCTAGTAATGTAAAATAGATTAAAGTAAGCTTATGATTTGTCTAGTTTAATAACTATGTTTTTATTTACACATGATTAATTTCATCATATAGGGGTTAATATTAGACTATAATACTAAATTGAGTAGTTAGTAGTGATATGTGTCAAAAATAGGGTTTGTGACCACATGATCACATTCATCTACCTCTAAAATCTTTATATGTGCAATTCAAAGCCCTGATGATGTGCAAAACTCTATAAATCAGCCTCCTCCACCTAAAAACTATATGTGTTGTTGTGAAGGATAGAAAACCTAAAAAAACTAAGAAATTTTAATGTGTTGAGTTAACTCTAATCACCCAATTTTGATGATTAACCACTACCAAGTTATCCAATACTCTAAGGAGGGAAGTTAAGCCACACATAATTCTCCTGCCTAGTGTGATTGTGCAATGGTGCTCCTTCACTATATGTATACATTTATGATTTGGATTTAATACTTGATAATGCTTAGTTTGAATTGGATTCAAAATACTTCAATCTTGGATTTTGAATACTCCTATTGATTGATTCATAACTTTGATATAATAAGGAAGATTTTATTAGTGTGTAATACTGTATAAATGTGTATTAGATAATTTTCAAGTCCCTTTCAAATGAGGAATTAATTTTTATATCTATGAATCAAATTGGGTAAATTAGCATGCCATTAAAAAGCTAGGTATATGGACCAACCTTAAGGAAAGGTTTGATATTAAAAACTTTTCATCATTGAAAGAGGGTTAGTACCATATAACTTAGGTTAGTATCAACTAGAAATATTATCCAAGCCTAATGTTACCAACACATGTATAAGCAAAATGAACTAAAGGTCTAAAGATGTTTGTGAAAGATAATAAGTAGGTTTGGAATAGACAATGAGGCTATTATAGGTGTGTAATAACAAAACAAAAGGATAAAATTAATAAGGTAGCATGTAGGTGTGAGATAATGGTAGGTTAGGACTATATTTGTGTGTGCAAGTCATATATGGTAAATATTTGTCAAGTTTTTCATTATTAAGTACTTAATACTAGATTTTAGTATCTATAGGGATAAATACAATGAGCAAAAGGGATAGAGTGATAAGTTTAAACCCTCATGGTTGGGTCCATATTAGATTTCATAAATTATGGTAGAAAATACATGTAGACTTAAAACCTTGGAAGGATAAAGCTTCATATTTCTAGCAAATGGGGGAATCTAAAAAAATATTTTCAAATTGCTTTAACTAAACACCTTTATTTTCACCCCAATAATTATTTCATTATTTTATTTTGGTTTTAGTTTTTTTTTTTTTGTGTCCTTTATTCTATTTTAAGATAGTTTTACATCTTATTTTAGATCTTCCATTCAATAAGTGTTTTTTTATGCAATGAATTAAAATAGACTTGTAACTTATCCTACCTGATAGATCACGACTCAAAGAAATTAAATCAACTAAAACCCATTAGATACTTATTTATATCAACACATGACCAATTTAATCTATTAAACCTATCTATAATAAGACATATCAAAAAAATCAATGGAGAGGGTTACAAAGCATCTATGCAATCAATATAATGCAATAACCCTAACTAGATCTCTAATAATAATGGATAAATCCTAATATCTAGGTTTTAATATATAATTACAATGTTTAAACCCCTAGATAGGTTTAAATATATACTTGCATCTTATTTTAGATCTTCCATTCAATAAGTGGTTTTTTATGCAATGAATTAAGATAGAATTATAACTTATCCTACCTGATAGATCAAGACTTGAAGAAATTAAATCAACTAAAAGCCATTAGATACTTAGTTATATTGGCACATGACCAATTAGATCTATTAAACCTAGCTATAAGAACACTTATCACACAACATCAATGGAGAGGGTTCCAAAGCCTCTAGGCAATCAATATAATATAATAACTCTAAGTATATCTATAATACATACTTATTACTAGATTTTAGTATCTATCTAGATAAATCCCATGAGAAAAAGGGATAAAGTGATAAGTTTAAACCCCTATGGTTGGGTCTATATAAGATATATATAAGTGTTTAAACCCTTAGTTAGGTTTTCAGATAGACTTGTATCTTATTTTAGATATTTCATTCAACCCCTAGCTAGTTTTTAAGACATACTTGCATCTTATTTTATAACTTAAAAGTGACAAAGTGATAAGCTCAAACCCCTAGCTAGGTTTTAAGATATAACTGCATCTTATTTTAGATCTTGCATTTAGTAAGTGTTTTTTTTATGCAGTGAATCAAAATAGACTTGCAACTTATCCTACCTAATATATCATGACTTGAAGAAATCAAATAAACTAAAACCCATTGGATACTTAGTTATATTTGTGCATGACAAATTGGACCCATTAAACCTAGATAGAATAACACTTATCACACAACATCAATGGAGAGGGTTCCAAAGCCTCTAGGCAATTAATATAGTGTAATAACCCTAACTAAATCTACAATAAGCACTTAATACTAGATTTTAGTATTTATAGGGATAAATCCCATGAGAAAATGGAAAAAGTGATAAGTTTAAACCCTTATGGTTGGGTCTATATTATACTTCATAAATTATGGTAGAAAATACATGCAGACTAAAAACCTTGGAAGGATAGAACTTGGTGTTTCTAGTGAATGGGGGATGGTTATCAAATCTAGTGTTATCAAATATTAAAACACAAATAAGGGAGATAGTTAAATAAAACTAAAAGGAGTAAGGAACCATGGTAGGGAAATGGAGGCCTAGGTTACCTAGGGTGGAAAATGTCAAGTTTGAATAATTTTTCTAACCACACTAATGTTAAGCTTAGAGGAGATTCAAATAAAGAGTTATACATTCAAAACGATTGATTATGCAATATATATTTACTAAATTAAAGAGTTAAAGTTATAAATACTTACCTTAAATATAACTTATCAAGCCTCAGTATTTACCTTACTAATGGTGCTTTGTTAGAAGTTGTTTTGGTTGTAAGGATCACAATGGTTGAAATCATTTCTAAGATAAAATATTTCTTATATTTGCTTTCAAGACTCCACAAGACAAGTTATTTCCCTGCAAGATAATATCTAAGCAATGGATTCTCCAAAATGTAGAGTAAAGTAGAATTGTGAGAAATAATATTACAAAAATGACTATTCCTCTTTATTGGATTTAAATAAGACTTGTATTTATAGAGATGAGTTTATCCTAAACCCTTTTGAAATTATAACCAATAATATTGACTCATCTTGATGTAGTTAAAAACTGACTATTTACCCTCTAACTAGGTTGGTTTGGGCTGACCTAGTTGTGAAGCATGCATCATGAATTTCTTAACTACATCCATCCAGTCCAACTTAGTTTGAAGTTTGGTGGGAAGCAAAAATATTACTTCAACCCAAGATGATATAATTGGAAAAGATAGGCCTTGGCTTAGTTAAGGGCTATTTAGGAGGAATATTGCCTATAAGATCAAGTAAGAAATATTTTTTAATGGATATAGATAGGATATATTTATATAACAATATTTTGAAGCAATAATGGTCTTCCAACCCCTTTCCTGGTGCACCCTTTGAGGTGTGCACTTAGAGAGATTGAAACTTGATAGGTTGATACATGAGAGAAAGCATCAGTAAGTAATAAAAGTGAAAAATATTATGTGTATATAGTTTTCCCTCCACATTTTGTTAATAACATGATCTTTATAAACACAATTTCTAAATAAATTCAAATGAAAAATGGAAACTCACATTAAAAGGTATTTTATAGGTAGTTCTTAAAAAATAATTAATCTCAATTACCCAATTTAGAATTACTCAAATTGAACTATGGAAAATGAGATGATATTATGTAACTGTTATAATAACTCATTTATTTCTTAAAACCTCATGTTAAAAAAAAAGATATAATAACAAATTTAAGTAGTCTAACTAATAAAGGTAAAGCTAAAAGATAAGTCTAATCAAAGTTTCCTAATATGATTCAAAACCTTTTGAAAAAATATTCATTGATTCAAGTATTATTATTATAATCACATAAAAAGGTGATTCAGGTAAACTCTATTGAAGTTATGGATGTTTGTCCTATAGTAAAGCAAGGCCTAAAATAAATTAGAGGTATCTCCATTGAGACTATGGATGACTAGCTAGAAAAGGAGTAACATAGCATAAAATGGGTAACATATCTATTTAATAAAATAAATATACATATGTTACTTAAATATAAGACTTAAACCCACAATCTAAGCCAAAATTTCTATTATTGATTAAGACTTGAAAGGTATCTTTTTAAAAGATATATCTTATAAATAGCACCCTGTCAAGGAATAATTTGATAATAAATTATATTTACTTATGTTTTTCATTCATTATTTATTTTGTATCCATTTTAACATAATTAAAAAATAATATACTCTTATTTCTATAAATAGTTTAAATTATTTACATAACAATTCACCATTTATTATCACAATCTAACACAAGTTCATTCCAAAGAACTTTGGGGCCACAATTTTTGAACTATCAAATTATTGAGGATTATTAGGGTTTAAAATATAAAATATAATCATAATAATGTTCTTAAATGAGTATCTAAATTAATTTCATTTAAAAATTAGAGTTCAATTATTTTCTAATTTCCTATAATTTTCATAAAATAAAGAGGGTTTGCTAAAATTCTAAATGGGTCTTTTCTTGTACTTATTCAAGTCTTAAGTTTGATAGGTTTAGTTGAATTTTGTGTGTGTGTGTGTGTGTGTGTGTGTGTACACCCTAATTTGGTTTTATAAACCTTAATAGGATATAGATTATTATAATAATATAGATTGATAGATAAGGAATTCGAGCAAAGATCTAACTTTGAAATATTACAATTTATTGTTATGATTTGACAAGTGACATATTTTAAATATAGTAATCACAACAAATGCATGAGTACTTATATTTTGTAAATGAATATTTGAATATGGATATATTCTAATGGTAGAAAACAAAATAAACTAGGCATATAATTCATACAATCTAGGAGTTGTGTTTTTGTCTGTGTAGGGTTAGTTCTATCGGATTTGGGTTAGTATCGACTATCAATTTTGATGTGAGTGGTTGGTGGTGATTTATGTCAAAATATGAACCTATGACCATATATTCACCTTCACATGTCTATAAAACATTTATATGTGTAATTATAAACCTTGATTGTGAGTGAAACTCTAAAAACATGTCTACTTCACCCTGAAAACTTAGGTGTGCTTATGAGGTCTAAAAACCTATTAAAACGAAAAAAATGTAATGGGATGAGCTAACCCCAATCATGCATGTTTTATGATTAAGTTTTTCCTACATATTTGATACTCTGAGGAGGGAAATCAAGACACATTAGTTCTCCCACCTAGTATGATTATGTAATTTTTCTCCATTGTTATATGAATGTAGCTAATGATTTAGATTTCATACTTGAAAATGATTTAATTGAACTAGATTGGTATGATTTGAACTTGGCTTGTGACTCCTCACAGTGAGAGATTCATAATTTGGGAAGAATATGACAGGTTCACACAATGTGCAATAGTGTATAAATGTGTACTAGATAAATCTCAATTCCTTTTTAAATGAAGCCTCAATATATATATATATATATATATATATATATATATATATATATATAAGTCTAATTATATAATTTTGTCAAGTTATTGACATGCTAGGAAGATAGGATGACCCTAGGGAAAGGTTTGATTTTTAAAAAATTATTCTTAGGAGAGGGTTAGTACCATATGAATCAGGTTAGTATTGACTGAAAATATATATGAACCTAACGTTATTGACCCATATACAAGTGGACTAAATTGAAGGTCTGGATATGTCTTTTTTAAGATAGTAAGAATGTTTTAAATAGATAGTGAGGTTATTTGTAGTGTGTAATAGTAAAATGGAAGGATAAAATGCATAAGGTATCATGTAGGTGTGATATATTGGTTGGTTATGACCATATTTTTGCATGAAAGTCATGCATGGTAAATGTATGTCAAGCTTGTCATTGTAAATTATTTATTACAATATTTTAATATCTATCAATGTCCCTATTTTATTCTAGTAACATAATTTCTAGTGTAGAATTTAAATATGTAACTAAGTGTATACATGACACTTTGTATTGGTAGGAAGCTCCAATTATGTTGGTCAATCAAAATTAAAAATTGTAACCAACATGTAGTATTCAATGTCTATAGATTGACAAATTTAAAATCTAAATTTGAAATTTTTAAAAATTAAATACCAAGGAAGGAGTACACATATGTATTAGAGATAATCATGTTGATTTTGCAACTTGTCAGAGATGATGCTTCCATATTGAAGCATTGGATTTTTTTTCTTCCTTATCAAAGAACATGGAGAGTTACGGTTATTATTTATAAATTTTTGTAACTATGCAAGCCCTTAGGTTTGGAATATAATCATCATAAATGTGGGGATGAGTATGAGATTTACTAACCCAACTAAATACTCATAAAATAAAGTGGAACCACATGATGGGTTTTCTAAAAGTAACAAATGAATCAACCAATGCAGATGGATTATAGATTCAATTATATATTTTATTAAATTTTGATCCATGTAAAACAAATGTACTATCTAAATATAATTAAAAATGTTCATTCCCCCATCATGACAATAAATTTTATTTGATAGTTTTTCTTAAGATCACTTAATGTATAATAACCGTATGATCAAAATAGAATGAATAATTTTGGATCCCCCATCATGGCCTCATATTTGATTAGTGTGAAATGAAATGATAACCATTTTTCATTCAAATATAAACTATGTTTATGTGTATGTACATGAATCAATATCATATCTCATGAATATAAAAGTGTGTATATGTGTATGAGCTAGTATCATGCCCCTTGAATATGTACCAATTTATATAAAATGTTGTGCATATAAATTTTAAGTCTGAGAAATTGTATTTCGAATGCATGTGTATGTGGAAGCCTATAATGTATATTCATGTAAATTATGTACATATGCCCATGCATATGCACTCAAGTGTGTATACATTTTTACTCAAGTATATGTAAAATGAGTACATATACATGGCATATGCTCCCATAATCTATATTGACATGTCAATATTTTTCATGTAGATAAACTCATATGATATGTGAACCATTATGAATCTCTAAAATCTATAACCTTATATGGTTTTATACTCATGTAGGCTTATGTGATAAGCTCACTATAATTCCCACATTTTGAGATGATGGATGTGTCATGTAAGTAACTCATCTCAAAATAAGATTTAGCTATATCATGTCATATGTAAATATAACATCATGTATAATCATGTGGACATGTGGAGATTATGTCATCATATAAATATATTTTTCAATAAAAGCATGTATGTAAAATATGTAATGTAGGTCATATAAGTGTCATGTCTAGATATATATGTATAAATGAATCTCATAGTAGCAATCATCACTAAAGAGATAAGTCAATAATACTACATAGTAAAAGTGCATGATATGGATCATAACTTCACTCAATGTCAACAAACTCAACAAGCATATAGAGATTTAGTGTCATGCATAAAGCCAAGGTACATACAAATGAAATAAATATGTGACATCAAATAAGGTTAAGGGACACATGTAAATGACATAAATATGTCACAAATAACGGGCATAGAGATGTTACATAAAATAAGGCCAAGGGCCACACACAATGGATATAATGATGTTATAAATAAGAAAGGTAAAGGGACATATACAAGGGACATAAATATGTCAAAAATAAACAAAACCAAGAGCCACATGCAAGGGATATAAATATTATGAAAACAAGACCAAGGGTCCACATATAGTAAATAATCACATACTAGCCTATCATGTAAGAGACTAAAGAAAAAGTGAAGATAATCAAACACTAACCTATCATGTAAGAGAGTAAATAAAACATATATATAATCAAACATACAATAGACAATCACACACTAACCACATGAATCATAAAACAAGTAAAGACTAATCTACATCATTCATAGGTTTCAATGTCACACCATAGTATAATAGCCTATCCATGTAGCACTATGTAGGTTATGACCAACTAGAAAGATGTATAATAAATATAGTTAACTCAACATGGTAGAAGGTTATATAAATATATAACCTCTATTAATGAATCCTATGGAATAATATGCCCCCAATAATGGCATGACCACTAGGTAGAGTAAATTCTAACATATATATGTCCATGTGTAACTTGTATGTCTTGCATCAGTCTCATGTACCATGAAATACATGTGTGTATAAAAATAATATGTCATATACCAATCATGTGATAAATAACATATGTAAATATTGTAATATAGTAATTATGTTGTGCTCAGGTCCTAATTTTTTATATTTGAATATTTCATATTTTATTGATTTGTTATGTATTTTTGAAATATTTGAGATCATGTGTAAAGTGAAAACCTTTGATCCCATCAATGGTATGACCATGATTATTTCCTATATCAAAGTGTAAGTATCCCCTATCATGGATGAAAGGTACTAGATGTGGGAATGTTAGATTATATTAATAATTTATGTGCCATATGGTAACTATCATGGTTTATGCTCATATAATCTCATGTATGATGTGTAACTCTAGAAGGTTGAGGACTCTATGGAGTATGTTGTATAGTAGGAAAATGTCTCAATACTTCAATTCACTATGGAACATGATGAACTATGCATGATACTTCCTTATAATGTGTTATGTAATATGATGGCTTATCTAAGCCTTGAATAACTCACTAATGTAGAAAGCACTATGTAGTTGGTTATCCAGTATACCCAACTACTTTCCTCTAAACATGGTGATTATAAAGATATTTCATGTGTAATAATTAGATCTCTATATTGATCTTGAATGGGTGTATAAACCAACTATAGTGGTGATGATGGTGGAGGAGGAAATACCATTATATAGAGAGGGTATTCATACCATACACTTGTAACTATGACAACCTCGTTTCAATGTATGTACGTGAGGAATTGGTTCACTATAGATGGTACTAAATTAAGTTTTTACATCTAAGGGCATCCTGAAAATATGTCAAAGGTATTATTATGTATAACTAATAATGGATTGAATACCATGGTGGATTCCATCTTAATAGGTATCAATATGTGTGCTATAATATTTTGTTTATATCCATATAATCCCTTAACTAATCTTGAGGTATCTTATATATCATGTTACTTGTACTCAAGGGAGTGAATAAGTGTCATCATATACATGTTCTCACTTGAACCATTATCGATCATGACACTATGTATGGGTTGGTCATTGATATAGGCTCATGTGAATAATGCATCAATCATCATTGATAATATCATTATCATCAAAAGAGATCATAAGATAATGTGGTGAGGTGTTGATAAGTGTATCAATAATCACATCTATTGGGTGATCATATATCAAATGTGGAAGATGTATATTGTATCCATAGTGTACTTATAAAGTATCCTTAGTTTATGTCATTTCATGATTTGTAAATGGATTGTTGAATAGTTTTCAACTTATGATTTACATTATTTTATGATCTATATTCCTCTATAGGGGTAGACAATTTGATAACGTTGTCATCAGTTCATGTTGTAAAAGTCTAGGGGTGGTTTAAAACAACCAAGGAAAAGCATGGGATATTTTATTTATGGTCAACATTTAAACACTTGGTTATTCTAGAATCAATCCACCTAAGGCATAGGATTTATGCACTCACCCAAAGAACATCTGAGAATGAACTAAATCCCATGTTAGGCTAGTTGTGCCATGGAATATACCAAAAAATTAAATTAGATAGATCCATAAGCACATGCCTTTCTCAAATTAAGCCTAGGATAATATAGGTTATTAGTGGGTCATAAAATTTATTTGGTTAAAATTCTAGGGGTGGTTTAATACAACCAAGGAAAATCATGGGATACTTTATTTATGGTCAAAATTTAAACACTGGTTTATGCTAGAATCAATCCACCGAAGGCATAGGCTTTATTCACTCACCCAAATAACATCTGAGAATGAACTAAAGCCCACGTTAGGCTAGTTGTGCCATGGAATATACCAAAAAATTAAATTAGGTAGATCCATATGCACATGCCTTTCTCAAATTAAGCCTAGGATAATATAGGTTATTAGTGGGTCATAGGATTTATTTGGTTCAATTTACTCCCAATACTAAATAGGTCCATATTAATTAGGGATAGGATTTACTAGAGTAGACCTATACTCATCCTCCATGTGAAATGGTTTTCATATATTTTAGTAGTTTTTCTACTTTAATGGATTATCTATAATTTTTGTGATATCATCATCATTGCACATAGAGTATGATTATAGGTTTGCACTAGTAAACCCAATCCTTGCTTAATGTGTACTTGTTTAGTATGGGGAGTAAATTGAACCAAAATAGTCTTATGACCCACTAAGTGCCTATATGACCCTAGAATTAATATACAAAAGGCATGTGCTTATGGATCTACCCGAGTTAAGTTTACCATACATTACTTAAGTTACCTTAGTGAAGCCTTACACCATGACACAACTATCCCAATGTGGGCCCCATTTCATTCTTAGCTACACTTTAGGTGAGTGCATAAGGCATGTGCCTTATGTTGATTGATGTTGGTGTAGTTGAGTGTTTAAATTTTGAGCACAAATAATGTATCCCATGATTATGATTGGTTTTAGTAAATCACCCCAAAAATTTTACAATATTTTGGTTCTATTGTTAGGACCCATGTTGAATTTTGTTGTTGTGATGGTGTAATAGAATAATGTACCAAGTTTCTCTCAAAAAAATAAAGTGTTGGTTGTAATCGGTGGAAAATAGTTTTTTTCAAAAGCATCCAACCTTTAAAAAAACAAAATCCAAGAAAATGGGTTCAAGACAATATATATGATACTTTGTACAAGGTCTTTTTCTATGAGTGACTTGAGCATGTGTACAAGTGGTTGGATAAATATTCAACCCATAGAAGAAGAAGATATGGATGGTATTATGAGTGGATAAATGAATTCCTAGAGAGGATTAGGAATTTGGATGTTACTTGGACTATAGTGGTGGATAAATGGTGGCAAGGATCTATAAATACTAACATATTTGAGTTTGTAGTATCAAATTATTTTTGCCCTAAGGATGTGGAGTACTAGTTTTTATGTGACCCTAGAGGCAAGTTCATGAAGGAGTTTGTCACAGAGATAAAGAATATAATGGTTGATTACCATTTTTAAATTTTGGGGATGGAAGGCTAAAATCCTTTCATGTATTAACTAAATAAATGGGAAGAGAGGGATTTGTAAGTAAGGCATAATGTAAGGGGATGAGAAAATTAACACATGAGAGCTAAGAATACAAGCCTATAATAATAGATGACACTGACTGATGGAGGATATAGAACTTGGAAGTACCAAGAGGACCCATATCAAATGGGAAGGGCATGGGGAATGATCTATTGAAAGATAATAACCCAAATATGAGAGGTATAATAAAGCAATGGACCAAGATCAACACTTGATAAGTGTGGAATTAATTGAGTTCTTACATAATTTGATGACTGCAGATATGCTTGACATGCATATACCCTTTGAACCTATAGTGCATACTCATAAATTAGATCCCCCACTTGAAGATAGTACAAAATTGATTTTTGACCTTGTTAATGCCTTAGATCTTAGACATTTTATATATTTGGATTGTAAATTTGTTATTAAATAGATTATCCATACAAGGAGGTGATTGAAATTACCTCAAGACCATTGAGCACTAACTAACCATAATAGAAATTGAACACAAGCATACCAACTTAGTAAATGTCATCAATACAAGGTGGGTGATATCCCATAGGAAGTGGTCTAATGCCACAAAAAAGTAGCAAAACACCAATGACATCAAGTTATCTAGCAGGAATGATGGGACTAGTGCCTATGTCTAGGGTTGGAGGCATTGGAGGACCACCACTAGGATAATAATTTGGGGGACAAACACCTCAAGTACTAGTTTCCCCTTTAATAAATCTATTAAAAAATGGCTATGCACCTCTTAGAGTGTCATGGCATGGAAAATTATAGAGACCATGTGATGAAATGTGAATTCCAATTATGTATATGAGACATAACCCAGTTAAAATGCAAGGCTACTCAGTTTGTAACCATTTTACTTGATCATGCCCACACATGGTATAGAAAATTTGATCCTAACTATGCCATGGTTGACTATGACACCCTAAAGGATACATTCATAAAATAATTTGACATCCCAAAGTTTTAAAAATAGAGCATCACTGTGCTAAAAGAAACCACCCAAGGGCTCTCAAAGAGTTTGCATTTGTATGATGCATGGTTCAAAACTATCCTATCAAATCTCCTATATGATATTCTCCCTTCCCAGTATTCAAAATGGTTCATAGGGGGATTTCTTGTGTCATTCCAAATAGATCTTTCCATGAATAATTTTATAGACCCTCAAAAAGTGCTTGAAGCCACACTTAGATTTAAAGAAATTAGAAGTGTAGACATTAGGATAAACCTATTTATGGAGGCACATATTACATTTGTGGCCTCCTAACTCCAAATTGTTTTTCCACCTTTACACATGACACTCGATGTGGACTACGGTACACTGAATATTCATAATAGAACTAACTACCTATGGAGGAATGTGTGCATTTTGATTCTAAGCTACAAATTTTGTCAAGAAGTACATAATATCTAATATTATCCTTTATTGTAACACACCAGCCAAATCAACACAATCATTTAGTGTTTTTTATGAAATTCCTAAACCCATACCACTATTTATTATTAGGTGATTGATAAAATGTGTGAAAACATGAAAAGGCGTGTGCGATAGGCTACATCAGTAGTCAAAGGACAAGCAAACCAAAGGAATGAGGGATACAACCAACATAATATAGGTTTTAGGATGAATCAAGGCACCATAAGGTGAGGTGGAGTATGTAATGGTAGAAGGCTCCTACCATGCTCATGTTATAAGTGTGGATCAATAGATCAATATCGACATGACTTCCCTACACATCCCATGTATGGTTATTATTTAGGGCCCCATAAGGTCAAATAATGCCTTGATGTTTACAAAAATTTGACCCAAAGTAGGCCTAGTGCAAACAAGGGCACATGGATGATTAGGAATGAGTATAAGATGGAAAAATAGACCTTAAAAGTACAACCTACACACATAGAGGTAGTCAAGTTGTATACAACTATTCACAGTGGATTCACCACTCAGTTGTTGAGGTTAACATACCCCCATTTATGAAAAATGGGGACCCCTATTTTGAAATTTGTAATATTTTGCCTTGAATTGAAAATTCCACTTGATTAGAATGGTTTATTTGAAGATCAACCACACCTATCTCTCATTTATCTTAACTAGCATGTCTCCATTTGATTTTTGTTTTATTTTACCTAGATTTTTTAATGCTTGCTCCATGTGTTTTTCAAGATGCAGGTTTAATGAAGACCCAAGTTTGTGGATAAAGTCTAGGGTTTCATAATTTAAATGATAAATTGACCCTTTGATTAAGTAATTATTCTTAAATTTCTAATTTAATTCATGTTTGAGCATCTAGAAACCCTTAGTCTAATTATTTTAGCCTAATCCTTTTAAATGTGCATTCAAATTTGAGTGGGAACATATATTTATTCTATGGACATAGTTTAATTCTTATCCTAAGGTTTAGTCATGTTTATCAACATGACAAAACCTTAGTCTAAAAATCTTATGCTTGGTCTCTTTATGTCTTGAACCCCCTTTGTTCTTATGGGTTAGCTAATCGCATGGTCCCTTTCATTATGTTTTAACTTAGTCTAAAGCCTTATCCTAAAGTTTTAATTTCATTTATTATTAAAATAAAAACCTTAGGCTAAAACTTTATGCCATGTATTTTAATATCTATGGGACCACTTTATCATGATTTAAAACTTATCCTTAAATTTTATCTTAAGATTTTATCATGTTTATCAACATGAATAAAACCTTAGTCCAAAACTTTAGCCTAAGTTATCTATATTTCCCGAACCTTGCTTGCTTCATTTTATTATCCATAGGATTGATGATGTGTATTTACTTAGGAAAATTTGATCCAATGATGTAAGATCAAGTCAATAAGTCAAGAACCTTGATCAATGATATGCGTTCACTTGGGAAAAATGATATAATAGTGTGTATCAACCCCTCAAATTGAGATCTGATAGAACATGAAGTGGTCATCTAGAGATGATTTGATGGTATATAGAAAATGTTGAAAAGTCAAAGCCCAGTGATAAATCATGGATATGACAAGTATCACGACCATAATGGATGATTAAAACTTGAACATGTCCTCTAATATCGATGGTACCTAGCTAATCATACACATTTTGATCAATGGTGTATATTAAGTCAAAACTTCAATGAATCTCTAGGATGAGCGAGTGAGTGATAAGTATCACCATCATAAGAACCCTTTAGAGATCCAATGACATGTAAAGTGAAGGATATAACCTAGTAGATAAATATCTATGGAGTATTATTGATCCATGTAACCAAGATTAATGGTGCAAAATCAATGTTGACATTTAAACAAAGCACAAAACAAATGCAAAAGTGAAAAGTGTCACAAATATGGGGACTGTAGCAAAGTAACCAATGGAATTCAACCTCATAGATCAAGATTAATGAACCAAATTAATCTATGCAAGTAGATCTAACAGTGCGAGCCTAGGTGGAATTCTCAAAGATTTAGACCTAATGATGTGTTGACATGTGTCCTATAGGCAATGTTCACATTTAAAAAGTTAATAAATATAATGACATGATGATTCCATGTCAGCATTCATATCAAGTCATAAGATTTTTTGGACCCAAAAATTCAAAGGTATAAATGTGCAAATCTAAGCAAAATCTAAGTCACAAAGCTCACATAATTTAAATAGTTACCATTATTAAAGCTCTATAAAAACCTTTATAAAATACCTAGCATAAACAAGAGACCAAATTTCACCCTATGATCATTGAAAACAAACTAAGGAGAGGAAAATTACATATATGCAAGAATAATTCATTCTAGAGCTTGAGTACGATATACTAGTGTGAAATTTAACAAAATTCATAGCCATAGTAGCTTGAAAAAGTGTTTTTAGGGAAGATGTAGAGCTCTATCTGACCACAGACATAGAAGAGAGAATTTTCAAGGACATACAGTTTGATGCCATAGCTCTAAACACAAGAGACCATAATTAGTCAAAGATTTCTAAACCATTGAAGAAAAAACAACCATTATAATAGAGGAGGATAACATGTCTACAAAGAGGGTCTACTATGACATAGTTACTATAAAAATTACTGCTTTGAATTATGCAACAACAAACCCTGAGGTACTTCATTATATAGATATCATTGATATAATTTTTAAGGATGGTAAAATAGATAAGGAAATGATTATTCATGAGTGTAGTCTTTGGAATATTGCTTACATTTCTCCCATATCCTTTGAGAACTAATACAAATTTCCCAAACCCCAAGTAGAACTAACCACAATCACCAACTAGGCCAAAGAGAATGACTTGAAAAGAATTATTGACCTATGTCTATATTTTAGAAATCAAGTGTTTTTAAATTTCAATAACATCCCCATTAGCCAATTCAGACTAGGGATTAGAATGATCATGACAATGATGAACATGTTGTGTGGGAATCTAACCACTAAATATGTAGATAAACTTTAGGTCCCCTTAATCTATTTCATGGTTGAGAAATAGGTCACCCCACTTCTAGGTAAGGTAATCAACACCCTTTTGAGTAGATAATTTTCTTTGATCAAGTAAAAGACTAGGGATCAATTTTACATGATGTCATACCTTCTAGATGCCCTTCTTGCTAAAACAAAAATTCCCAACCTTAAGGAATGGTCACCTGATGGGACACAAATTATTTCACAATATTAATCCAAGTTACACATCTTTATGTATAGGGATCACATCCAATTCATATGTGATTGTGTTTACCCAGCCCTTAATGAGGCCATCATAAGGATCCTAATGATTAGGGTCAACCCCATAATAAAAATATTATTGAAGATATGGGGTACATATGACTATATCTAGATTGTACCATCATTAGGATTAAAGGGACATAATGCACACCACTCAGGATACCTATCTATGTATTAATAAAACTTGTAGAGAAAGAATTAGATTATCAAATATGCAATAGAATAGATGGTCTTTGCAAAACCAATAGTAAGGGATTGCTTCACACCCTCCCCATAACCATTGGTAGGACTATCTTTACATAATGGGAAAATATTGAGGCTACTTCTAAACATAGTATGTCTTTTAATTTACAAATTGATGATCTAAGAAAGTTGGACCCCTATGGGAGAGTTAAGGAGCACTTGAAAGCAAAAGGGATGTTGAATATACCTTATGAGCACCAGATTGGTCCTTTTGACCCCATGTGCATAAAAGCATATTCATTCTCTGAGGTCATAGTGAGATTTAGAAAACACATCAATCTAAAATATATGATGCTGAGGGAGTAAAAGGGAGGAGATGATAGATGGCATTTAAGGCCAAGATAGAATCATTTGCTAATCAGTGTACTTATTAGACCTACATCATCAAAACCTAAACTTGAAACATAGATTGAGGAAAGGCCTGATGATTTTGCATCTTATTTAGTCCTAGTAGAGGAATAAGGATCACCCATTAAGGAAATCACATGGAGCATTATACCCTAGGGAGATAGTTGAAAATGCATTGAAAATGTTATCCAGTGCCTATGAGTTTGATGAGGAAGAGGTATAGATGGAGGAAGAAAAAGGCAAAAGGGGAAATAAATATTGGATATAGTTCCTATAGATACCCCAAAAATAAATTTTGAAATAGCCATGGTTCTAGTAAGGAATGTTAGAGTTACAATCACTATGGGGGGGTTGGGGTGGTGAATCAATGATGCAAGATAATTCAAGTCAATTCCCAATTCTTAAACATCCATCACATATAATCATGATGCATACAAATTAACCATTTCAATGACCATAGAAATATATAACATATAACACATGATATACATGGGAAAACCTCTTTGGGGATAAAACCCAATGAACCCTATAAGATGGACTATGGTCCTAATATAAAAAGATCTAATATTTAGACTAACACCAATTGATTAAGGACCACCCATCCCTTAATTTAGTGAGACACCCATCCCATAAGGAGGAACCAACCCCCTAGGAAACTAAGCACCCACTCATCTCCCTTAATTTAATCACAACTTTTGATCTAATGTCTTTTACACATGATTATGGACTTATCTTTCTTTCACTTTTATTCACCCTTAAATCTTTCTCAAATAACCTCTAGGGTTTACTACATCAATCTACCTCTTTTATGCTCATTAGGTCTAATGACCTGTGTCTCCTTCTACATAAAATTGATTAGATAAACATGAATAATCCTATATGATATTTGATGGTATTAAATTACATTTACATTCTCTTTCAAAGGTTTTCTCCTTTACTTAGCACCACACTCTCTCAACACCACTCCAAATAGGCCAATTATGCTTAGTATTTATACCATACACTCATCTAACCCATCTTGGTTGGCCAATATCCTTACCATACTTGTTATACCTTTGAAATAGGTCTTCATACACATTACATGTATTAAATCCACACTCCTTAGTTTTTCCATTACCTCATTAACCCTAAGCCACCATTAGGTCTTGGTGAGCCATAAAATATTTAGGCCTACTCACCCATACGTTACAACTTCAACTCCTTGGGCAAATTTCAACTTCTAAAAATTATTTAAAAACATCAAACCTATCTATAATGTACCCCTTATAAATCCCCCCTAGGTCCATTCCACCTAGAACACTAAATCAATACTTTAACCTACCAATTAGGTCTCCTTGCTCTTTAGGCCTTCAAAACATAAAAAACATAGTCTCAAACTCCTAAAGAAAAAACTCAAATATATCACATATTCATATGATTATATCACAAGGGTGAAAAATTTAGGACCTATAAAACACATACATGTGACTTATACATTCCAACACAACCTCTAACCACTCAAATTAACTCTCTCAGAATGACCAATCAAACTGGTCATATACAATCAAAACACAATCCAGCTATTTTGACTCTCCATAATTGATCAAGGGAAAATAATGATAAAATATACCTTATAATAAATATTTGATACTTATATAACATCTCGATACCCATTTTATTCCTCTAATATACTCATAACATCTTCAACCTACCTCTGAAAGATGGTCACTCAAACTGCTAGTGTATTTAATAAACATAGTAAGCTTTTAATCCTTTATTCATATTGAACATGGATTGGTAAAACCTAAAAAATACACATAGATGGTCCTAATATAGTATAAAACACTCTAAAATATATATTTAATCTTATAACATTAAAATACTATCAATAACAACTCAAATATCCTTCTTTGGTCACTTACAGAACATGGTCAAACACACAGTCAGCTTTGGATATCAGTATTTACATCTATACAAAAATTCAAATATTATAATAAATTTTTTTGGTTTCCCATTTAATTAATTTACAAAATTTCCTTCCAAATAATCTTCAAATTTCTCCTAGATCAAAATATATAAGCAAAATACGTAGTACTAGTTTTTCCTTTATTTATTTCAAATACAAATGGTCTCTGGTAAGTGCAAATATTGTAGATAGTGTCTTCATCTTATGTTACTTGAAATATAGATCAATTATGATATATTTATCTCCTTAATATCCTCCTAAATTTAACCTATATTACTCATCATTTATCTTATATCCTCACTTCTGAGATCAATCCACTTGGCAACCCTGCATGCCCTATATATACCTTGTAGTTAGTCTCCAATGAACTACCACTTGGAATCCTCATATGCCTTTTCAAAATTATATTTGACTTATTAAATAATATTCATAATTAATATTTATCTACATGGTTTAATTTTCTCTTTTGGTCTTTGATCTACTACTCAAACCTCGTGAATGTGACACATGTCTTCATCGCATTCATTTTTTGGATCTTTGACTGATTGACTTCATGATCATCATTAATATCTGGCTGATAAGTATAGCACTCACCATTATATAATTATATATTAAAATTAATATCTAACCATATATATTTATCTCCTGATTAAATGCTCACCATAGATCTTTGATATCAAAAATTTGGCTAAGTATGGGAACTTATTGAATTGTGTCTAAGAATCCAACTTTGCACCTTAATAACTTTTTCTATTCTCCATGTCCAGACCTGAAAATTGAACCATATGATATCCTCACATAGGTAAATATACCTATATATCAATCTAATCTTTAAAATTTCACACTTGTGAATGCTAACATCATCAAACTCATTACTCAACCTTGTCTGCCAAGATGACTACTTAAACCTAGACTCTCATATGACTGATCTGATAAATTATTTTCACTTTCATAATCACTATAAGAAATCATAGCACCCCATAGGGTCTATTAAACTTGAACATACCATAAATAACATCCACCATCTTCCTATCCAATTTTAGGAATTAAATGAATTTAAACCAGATTTAATCCACCATAAAATCTTAATTCAAAACACAAAAACCAGATTTTAAATGTGTAAAATTAGATTTCACTATGCACTACTTTCATCATGGAATAAATTCCTTAAATCATAGTAAATGAAATCATTAATGAATAAAGTAAAAACAACAATAAATACCATAACATATATATACCATGGTTCACCCAATATGAGCTACATCCACCAAGAAAGTCCTCAATAAAATTAATGACAAAGAACCTCTATAGAGATTAAAAATATCCTCTAGAATTCACACAAGAATTCTCTGAATTATTGATCTAAATCTGAAATTTTTAAATAATTCTCCACATATGCTCTACCATGCCTATACCTATATAATAACATACCACAAACTACTATACTAGACCCTGTAAATAAACATATCACCTTGCAAAGTCACACCACATCTGTATATAAATAAATTAGGAAGAAATCCACCAAATAAGGAGAAATACAGCATGCTTATCCAAGATATGAATTATCCACAAGGAAACACCCATCCTCTACCTAGTCATGCTTACCCAAAATCCCACCTAAGGAGGAACATGCCATCCTCATCTCTCCTTAAAAGGCTCTCACAACTTTTAAGGAGATAACAACGAACTCCACAAAACATAGAAGTCAATCTCACTTCCACAAACATGGAAGTCAACATGGAAAATATATATCTAAAAACTAACTCCCTAAAATAAGGAAGACATAAAAATTATAAAAATATCTAAGAATATTCCACTTACATGGAAGCAAGGTTCCATAGAAGGTAGAGTGGGGAAAAATGCACTCCCCACATTTGTGAAGCTCTCTAAGCCCTCAAAATATACCACCATGGTCATTTGATAGCCCTAAAGGGATCCACACTCAACAATCTCCCACTTGGAGACCATTTCTCTTGAATAGAATTTATCACTATTCTATGACTACTAAGGCCAACCAAATCTAAATAGAGTCTCAACTTATCTAATATGACCAACTTGGTCATCATATCTATAAGATTATGGCTAGTATGAATGTTCACTATCTTCACCAAGTTATCCTCCAAATCTATCTTGATGAAGTGATAATTTAACTAAATGTGTTTCATCCTCAAGTGTAAATAAAAGTTATTTTCCAAATGAATAACACTCTAACTATCACTATATAATATCCCAACTTCTTGCTCATGTCCTAACTCTCAAAATAACTATTGTAACCAAATCATCTCCTTGTTAGCCTCTATGGCATCAACATACTCTACCTCTATATTTGACAAAGCCATAACCTTTTGTATCTTAGAAATCCAAATAACCATTGTATTTCCAATAGTAAATATATAACCTATCATACTCATCCTACTATCAATATCCCCTAACCATATCTAAGTCTACATAATCACATAAAGTGGTATATGATCCACCATAACATAATAAAACATCCATGGTTCCTCTAAAATACCAAAAAATCCATTTCACTACTTGAAAATTATCATAACCAGGATCACTCATATACCTGCTCACAACTCCCACTACTTAGGCAATATCTAACCTAATACAAACTAGGCATACATCAAGATGGAAATTATGAATGAGTAAGGTACCTCAGACATATTAATAATTTTAATCTCTATATTAAGACACTACTCATTTGATAATCTAAAGTGGTCTACCAAAGGAGTACCAATAGATTTAGCATCCAACATGCTAAACCTTTCCAAGACATTTTTCACATAATCTGATTTAGATAAAATCAGCTTCCTCTACTTTCTATCATAAGTAATCCTCATGCCAAGGATTTGCTTCATTGCACCCAAATCCTTCATAAAAAAGGAGTCACTAAGCGATTTCTTAAGTATATGCATATGTTATATGTTATTTACTAAAAATAACATGTCATCCACATACAAGCATAATATAATAAAAGAACCATCATAAAAATGGTTGATGTACACAAAATGTTTAGAATTACACCTTTGATAACCTTATTTCAACATAAAATAATAAAATTTATTATACCATTATCATGGAACTTGTTTAGGGCCATACAAGTTCTTCTTTAGTCTGCACACGTAGTTATCCTTTCCTTTGACCTCATATCCTTGTGGCTACTCCATATATAACTCTTCATCTAAATCACCATGAAGAAAAGTAGTTTTCATATCTAACTATTCTATGTGAAAATACTCAACTACAACTAAACCAATAATATTCATAATTGAATTCATCTTTACAATAGGATAAAAAATCTCATCAAAATCCATACCTAATATTTGTGCAAGCCCCTTAACCACCATTCTATCCTTAAACCTTTTTCTCCCTTCATCTTATTTTATTTTATAAATCCACTTGTTTGGAAATGCACTCTTGCCCTTGGGTAACCTTACCAAATCCAATGTTTGGTTCTCCATGAGAGATCTATGCTCCTCATCCATGGCTTCCTCCCACTTCTTCCTATAATCTACCTACATTGCTTCCTCATAACAGGTTGGTTCTCCATTGTCAATGAGTAATAAATAATTCAAAGAAGGACAAAAATGTTTAGGTGTTATTCTTACCCTATAAGGCCTTCTTACCATAGGAGTTTGGGGTCCTTGTGTCGAAGGTTCTTAAACTAATTCATTAGATACGTTGCCATCCACAATGTCATCCAATACTGTGTACTCTTTCTATTCCTATTCCTATTCCTATTCCTACAAATGATTATTATACATGACTTTTTAATTAAATATTACATCTCTAGATCAAAATATTTTCTTGCATCTAATGCTCCATAGATATAAACCAAAGTCATCCTTTTGATAACCAATAAATGTGTATTTTTATAATTTTGCCTCTAACTTGGTCCTATCCTCTTTCTTAATAAGAGCAAAAGCCTCACATCTAAAGACCCTAAGAAAATAATAATCAACATTCTTACCAAACCAAGCTTGTTTAGGAATGCCTCCATCCAAAAGCATAAAAGGTCCTTTGTTAATTACATAAACCATCATGCTAACTGCTTTTACCTAAAACTATAAAGGCAAGCTTGCATGTAACCTCATAATCTTATCACATTCCATTATTATTTTGTTCATCCTTTCAAATACCCCATTCTATTATGGAGTTCTTAGAACTATCCTTTGCTTATGGATTCCGTTATTAGAACAATAATCAAGGAAAACATTACTACAATACTCACTTCCATTATCTCATTTAAGACATTTCAACTTGAGACCTGTTTCATTCTCAGCGAAATCTTTCCACTTCTTAAAAGTGTCAAATACATCAAATTTATTTTTAATTTAATAAACCCAAAATTTCTTAGTTGTATCATCAATAAAAGTGACATAATAATTAGAACCACTAATATAAGATACTTGAGTTGGTCCCCATACATCAGAATGTAAAAACTCTAACTTAGAATCTTTCTTTGTGGGTCCACCTTTTAAGAGCTTAACTCACTTCTATTTCTCATACAAATAATATTCACAAAATTATAAATCGATATCTTTTAATCTAGGAAACTTGTCTTTTAAGATCTCCATACCGTTATGGCTCATATGATTGAGCCTATAGTGCCACATAGTTACATTTACATCTACAAAAAATAAATCACAAGAATCAAAACTAATATTCATATATAAATTACCAACTTTCTTACCTCTTGAAATCACAAGAGCACCTTTGTTAACTTTCCAAGTATCTACAGTAAACATTACCAAATAACCTTCACTACCCAATTACCCCATTGAAACCAAATGTCATCTCAACATAGGAACATGTCTGACATCCTTAAGTAGATACATGTTCCCATTCTACATTTTAATCTAAACACAACCTTTACCTACTATCTCACATGGTTCATCATCAACAAGATAAACATGTCCCAAATTTTGTTAAACATAATCAATAAAAAATTCCTAAGTGGGTTGGCATGAAAAGAAGCCCCTGAATCTAATACACAAGACTAAAGTGTCTTAACAAGATTTAATTGATGTCACATTTACCTCATTTATTTCCTCTCTATTGGCATTCTTATCCCAAAGTCACCAAAAAGCCTTGTTTGAGTGTCCACTCTTCCCACAATGCCAACATATCATCTTGGCTCTAGATCTAGATTGAGATCTACCTTTTGAATTTTCATTGTTTACTTTGCCCTTATCCTTTTACCTCCCTCTAGTTTCAATAGCAAATCATTCCCTAAAGATGATTCACTAGTGCTCTTCCTTCACATTTCCTTGATAAGAATCACACCTACAACATCCTCAACATTTAAACTTCCCTTGGTAGGGACTGCATTACTCACATCCATAACCAAGGTATCCCAACTATCAAGCAAAGAACACAAAATAAGAAAATATCTAACTTCATCATCAAATTTAATTCTAATAGAAGTGAGAATACTTACAACCATATTAAAATCATTTAAATGATTAGCAATAAAACCATTCTCAGACATTTTCATATCAAACAATATTTTCATAAGAAATATTTTATTTGAAGTAGAGGGTTTTTCATATAACTTTCCAAGTTTTTCCATGAGATCTTTTGTAGATTTCTCATCTAAAATGTGAAATGAAATAGAATATGCAAAGCATCAAGTAATGTCCAATCTACATCACTCATAAGTATAGTTTGTCCTCCTTTCCCCTCCAAGGGGAGTTTAAGTTCCTTATGATACAAGTAATCTTATATTTGAATTTTCCACAAACCAAATTTTTTTCCATCAAATTTCTCAACTCTGAATCTAATCTCTTCTCCATAGTTAACACTCAAGCTAATAACCTTTCCTTTGATTTACCACTTCAACAAAAAACACCACCAAAGCTCTGATACCAATTGTTAAGAATTAAATGAATTCAAACTAGATTTAATCCACCATAAAATCTTAATTCAAAACACATAAACTAGATTTTAAATGTGTAAAATCAGATTTCACTATGCACTACTTATATCACATAATCAATTCCTCAAATCATAGTAAATAAAATCATTAATGAAGAAAATAAAAACAACAATAAAGACCATAACATATATATATATTATGGTTCACCCAATGTGGGTTACATACACCAATAAATTCCTCAATAAAATTAATGACAAATAACCTCTACAGAGATTAAAAATCTCTTCCAAAATTCATACAACAATTCTCTGAATTACTGATCCAAATCTAAAATATATCAATAATTCTCCACATATGCTTTGCCACACCTACACCTGTATAATAACATATCATAAGCTACTATACCACACCTTATAAATAGACACATCACCCTAAAAAGTCACACCACACCTATATATTAAAAAATGAGGAATAAATCCACCAAAGAAGGAGAAATACACCATGATTATCCAAGATAGGCATTATCCACAAGGAAATACACATCCTCTACCATGTCATACTTATTGAAAAGCCCACCTAAGGAGGAACACACCATCCTCATGTCTCCTTCACAAAAGTATCTCACAACTTTCAAGGAGATAAAAACTAACTCCATAAAACATGGAAGTCAATCCCGCTTCCACAAAACATGGAAGTCAACATGGAAAATAGATATCTAATAACTAAATCCATAAAATAAGGAAGACATAGAAATTAGAAAAATATCTAAAAATATTCCATTCACATGGAATCAAGGTTCCATAAAAAGTGGAGTGGGAAAAAATGTTCTCCCTATATTTATGGATCTCTCTAAGCCCCCAAAATATACCACCATGGTCATTTGATATCCCCAGAGGGCTCCACACTCAATATCTAATTCAAACACTAAACAACTATGCAAGAGCACTAAAGAACATTGAAGCATACTTTTTCATTGTCATTCTAGCACACATGACACCTCATCAACATCCTTGGTCACCTTGGAGACATCGTTAACAAACCTCCAATAATCTCCCCCTTTGTCATTGATGTCAAACACCAATACAAATCTTATGCTTAGACTCTATCTCTCTCTTCAAGTACTCTCTCCCCCTTTGACACAATGACAAAGTGAGATCATATTCTGATCCTAAGGACCTAAAAAGACTTCAAGAACCAACAAAAGGAAATTACTATGTTTGAGAGATGATAAAAACTCCCTCTAACACTATGCATACCTCTTCTTATCTTGAGCTTCTCAAACATGCTCCATGACTACACTCTTCTTTGATTAAAATCTATTATAGGAAGACAAAACATATAAGAGTAACAAAAACTACTTGAACTTACCCTAAAAACATTAATATGGACTCCCTCTTACATTATGCACACCTATTCAAACCTCTCTAACTATTTTAGTTAGCTCCCACTAACTTCATGCTCTATTTGGAAAACATCTTCAACAAGTCTTCTCAATAAACTAGGTGTGCCAAAAAATCTTCAAAACCATCCACACTCAGTCAATATCCTTATGAAACCACCAATAGATCCCATATCTTCATTATATCAACTTAAAGAATTGAAGCAGACATGAATAACTCTCATATGGATCTCACAAATAATTGCCCTTTATCCTCTATAAGACATCATAGTTTAGAACCTTTTCAAATCACTCTTATGGAACTATCTCATCTTTAGAACACTATGAACACCAAGAAAGACACAACTTATCATATACAAAACTATAATACCTTCTTATTGATACCAAAAATATAGCAACACATTCTCCTCATACTTTATACCAACCTTGACTTCACTCTTCATCATTTTGACCAATCAATTTAAGCAACATAAATTGACAAGTTCTTACCTTCAAAACCAAAAATCATGAACACACTTTGAGCATAATAGAACAAGATCAACACACATTTATTATGCAAATATAACATTTTGGCAACTCACCATCTTAACACTTTGTAAAACTCATTGCTCCCCCTTAACAAATCACATCTTCTCATGACCTTTCTTGTCCTGTAATATCAACCAAAACTCAACTAGCATCCTCTATGCTTCCTTTTGCTAAAAAATGTATCCTTAAAGACTAGAGAGAGACACCCCTAACCCACAATGTCATAAAATAATGTGAAACTAGAAGTTACCCATAACTCCTCATATTTTCTCTCCTTCTTGGACAACTTGAACTGATGATTCTTCTTCTTTTGCTTGACTGAATCAACTTGTTTATCTTCTTTATCACTTTCCTTTTCTTATAGGATGGTATTGAAAATACATGGAGAAAATAAAAATTCATGGCATACTTTTTCACTTGAAGTATCAGTCTCACATTTCAAAGCATCAACACTTGACATTATAAATTAATATTCTTTATAGGAAACGTACTCAACAACATCAATTTGTTTACTTAAGTTTACAGATACCTTAGGAAAAATTTTAACTACCTTGGTCTATTTACTAAACTTTTTCTCTTAATTCTTAACATGAGAAGATAAATAGTACCCTTGGCATTATTCAACCTATATAGCATCTTATACCATGGAAAATAGTCCACTTTGACCTACAAATTGATCATGGCACATACTTTCCACTTTTGGTTTCTATATTTTAACTTTCCTTCTACCTTGCACTCTAGGAGCCTAAAATGACTTATTCTAACTTGATGTATTTTGGTTATATAACTTATGAATATGATCAATTCCTATATAATTATATCAAACCACTCTTCTTGATGGAAACTTAGCTTGTCTTACCTTGTTAGGACAAAATCTTGAAATGTGTCATATGTCATGACAACTATAGCACTCACTTTGACTCATAATACTTGATTGATGATTCCATTCATAGTTCTAAGAAAATTAATTATTTTAAGGTCTTCTACACTCTATATCCTTATGATTAAATTGATTACAATTATAGTAGTAGCCATTACATTTTGCATACATCATTGCATTTGGTTGTCTACTTTAATTTGCCTTCCTGTTATTAGCAACTTCACTTCTTGATTGATTGTTGATCTTAAAAGTTTGATTATTTTTATTCAAAAAATTATTCAAGTCATCATGAGTGGTATTATTTTGTTCTTCAATGTATCCAAGACCAGTTCTATCACTTACATATTTTTGACTACTCAGAATGCTATCTAGATCAATTGATCCATTTTCAAAATTCACAAATGACTTCACTTAAATTGAAGTTTTTTTCAACTCATCTCTTAAATAACCAATCTCAATTACATACCTTGAACATTTAACTTCTTTGGCTTAAATTTTTCATTCACAGTCTCTAAATGTTCATGAAGAAGCTTGATTGAATTTTTATACTCTTTGAAGTCTTCATCTATTCTTGCCTCAAACACACTAAATTACACCTCATAGTCCTTTATTTTAGACTTAAAATTATTGGTTTTCATCTTCTAAATATTTATGTCTTCAAGGTAATTCATCAACTTAGTCTCATAGCTTACCTTGTCTTCTTCATCATCTATATCACATAAACCACCTCCAAACCATGTAGATTATTCTTGATATGAGCATCTACCTTCTTCAACCATGAAGAGAGATTCATATTTAGTAGGACCATCATCTTCATGATCATTGTTATAATCACTTCCATCATTCTCATAAGATGAGCTACAATATCCCTTGGTGTAGAGACTCCTCTTATACTTGTAAAACCTCTTTTGGCCATTATGCCTTTTGAAACTATTCTTGTTCTTATCATACTTGAATTTATTCTTGTCATTATCATGATCTTATTCATGTTATTCATTATCATTTCACTTATGCTTATGAGGACACTTGTTGGAAAATTGATCTATCTCTCCATAATTGAAACATTTGAAGGGAAGCTTACCCTTAAACTTGCCTAAACCTATTTTTAGTTTTTTTATTAATAGATATATTAGTTTATCATCATCAATATCAAAAATATCATCATCCTTGACCTTCTTACCTTGAAAATTATTATTTAGCTTTTTTTTTGCATTGAAAGTTTCTTCTATCATTGGTGGTTTTTCCTCATTAACTCTCATCTCATAGGTAAAAATAATACCATGTAATTCATATATCTTAATTTTGGTGAGATCATGAATTTCTTCTATAGAAGAAACTTTTATATCAAATTTGAAAGTGAGATACCTTAATACCTTTTGCACTACAGTTCCTTATTTAATAACCTCTCACATGTCTTTGATCATGTTCACTACCTCATCAACTCTTAGAAGATAGGAAGCCACATTATATTTTTCCTTAATTTTGAGACTTTTAAATTGCCTTTGGTATGTTTATAGTTTGTCCAACTTGAATTTTTAATCTCCTTCATAGATGATCTATAATTTTTCCCAAATTTCCTTGGCAGACTTGTAATGGATTACCATGGTGAACTCAACCTCTAGAAGACCACAAATGATAGCATTCATAGCCTTGAAATTATTCTCAATCAACTTCTTATCTACAACACTAGTTGGAGGAGTAGGTGGCATATAATAACCATCAAAAATATATTTCCAAGTGTCAAACCCAAATGACATGATGTAGGTCTTCATTCTTTCACTCTAGAAAACATAATTGGATCCATTAAAAAATGGAGCTTGCTTAATAGAGAAACCTTGAGAACTTATCATTATACCTAAGATTACCTTTAAGTGGTTAAAATTGTACATAATGTCCTACTCTAATACCAATTTTTATAGGTATAATTACTAGGGGGTGAATCAGTGATGTAAGATAATCCAATTCAGTTCCCAATTTTCAAACATTCAACACATACAATTATGATGCATACAAATTAACCATTGTAATGAGCATAGAAAGATCAAACACATCACACATGATATACATGAGAAATTTTATTGGGAAATAAAACCCAATAAACCCTACAAGATATATTATAGTCCTAAAACAAGAAAATTCAACATTTAGACCAATACCAACTAATCAAGGAACACCCATCCTTTAATTTAGTGAGACACCCATCCCACAAGGAGGAACCAACCCCATAAGAAACCAAGAACCCACTCAGATACCTTGATCTAATCACAATCTCTGATATAATGTCTTATACACCTCTTTATGGACTTTTCTTGCTTGCACTCTTCTTCACACTTCAATTTTTCTCATATAGCCTTTAGGTCTTACTCACTCAATATGCCTCTTCTAGGCTCATTAGGTCTAATGACCTATGTGTCCTACTACATAAACTTGATCAAATAAACATGATTGATCCTATTTTATCTCTAATTGTCCTAATTAACATGTACCTTATCTTTCAAAGTTTCTCTCCTTTGCTTAGAACCATGCTTTCTCAACACCACTCCAAATAGGCCAATTATGCCTAATATTTGTACCATACACTCATCTAACCCATACTAGTTGGCTAATATGCTTACCATACTTATTTTAACTTTTAAATAGGTCTTCATAAATGTTACGTGTAGTAACCCCATACTCCTTAGGTTGGCCATTACCTCATTAACCCCAAACCATCATTAGGTCTTGGTGAGACCTAAAACAATTAGGCTTACTCACCCATATGTTATAAATTCAACTCATTGGGACACTTTCAACTTCTAAAAATGTTTTGAACACATTAAAAATATCTCCAATATACCATTTATAACTCCCTCATGGGTCAATTCCACTTGGAAAACTGACTCAATACTTGAACCTACCAATTAGGTCTCCTTGCTCTTTAGGCCTTCAAAACACCAAAAACATAGTCTCAAACTTATGAAGTAAAAACTCAAATATTCCACATATTCCTATGATTAGATAACATGGGTGAAACATTTAGGATCTATTAAACACCTCAATTTTCAATATACATTCCAACATAGGCTCTAATCACTCAAATCAACTCTCTCAGAATGACCACTCAGATTGGTTATATACAATCAAAATACTGTTAAGATATTTTGACTCTCCATAACTGATCAAGGGAAAATCATGATAACCAATACCTTATCATAAATATTTGAGATGTATATAACATATTAATACTCATTTTATTCCTCAAATATGCTCATATCATCTTCAACTTACCTATGCAAGATGGCCACTTAAACTACCAATGTATTCAGTAAACATAGTCAACTTTTAAGCCTTTATTCATACTAAATATGGATTTTTAAAACCTCCAAACTCCACATAAATTTTTGTCATGTATTATATAACACTCTAAAATATATATTTCATCTTTAAACATAAAAATACTATTAATAACAACTCAAATATCTTTATTTGGTCACTTACACAACATGGTCAAACACATAGTCAACTTTGGATCTCAATATATGCAACCTTATGAATATTTAAATCTTATAATCAAATTTTTTATATGTACCTTTAATTAATTTCCAAATTTTCATTTTAAATCACCTTAATATTCATCTTATATCAAAATATAAAATCAAAATACTCAACATTAGTTTTTCCTTTATTAATTTCAAATACCAATAGTCTCTGGTAAATGCAAATATTGTAGATGCATGTCCTCATCTCATGCTCCATAAAATATAGATAAATTATTATATATTAATATCCTTAATATATTCATTAATTTTACCTTCATATCTCATCATTGATCTTAGATCCTCACTTCTGAGATCAAGCCACTTGGTAGCCCTGCATGCCCTTTGCATATCCTACAATCAGTCTCCAATGAACTTATAACACTTGGAATACCAACATTCCTTTTGAGATTTTTTTTGAATTATTTACTAATGTGCACCATTAATATTTATATTCATGTTTTAATTTGATCTTTCAATCTTTGATCTGCTACTCAGACTCTATGAATGTGACACATGTCTTCATCATGTTCATTCTAAGGATCTTTGACTAACTGACTGTTTGCTTGCCATTGATCTCTATCTAAAAAGTATAATTCTCATAATTATATCCTTAAATATTTATATTAATAAATCTACATATATCTTCATCACCTGATTAAATTATCACCATATATCTTTGATATCAAAAATTTTGGTTAAGTATGGGAACTTATTCAACTTTGTTTGAGAAGCCAACTTTGCACCTTAATAAATTTTACTACACTTTATGTCTAGACCTAAAAATTGAACCATATGATATTATCACATAGGGTAATATATCCATATATAAATATACTCTTGAAACCTTCACATGTGTGAATAATAACAACATCAAACCTTGTCTTCCAAGATGACTACTTGAACCTAGACACATGACTACTCTGATGAATTCCTTTCACTTACATAAGCATTATAAGCACTCATAACACCCAATATGATCTATAAAACATTGACACACCATGAATAACATCCACCATCTAATTATCCAAGTAAAACACTGATGAACTATGTAAGAACACTGAAGAACATTGAAACACACTTTGTCATTGTCATTCTAGCAAACATGACACCTCATCAACATCCTTGGTCACCTTTGAGGCATCATTGATAAACCTCCAAAAAGGACCAAGAATCATAAGGTGAATTTCACTTATCCTTTTAGTGAATTCAATCTATTTAGTGAAGAAAACTTGATTCATGGTCTAACCATTCTACAATGGTTAATATATGGTAAATTTCAAAAAGTGCCCACTAGGAACCACCCTTGGGATATGATGTAAGCCTTCAATATACCTATTCATGAAGATGTTAAACCATGTATTTTGTCTCTAAAAAAAGAGGATGAGATAATTTTTTTCATCTAATAGAATCAAGTGGAGCATAAATGGAAGTTTTAGCTCCTAAGGTAACCCAATACTTAGTTGGTGTCAAGTTTGACCAAACAAAAATTAGATTACAAAGTGTAAAAGGAATAAAGTCATGCTTGGTGGAGAGGAGATAAATTTCAAAAAGGTATAACCATTGCCTAATTTTACTCTAGTGGGAAGATAGAGGCCAGGAGAAAACTAGATATTTGATGAGAATGTGCTTAAATTAGCCCAAGCACAAGCAAAATAATTACAAGCTACCTTTAAAGGCATGCAACAATAGAAGCAAAATTTATAGAAACAAGTTGTATTGTCAATCACATATGCTATGGTAAAAATGTTTAAAGAGACCTTATTTGACATGTTCAATTATTTAAAGTCAATAAACTCTAAAAAAAGTGTGTTTATATAATAAGATGTAGCAACCAAGAGCCTAATTCATCAATTACTGAGCTCAAAGGAAAAAATAAAAGATTTGATCAATATCCTAATAGAAGATCAAATTCTTTATTTCAAAACAATCAACTTGTCTCACCTAAATATAGTCATGGGGTTATTGATAGATAAAATCAAAGTTCTAAGAAAGTGGTCTAGGGATATAGAAAGCCTTTATGAAGAGGACAAATAGTTATAAAATAAGATGGAACATATACTAAGGACCATGATCACCGAACCATCCACACTCAATTCCATATGTATCATCACTAATGATGATTTTAAGCTTAGAGTCACCCTAGTCATGCAAGAAGTGAGAATCAAAAGCTAAGAAAAGACAAGATTGGATAATAGTAGGATCATGGACATGATTCTAATAGCGGAGGAAAATATTACTAAATCTAGGAGCATCAAGGAGGGTTTAGGAAGAGATGGAAAGGATTTTAGAGGGTTAGTAGACCAAGGAGATGAATTATTCATGGATCTTATGGTTAATTTGAAACTAATTAATGAATAAAATCAAAGAGAAATGAAGATCTTATAGCAGCAATAGGTGATTGCATTAGCCATAGGTTCTCAAAGTTATTTGGATAAGGAATATTATTTTTTATAACTAAGCTTGTATAATATTTTGAAAAGAGAATATTCTTCCTTGTAAAGGCATATGCAATTATATAGCACACTACCTATAGGTTAGTCATTTGGAGTCCTTAAAAGGTTCTAGAATGATTTTAAAAGGATAGTTGTCATTAACATTTGACATGACTGACTAGCATACCTCATGAGTTGCCTATATAAAAAGGTATTATCCATTACAAAAGATAGGGAGTTTTTGAGTCAAAAAAACTATTTGTAACTTTTAAACAATTAATATAATCAAGGAGTTCTGCAAAGTTTGTCTAGATTTGTTTCTGTGAATTTATATCATGGTTTCTCTCTCAATTATTTGGTTTTCAATTCATATTTGAATGGTTCTTACTGATTCTTGATGTGCACTTTTTCAAATGCAGAGATGTTAACTTGTGTTAATGTTAGGTTAGTTGAATATTCTTAAGTTCATTTCATTATATTTTCCTTTCATATGAATGTGCTTATGTTATTTATTTGTAGGGTAAATATTTAAAGTGAATCAAGTCTTTATCTACATTCTTTCATTTCCTTAGATGCTTGCCCAATGTGTAGTATGATTTGAGCTTATGTTGTTTCACACTATATGTCAGTTTTAATGTTCATATTTGGATGATATTTGAACTTTGTCATAATATCTGAGTTACAGATCAAAAACATGAATATGTCTCTTCTTTGCTCTACCTTTCCTTTTGATCTTTCTTTGAACCATTCACTTTAGTTTAACTTCATTGTATATATTCATGCTAGTTTATATTTAAACCTAGTTTTTATCATAATTCACTCTAATTAGCACAAATTATCTTCAATTCTATAGATAAACTTTAGGCCATAGTTTCTCCCAACATCCAAACATTATTAATTTGTGAAATAGTTCATTTACTTTGGCTCTATTCCACCAAATATAGTATGGATATCATAACAAGAAACTCATGTAATGGATTCTCTGAGTCTAAAAATAAAAAGTGTTTCTTGAACACTCTGAACCACCTATGATACACTTTTACGGATCAATAAGGAATGGCTTTGGCTGGTGCTAGAAGGAGGGTCTTAGTTAGATCTTTATACATTTGAATCATCTTTGCTCATTTTAGTGAATTTTGCTCAAAAATCAGTGTATTCTTTACATATTTGTGTTTCTTTTCACTTAATTATGGAAAGATTATTAGTCTTTATGGTTTCAGACCCATATTTGTGCTTATTTAGACAAAGATATATTTTCTTCTAAGATTCATGAATAATTGTGGTAAAGATAACTTGAAATATATGAATCCAATGAGTTTTAGGTTAGTAATAACTATTTTATTCAAATATTGACTAATCCTTTACAAATTTAAGTTTATTTGAGCTTATACATGTAAATATCATTCATATTTATGTGTTTGGACATATATTTAAGCTAATTTAGTTAAATATTCATGTCCATTATTGTTATTTATACATATCTATGTAAAATTTTCTTAATGTGTAAGTCAGATCATTGTTCTCTGTAAAGACAAGAATTACATATCATATTTCAAATAGAATTCAAAGCTCTTAAGATGGAATTTCCAAGGATAAGGACCAGGTCACATTTAGAGACAAGGGTTCCCATTCTTTCGTTAGAAAATCATAGGAGAACTAGGTGAGGCAAAGGTAAGCATAGACATTCAAAGTCTTAACCAACTTCACGAGTTGAAGGTGCTCCTATGTTTAATCCCTATCAAGGTATGGATTAGATAGGTGGATCTTCAATAAATGTGCTAGGTGTGGTACATGACCTTCCTCATAATCCTAAAAAACATTTGCCATCTTTTAGTCCTAAGAGTCTTGTCATAGCTAAAGAACATATTAAATATTTCAAAGCTACTTTGAGATTGCTAAATGTAGTTCATGAAGATGTAACATGTAGGTTATTTCCATTTACTTATTAAGATGTTTCATATGAGTGGTTTCTAAACCTTCCATATAATTATATCACTAGTTGGAATGATTTTTATAGGATCTTTATTGATCAATTTATGTACTCTTTACCAACAATTAACCATGGTGAAAAGGGATTCTAATGAAATAATTAGAGCCTTTAATGCCAGATTCCATAAAATGTTTAGTAGAACCATAGTTCCTTATAGGCCTAATGAGGATTTATCCTTAGAGATATAAAAGGATGCCTTAGATCCCATGACTTTTGTGTTTATTAAAACATTTGCTTAGATCATTAACACATTAGCCTTAGCTTATACTAAAGTTGTGATCATTAATGACCAGATGCAACCCCAGGGCCAAATGGCATACAATATTCCCAATATTAATCCAAATTTTCCCATTATTAATTTCATTTCCAATTCAAATAAAAATATTCCTACGCTAAATCAACTTCCATTTCTAAACCAACTACATTTAAGTCATGCTCATCCTATCCAAAGCCTAGGATTCTTGAATAATGATACAAGTGGATCTCATACACAAGTTCAAAGAGATTTGGTGTCAACCATCAACACTAGTAACACTCAAGTTCATAATTATAAATCCCCAAAGAATTATAATGACTCTATCTTGAATATGATTCAAAATCTCAACACTAATTTTCTTCAGTTGCAAAATCAAGTTGGCAATACTAGGGAGAGCTCTAATAGGAACTTCTCTTTTAAAATGTTTAATAGAAGTACAAATAGGTTCAAAAAAAAATAAACCATAAAATTAATGATTCATCTTCAAGTAATAACAATAACCCTGAGATTAATATTTGTGATGTTGCACTAACTAAATATTGGGTAAGTGCATAAAGTTAGGGGATAAAAAGTGGCCTATCCATGGACATGATTTTTTTGAAATTCTAGAAATTTGAACTTTTGTAGATAATTGGAGATATCTAAACTCCAAATTTGAAGTTTGTGTAAGAACATGAAATGTATAATTTATATTCTAGTTTATAAAACAATATTTTAAAAAAAAAAGGTTAAGTATAACTAGGTCAAACATCTAAATTTTGAAGAGGAACTCCTTTTTTTTTTCAAAAAACATAGTAGATAAACAATCATGACATACAACATTTTTTAAGAAGAATTTAATATTATTTGAAACCCTTTAGGGAAAATTTTCATAATATCTTATAGTAGGTCACCTATATTTTTTTTGAATTTTACAAGTAAATAGATCCTTAAAACTAACAAAGAAATGGATAGTCATCCGTGCGACATGCCTAACTACCTAAAAAAAATGAAAATCATTTTTTTTAAATGTGTGTAGAATTATGCCTACTTAGTCACCATATAATTGTTTTTTCATTTGGATCAATGAAAGACAAATTACATGAACATGTATAGGTATGTATGTTTGCAACATGTAGTGACCTAAAAAAGGCATAAATATAAATCAACATAGTTTGAAACCTTAAATTAGTAAAAAAATTATAAAAATCATATTTTTGAAAGAGGAGAGTGTACTCATCATGATGGTATCAATTTTTTGAATTTTCACATTGAAATTCTTAGTGTATTTGGCAATAAAAGTTGAAATTTGTTATTTATTTTCACACTTTTCAAACCTCGGCTATATATTGACAATCCAAGCCTTTGGCTTGAGAATCTAAGCCATTCTCAAGAAAAAAGTCACAAGAATTGAATTCAAATTCAAATACCAAAATTGTGTTACTTAATAATGTGATTAAATTACATAATAATGTGATCATGTTACTTAATGACATGATCATGTTACTTAATAACGTGATGGTGTTACTTAATAACACAATCACATTACTTAATAACATATCACATTACTTAATAACAAGATCATGTTACTTAAGTATAAGTTTATATTTATATTGTTACATTTTTTTACTATACTTTAAATTTATTTTAGTAAATATAATAAATTAGGGTCACTCAACATTTGATAGAGTTGGTCTCATAGTTGCATGCCCTATAATGTAGAAAATAGTTTTTCAAAATACAATCAGGTTAGTATTTAGATATTTTCAAGGTCTAAATATTAAACCTAGGGATTTTAAGACATAATTTTACAATTAATGTCCATTTTTGGTAAATAGTCAATTTTAGGTTTTTGTGCCTTCTAGATTGATTTTTAGCATTTTTAGGAGTCTTAAGTTTGTCAAAATTGAAATTTTCAAACCACTCACTTTGAAATTGATACAAAGTGGTGTGATTAGAGTATCATAGGTCATATTGATGACATGTACATGTCAAACTACCACTTTGTGTTAATTTCAATTTTCATCATCTATCCCTCATCCCTGATCACTTCTTACTCATGCCTCATCACCCCTAATCACTCTTTCATCATTATTCATTATCCATAATCACTCCCTCATTAAAAATCACTATCTTTATACACACACACACACACACACACACACACACACACACACACACACACACATACATACATATATATATATATATACATACATATATATATACATACATACATATATATATACATATATATATATATATATATATACATATATATATATATATACACTCTTTCATCATCCTTAATTACTCCCCCATTGACCCTAATTATCCCTCATAATTCTTAATGACTCCCTCCTCATCCCTCATCATCGATAATAAATTAGGGTCACTTAGCATTTGATAAAGTTGGTATTATAGATTCATGCCTTATGACATGGACAATAGTTTTTCAAAATCCAATGTGGTTATTACTTAGACATTTTTATGGTCTAGGTATTAAACCTAGGGATTTTAGTACATAAATTTTGCAATTTATGTCCATTTTTGGTAAACATATAGTCATTTTTTAGGTTTTTATACTTTATAAATTGATTCCTAGCATTTATAAGAGTCATAAGTTTGTCAAATTTGAATTTTTAAAACTACTCATTTTGAACTTGATCCAAAGTGTTGTGATTAAGGTAGTGTGGGTCATATTTATGGATTACACACATCAAATGACCACTTTTCATTAATTTCACTTATTCATTATCCCTTATTCATCATTGATCACTTCTTACTCATCCCTCATTACCCCTAATCACTCTGTCATCATTATTTATTATCCCTAATCACTCCTTCATTGACCCTCACTATCCATAATCATCTATAATCACTCTCTTATCATCCATAATCACTCTTTCATTGACCTTCATTATCCCTCATCATCCCTAATCACTTCCACCCCATCATTCAGTGTCCTCAATCACTCTTTCCTAATCACTCATCATTCTTAATATCTTCATAATCCCTATTCACTTCCTCCTCATCCCTAAACTCCCTCATTAACCTTCATTATCTCTCATCATCTCTAATCACTCAATCTTATCATCCCTAATCTCTCATTCATTGATTATCACCATCACTCATCATCCCTAATCAGTCTCTCCTCATCCCTCATAATCCCTAATTAATATTTCTTCATCCATCATCATCACTAATCACTCTCTCATTTACCCTCACCATCCCTTACCATATCTCATCACTCCATCATTGATCCTCACCATCCCTCCCCATCCTTAATCACTCCCTCATCATCTGATGTAATTATATACTCTAAATATATCTTTAATTCCAATCATATATTACTTAATTAATTATAATATAAATTAACTCTTTTCTATTACTTATGTTGTCAATACCCATTTGTGATAGTCAATTTTATTAATAAATTAATTGGATGATATTACAAATTTATAGTTAATTAACATAAGTACTAGAAAAAAATAGAGTCTAAATTTAAGTTCATCAAATTATCTTTATTATGTAGTAGACTAGATAAAACTTTATTCAGTTCCACCTTTGGTATTTTAATTCAAAAGATAAAAATTAAACACAAATGTCTTGTATAATTTTCTAATTTTGAGAAGATTTGAATTAGATGCAAAGTTATTTATTATTTCCCATTCCTATATGACTTGAATCTTGGTTAGGTTCACACATGCACTCCTTATGTGTGTATTGTGTCCCAAATATTTTATCTCTTATATGAAAAATGAACATTTATTTATGTTATAATAAAAATATGTTTCTACAAAATGTGAATCACTATTTCAAAATGGTGTATATGTTCATCCCATGTTTTTTAAAGATTAAGATGTAATCAAGGTAGATTTAAAAATGACATAGGTAAAGGGCCTGAAGATATTGTTCAACATCTTGAAATAAATGAATTCATTACATGAGTTAACATAAAATGAATAATGGTAAATATGGTTAACCACATTTAAAACACCACACACCTCTAATCGTGAGATGTCATAAAAGATTGCATCTTTTAAAAGTTTGATTTTGTACACCAAGTGACACTACTAGGTAATCTATCTCTCAAAGCCTACAATAGACCATAGACTAGTGTATGGTTATGGATGATGTATAAATTTGAAGTTAATTTTTTTAAAATATGATTTAGGAGAAATTAAATTCTTCTAACTTATATTATAAATTATGAAGTGTATTGGCTCAACATTGATCTACATTTATTAATGAAAAAATATTTTTAATTTATATAATTTCTTATTGGGGGAAGTAGAGATATTTTTAGTATCTACCATATCATTGGGTTCATAATATATTATCTACTTACCTTATTAAATTTTAGATAACTTTTACCCACTTCTTTATATATGCAAGTAGAGAGCTTGTAGTGTGACACTCTTCATTGGATTGAATATTGAATTTATGAATTAAGAACCACTTTCCAATATTTAACTACTTGTTCTAATCATTTGAAAATTATTTTCCACTCTTTAGTATGATGACTTAATCAATAGACATATAAATATAAGTCCTTTAATGTTATTACTCTAATCATAAAATATCCTCATATGGAAAGCAATTGATTGCTTTCAGGAAATAACATACCTTGGTGATCCTCATGTATTTACTACCCATTTTTGGTCCTAGGGTGGTTTTACTTGCTTCTCTTTTTCTAGTGGATTTTCAATTGTGAATTACAACATTTCTAATAGGCCCATATTTTATCATAGATGTTAAATATTTATTTTTCAAATTTACCTCCACATTATTTTGATCATTATGTCTTATATTTTATGCTATCACTTAACTCATCACTTGTAAATCCTAAAATTGTTAAACCCCAAAAAAATACCACCATCAAGGTATTGGATGGAGTGATTAAGGATGAGTATGGATAAGGAGGAATTGAGTAGAGATGATGAAGGTGTCAATAGGGATGATGAAGGAAGATGAGGTTCAATGAAGGATTGATTAGGGATTATGAGGGATGGTGATGATTAATGAAGGAGTGATTAGAGATGATGAGGGATGAGGAATGAGTGATTAGAGATGATGAGGTATGATGAATTAGTGATTAGGGATAATGAGTGATGGTGAGGGTCAGTTAATAAGTGATTAGAGATGATGAGGTATGATGAAGTAATGATTAGGGATAATGAGGGATGGTGAGGGTCAATTAAGGAGTGATTAGGGATGATGAGGGAGTGATTATAGATGATGAATAATGGTGAGGGTCAATAAGGGAATGATTATGGATGAGAAAGGATGAGGAAGGAGTGATTAGGGATAATGAATCAATGATTAGGGATGGTGAAAACTAATGAGGGAGTGATTAGGGATGATGAAACAATGATTAGGTATGGTGAGAGCCAATGAAGTATAAGGAAGGATTGATTAGGGATGATGAAGTGGTGAGTAGGGATGGTGAGAGCCAATGAGGGAGTGATTAAGGATGATGAGGGAGTGATTAAAGATGATGAAGGATGGTGATGTTAAATTATGGAATGATGAGGGATGAGGAGTGAGTGATTAGGGAAGATGAGGGATAGTGAGAGTCAATGAGGGAGTAACTAGGGATGATGAGGGAGTGATTAGAGATGACTAAGGATAATGAGGATCAATGAGAGAGTGATTAGGGATAATTAATAATGAAGAGAGAGTGATTAAAGGTGATGAGGCAAAAGTAAGAAGTGATCAAGGATGATAGAGGGATGACAAATAAGTGAAATTAATAGAAAGTGGTCATTTGATGTGTGAAGGTCATCAATATGACCTATGATACCCCAGTCACACCACTTTGCATCAATTTAAAAGTGAGTGGTTTAAAAACTTCAATTTTGACAAACTTAAGACTCCTATAAATGTCAAGAATCAATATAGAAGGCACAAAAACCATAAAATTTACTATATGTTTACCAAAAATGGACATCAATTGCAAAAATTATGTCCTGAAATTCCTTGGTTTAATACTTAGACCCTAAAAATGCCTAAGTACTAACTTGATTAGATTTTGAAAAAATATTTTTCACATCATAAGGCATGCAGCTGTGAGACCAACTCTATCATATGTTGAGTGACCCTAATTTCTTATATTTACTAAAATAAATTTAAATTATATTTACTTAACATCTAAAGTAGTAAATATAAGCAACTCCCACATGCTTTTATATGTAGAATAACAAGAATGTGACCATGTTATCAATAATTTGATTACATTATCAATAACATGTTCACGTTATTAATAACATGATAACATTACCTATTAACCAAAATTCAATCCATTTATTTAAATATGCAAAATCATAGTAACACAATCATGTTTTTATTTTAAAATAGAAAACTCACATTATACATTAACATGATCACATTATGGATCGATAATTACTAATCCATAATTTAAATAATGTGATCACATTAATTAAATAATGTGATCATGTTATTTATTAATGTGATCACATTAATTAAATAACATGATCACATTATTTATTAATGTGATTATGTTAATTAAATAACATGATCATGTTATTTATTAATATGACCACATTAATTAAATAAAGTGATCATGTTAATTAAATAAATCATGTTATTTATTAATGTGACCCATGTTATGTAAAATGTCCATATAAATATCACCCAACTCTGTGCACTTACCCTATTTTGAAGTTGACAATACTTCAAATCATGGCGAGTTTGATTGCATTTAATTCTTTATTGCTTTTGAAATATTTTTGGTTTTGTTAAATACACCTAAAAGTGGATCTAATAGAGATAATACTATAGGCACATCTGGATCTTCCAAGACATCCAAATTAGTAGATATAACCCTGATGGTGGAGACATTTGACTTCCCATTCTAAGAAGAAAATGAGCCTGAGGATACTCTTGAAGAGGTGCATGCCTTTCAACACTATTTTAAGAAGACCTATCCTCTAAGGAATAGGAAGTAGAGGCAACCATTGACCACATCTACTCTACCAAATAACTTCAACACTCCTCCTAACCTTATAGATGAAAATAGTCCTAAGCTTCCAAAGGCAAGTACCTCTAATCCTAATGTTGATTCTCCTAATACTTCTACTAAAGGTGGGTATAATATAGTTGAGGACATGAATAATATTAGGGCTAACATCACACTACATGAGCTAACTCAAATAACTAAGCAAAGAGATTTGTTTCTTGAATCTCTATCCATGAAGCCTAGTAAATCACCCAAAGTTGTAAATGATAATGTTGCTATGTATAAGAACAAAGTAGATGTTCCCCCTTCCTTGCTTACAGTTAAAAACTTTGGTAAGAATTTGCATAATTATTTATTAGACTTAGGTGCTTCTACTAACATAATTCCTAAATGTATTTGTTAGTAGCTAAGATTGACCCTAATTAAATCCAATAGGGCTGTTACTCAATTAGATAAATATATGGTGAAAGTAATTAGAGAATTATTCAATGTTCACATGTAGCTTGGAGCTAAGCCAAGGATACAATAATTTATATACATCCAAGTGGAGGATGTTCTCGATGTTTATGGATTTTTTATTAGCAAAGACTAGACCAAGTCCTTGAATGCTTACATGTCCACTAATTTCTCCCATATGTGGATTCCATGGAAGAGAGTACCAAATCATATCAAAATTAAAAGAGAGCTAAAGATGATAACATATGATCATCAAGTACAATGCTATAAATGAAAGGGTCAACATGGCAAACTCTAAGTTAGGATTTTGCACTCTTGACACCTCTAAGGTATGTAACTCCAAAGATACTCATGTTATCCCTAGAATATGGAAATTGTTTTTTGATAGTGTTAGATGTAAGTTGGTTCTAGTTTAGGACTTGTCTTGATCAATCCTATTTGAGAAAAATTCACTACTTCTTACAAACTTAAATTTTCTTGCACTAACAACTTGGCAGATGTTAGGAATAAATTAGAAATTGATGTAGAATAAATTCATAGAATTGTAATAATAAAAATATGAACAAAGATGCATAAAGAACAAAAATAAACATGCATAACAGGAAGACTAAATTTAATGTGGTTCACCCAATTTTGGCTACATCCACAAAGAAACAATTGTTAAAATTTTATTACAAGCCACAAGAGTATAATCCAATCTTAGATTTATCTTCTCACAATTACAATGCATAAATATTATTTAGAGCTACAATCAAAAAACTATCCTAGATTCACACACCTTGTTCTTCCTTCTCAAACCCTTGTTCTCATAATGTATTACCTATGAAATATACACCTATACACAATAGATAAACATAATGGTATTAAAAAATAATGGGTACTATTGACCAATTTTGCCCACAGGCAAAATTTTGGTCACCTTCTTCCCCTACTATTCATGCCAGTGATCTTTAGGTTACACAAGTTTAAAGAGTTCATTTCATGGCCCGTTTCAGTGGTTCAACCACCTTTGGTTCAAACGGTCCATCTTCAAGTTCAGCATCTCATTTCAACAAGCATTGAACCATGGAACCATGTTGGGTTCAATGTGTTTGATTAAATGAACTTGGTTCATCACTTGGTTCAAAGCCAGCGGGTTCAACCAAAAAGTTCAATGCTTCGATTTGGTTTAATGGGTCAATGGCTTCTGGTTCATTGGCAAAAGTTCAAAGGCTCAATTTAATTTGGCATCAGCACCCATGGTTGAACCATTGAACCATTGAACCATTCTTAGTTCAATGGGCTTGGTTTAAAGGGAAAAGTCCATTGGTGTGCTTGGTTGAACCTTTGAACCGTTGAACCATTCTTGGTTCAACAGCTTGGTTCAAGGGTGTGTCCTTAGCTGAAAGGTAGGCACTTCAAAAAGAAAAAATTTGGGCAAGTCCAAATTTTCCTAAGTTTAAAATGGACTAAGTCTTGAATTCCTTTGGATTTTTTGCCCGAAGGAATTCCTTTGGACAAAAAGTTTGAAGGAATTTGGGCCCAGTCTAAAGTCAAAAGCGAACAAAATTTATGTGGATTTTTTGTCCACGAGAAAATGTTTGCAGACAAAAGTCCACAAAAATGCACAAAGCCACAGACTCAAGGAAATTAACCCAGGAAAGTTGTCCATGGGAGCCCAGGAGGCCTTCCAATAAAGTCAAGGGACCCATCAAAGGACCCTGAAGGGTAGATGCCCTTGCGGGGGACTTCTGGCCAAAAGACAAAAGGGGAATTTTGAGTGGCGAAGGGTGCTAATGATAAACAAAGGTGAGGAATGCCTAAGGAGAAGCCACATGGACCTAATGATATCTTAGTAGACGTCAAGTTTATCAAAGAGGAATGGTCATTTGTTTTTCAAAGCAAAGAGAGCTAACCAAAGGGAGCCAAGATGTAGTAACCTGCCAGAATGTTTGCATAAGGGGTTGAATGAGCTAGAAAAGACAAGATGGATAAAGGACAAGAATGACAAGGTGTAGGAAGGGATAAAGTAGTCCAAGTGGCAAAGTAAAGGTGATTTATTGACTGATAATCCCCAAATGGCACAAATAGCAAGCAACATGGCCCATGCATTTAAAAGGGGATAAATTAATCTATTTGTAGAAAAGGAGGGTGCAGTCTATGTTTCCACATTAATGCTCAAATGCCAAAGTCAAATTTGGCACTCATACAGCATGGTTCTAGCAGGCCTCTTCTAGAATGATGACATCGACAATACTGTTTCCCTCTTCCCAATGAGGGGACGTGATATACCAGCTTGTCAAAGAAGCACCAAGTTCCTTTTTCCTTTTCAATATATATTGTAACTTGTCATTTTTTGTAAGGATCTTCCACATTTTATAAGGCATAGCCCTGCTAAAATTTCCACCTAAATCAATAAAATGTATTTTTACCTCTTCTTGGATAGATATTTTAGAGTATGTCTTGAGTGTTGTTTATGTTCAGTCATTGTCTTTTGATGCTCTCACAAGTCCAACACCAATGTACCTATTGTCTATAAGGTGCCATTTCTGTAGCTAAAAGGAGAAGAGATCACATTTGGAAGACTAAAATAGAGGAAGTTACATACAGTATGCATCTCATAGCACCTCAGTGATTTTCTATTTCTTGTGTTTTCATGAAAGCCCCCTGCCAGTTTCTTGTAGCCTGGTCCTTTTGCCAAGTGTGTAGAGTATGTATGTATTTGTCTGATTCTGAGTGTAGAAGTGTGAAGGTCAACTTATTTTGGTGCATCACCTATTTAGAGTAGTTTATTTACCTGTATCTCTCTCCCTTTTCATCCCCCCATTATATCTACCTATATATATGTGTGTGTGTGTGTGTGTGTGTGTGTGTGTGTGTTTTGCACTTACTGGAAAAACATGATGCATCAAAGGTAGCTAGCCCTTATCTAGAGACTCTCCCCTCTAGCTTTGCCAGTCCCACAAGTGAGAGGGGAGTTTCCATGTTGTGAGAAGGTAGGAGTTTGACTTCCTACCACTAGGTGCATTTTTCCTACATCAATAGTTCTGGCATGCCCGTTGGGACTCAATTTTACAATGTAGTAAAGTTTCAAGATTGATGCTGGTCCTGTCATAGCAAATCAAATATCTTTAGCATCTGGTGACTCTAATTTAATCTACTAGTTAAGTAGCCTAGTTCCATCAGAAATCATTTCTTGTATGTATATTTCCTTTACTCAAAATCATGGGTCTTGTTTTCCTTCACATGAATATAATCAAGCTCCAAAAATATTTATGCAATCCCCTCAAGCAACTCTCCTAGTTGCCTTGTAATGATAAGGGAAATGGCACTGGAGTTTGAGAGGTAGATAATGGAGATTAATAGGCTAGAAGAGTAGTACAGATATTAGTAGGAGCTGATTTATAAAGAGGAGTGCTTGTTTGGGCAAGCAAAGGCCTTGCAACCCATTGTGGAAGAGGTAACAAAATGGAGAAATCCATTTATTCAAGGCAGTCAGCCTTATGTGTCCCCTCCTAATCTAAAGAAAATCCCCTCTTTTGCATCAAATCCTTTTTATCAGATTGCACTTGCTCATTCTAGCTCATCAAATGCATTCACTCTCAATCTCATGCACTTGGCTTTCCAACACCAGAAGACATCAGAATAGCCTCCCATGGAGATGAACCTTCTAAACTCCTTAAATCATGAATTCTCCATTGAGAGGAGAACCACTAGCCAGCACCTCCCTCTTCTAAAGACTCCTCCAATGCACCAATAATGTTTTCCTTGCATTCCCCAACCTCCCTAAGTCCTTCAGCATAATATGCAATTTCTGAGTTGGAGGAAGGAATGCCATGAACCAACTCTGAACTTTGGAGAGGATCATGCTGGTGACCTCCAAGAAAGACTCTTTCAGGACAACCTAGCCAAACAAATTGAAGATTTAGAGGCTAATATGAAGCTACTTCTTGAAAGAGAGTTGAAACTTTTAGACCTTATGAATGAGCCCCAGGACCTTCTGGAAAACAAAGTTGCTGCTTGTTTGTGGGAGCAAAATCCCAATTTTGAGATCCTGAACTAGGGGAAAATAGTAGAATCATGGGGTAGAATGGAAGAGAAGTAAGGTTTTTCTAAAAACCTTGAAGAAGTTGAAGTTGTGCCTACTCATGATAATGCTAATGACCTCCAGGAAAGGCTTTTCCAAGAAGATCTAGCCAGAAAAATAACATAGTTGGAATATAGAGAGAAATTCCTCAGCCAATGTGTAATGGATGGTTGAGACCAAATAGCACATTCTATGTCTGAACACACCCCACCTACACATTTCTAAGAGAGTCATCAGGCCGTACCTGATATTGATGAAGTGTTGACCAAGTGGAGAGAGGAGAATCATTTGATTCTAGCTCAAGGATTGCCTCCTCTTCCATATGTTTTCTCCACTTCACCTCTTCTCAAGGAAGAACCTATTATGCAGGAGGTGAGTGAGGTAAAGAAGATCCAATCTGTAGTTCTTCAAGAGGCTATCATGAGCAATAATGAAGATGGAATCACCATTAATGCTCCTTGTGAAGACCTTATCAGCAATGGAGAAGATGCAGGTCTTGCATATATGTAGATGTTCTAGAAATATGAAGAGGAACAAATGCATGGTGAGCTCTCTTCCCCTTTATTTGATGAACTTCCTTGCTATTTTGATGATGAGGTTGACTACACTAAAGTGCCTGAGTTAGAGGACGATCAGGAGGATATTTTTGAAAATCTAGAAAGTTTGATCAGCGAAGAGGAAAAAGAGAGGTCTATCTTCTTGGAGGAAGGCCTTGAAGAAGAGAGTTTTGAAGAAAGAGGTGATGTTCTATGGGATGAGCAATCCTTTTGTGAGTCTATTTCAAACGTCACCACAGTCACCTTTCTTCAAGAAGGCCAAAAGGAAGCAGAGGATGAGTCTGATAGAGTCTTCAATGAGATAGAAGGGAACAAGTCAGACCATGATACATTATAGAAGGAATGTGCAGATCAAAGGGCCTATGGTGATGAGCCAATAGCCATTGATTTCTTGGTGAGGAGAACCAATATGAAGGACCAACATTTAACAAGCTTCCAAGGACAAGTAGAGTATATATACATCAGAAGCATGTTCAATTTTGATCCACTCATATTCAAGCCAACTCAGGTAACAGGCAAGAGGAGCAAGTCACCAACTCCCTATTTCATTCAGCTACTTGCCTAGCACCATAAGTCTTCTTACTAGGAAGGGGACTTAAGAAGTTTCCCCTTTGATCTAGGAAAGAGGTGAGAATACCTGGTTAGCTATATATAATAGTTTGTTTTCAGTTGTCTTTCCTATTTTCCTTAAGTGCAATTTGCACAGGTAGTGTTTCTTAGCCTTATGTGTTTCCCTTTGCATGTGGGGTAAAGCTTCATGTTTATTTCTCAAATAGTTTGAGGCTATTGCTAATTCTTTCATAGCTACATCTGACTATGTGCCCAATGGACTGCAAGGCAACTAGATTCTAAGCATATCAAGCATGCTTCCCCTATGAGTCACCAATTTGTTGACCAATTTTACCCATAGGAAAAATTTTGGTCACCTTCTTCCCCTACTATTCATGCCAATGATATTTAGGTTGCACAAGTTCAAATAGTTCATTTCATGGCCCGATTCAGTAGTTCAACCACCTTTAGTTCAAACAATCCATCTTCAAGTTCAACATCTCATTTCAACAAATGTTGAACCATTGAACCATTGAACCATGTTGGGTTCAACGTGTTTGGTTCAATGAACTTGGTTCATCACTTGGTTCAAAGCTAGTGGGTTCAACCAAAAAGTTCAATGCTTTAGTTTGGTTCAACGGGTCAATGGCTTTCAGTTCATTGGCAAAAGTTCAAAGGCTCGATTTAATTTGGCATCAATGCCCATGGTTGAACCATTGAACCATTGAACCATTTTTAGTTCAATGGGCTTGGTTCAACAGGCTTGGTTCAAAGGGAAAAGTCCATCGGCATGCTTGGTTGAACCTATGAACTGTTGAACCATTCTTGGTTCAATGGCTTGGTTCAAGGGTGTGTCCTTGGCCGAAGGGTAGGAGCTTTAAAAAGAAAAAACCTGGGCAAGTCTAAATTTTCCTAAGTTCAAAATGGATTGTCCTGAATTCCTTTAGATTTTTTGCCTGAAGGAATTCCTTCAGACAAAAAGTTTGAAGGAATTCGAGTGCAGTCTAAAGTCAAAAGTGGATAGAATTTCTATGAACTTTTTGTCCACAAGAAAATGTCCTCAGACAAAAGTCTATGGAAATGCACGAAGCCATAGACTTGGGGAAATTAACCCAAGAAAGTTGTCCATGGGAGCCCAAGAGGCCTTCTAATATAGTCAAGGGACCTACCGAAGGACCCCGAAGGGTAGATGCCCTTGCGGGGGACTTCTAGCCAAAAGATAAAGGGAGCATTTCGAGGGGCGAAGGGTGCTAAGGATAAACAAAGGTGAGGAATGCCTGAGGAGAAGCCACATGGACCTGATGACATCCTGGTAGATGTCAATTTTATCAAAGAGGAATGGATGTTTTTTTTTCAAAGCAAAGAGAGAGCTAACCAAAGGGAGCCAAGATGTAGCGACCTGCTAGAATGTTCGCCCAAGGGGCCAAATGAGCTAGAAAAGACAAAATGGAGAAAGGACAAGAATGATAGGGTGCAGGAAGGGATGAAGCAATCCAAGTGGAAAAGTGAACGTGATTTATTGCTTGATAATCCCCAAATGGCATAAATAGCAAGCAGCATGGCCCGTGCATTTAAAAGGGGACAAATTTTAGTCTATTTGTAGAAAAGGAGGGTGTAGTCTATGTTTCCACATTAATGATTGAATTCCAAAGTCAAATTTGGTGCTCATACAGCATGGTTCTAGCAGGCCTCTTCTATAATGATGACATCGACAATAGTGTTTCCCTCTTCCCAATAAGGGGACGCGATAGACCAACTTGTCAAAGAAGTGCCAAGTTCCTTTCTTCTTTTTGATATATATTGTAACTTGTCATTTTTTGTAAGGATCTTCCACATTTTACAAGGTGTAGCCCTACTAAAATTTCCACCTGAATCAATAAAATGCAATTTTTACCTCTTCTTGGATAGATATTTTAGAGTATGTGCTGAGTGTTGTTTGTGTTCAGTCATTGTCTTTTGATGCTCTCATAGGTCCAACACCAATGTACCTATTGTCTACAAGGTACCATTTCTACAACTGAAAGGAGAAGAGCTAACATTTGGAAGACTAGAATAGAGGAAGTTACTTATAGTGTGCATCTCACAGTGCCTCAGTGATTTTCTATTTCTTGTGTTTTCATGAAAGCCTCCCTGCCAGTTTCTTACAGCCTAGTCCTTCTGCCAAGTGTGTAGAGTATGTATGTATTTGTCTGATTTTGAGTGTGGAGGTGTGAAGGTCAACTTATTTTGGTGCATCACCTCTTTAGAGTAGTTTGTTTCCCTATATCTCTCTCCCTTTTCATCCCCCCATTATATCTACCTATATATATGTGTTTTGCACTTGCTGGAAAAAACACGATGCATCAAAGGGAGCTAGCCCTTATCTAGAGACTCTCCCCTCTAGCTTCACCAGTCCCACAAGTGAGAGGGGAGTTTCCATGTTGTGAGGAGAAGGTAGGAGTTTGACTTCCTGCCACTGGGTGCATTTTTCTTGCGTCAACAGGTACCAAAACCATGGGCCAAATCAACCCAAAATGGTTCCCAATTAACGGGGTCCAAATTTTTTTTGGGGGGCTACCACCCCCTAACCCTATCAAGAATACATAAAGAGTGTATAGTAAATTTTAAATGTACAATATTTGAAATACATTGTAATTTATAAATAGGTTCCACAACATAATAATCTCCCATTTGGAGACTGAATTCCTTTGATAAGGTTTCTCAAAACTTCACTATTAATATGAAGGCTAACCAAAATTGAACATAGCTTCAGTTTATCCCTTGTGACCACTTTGGTCATCATGTCTGTAGGCTTATGACTAGTATGAATCTTCTCTAGGTTTAACTTCTCTTCCTCTAAAGTTGTCCTGATGAAATGGTACCTCAACTATATATTCTTCATCCTAGAGTGAAAAGTAGAGTAATTTTCTAGATGTATAACACTCTTACTATCACTATATAACTTCCCTTCCTCCTGCTTATACTCCAACTCTTCAATAAAATCCTATAACCAAATAATTTATTTAATTTCCTTTATGGAAACAACATACTCAGCCTCTATACTTGAAAAAGCCACAATTTTCTATAGTAGTGAAATCCATCTCACCACTATGTCACCTACAGTAAATACATATCTTGTTGTACTCTTCCGTCTATCTAAATCTCCAACCATGTCTAAATCTACATAACCATGCAAAGTGGTGTCTAATCCACCATAGCTTAAAACTATCCCCATGGTCCCTCTTAAATACTGAAGGATCCAATTCATTACCTTCTAATTTTCTCTACCTATATCACTCATGTACCTGCTTATTGCTCTCACTACATGGCCAATATCTAGCCTAGTACACACCATGGCATACATCAAGATGCCAAAAAATAATGAGTAAGGTAAATGTGACATTTGGATTATCTCCTCCTCTATTTTGTGATATATCTCCTTTAATAACTTGAAATGACCTACCAAAGGAGTCCCAACTAGCTTAGCATCTTGTATACTAAACCTCTCCAATAACTTTTTAATGTACTCTTCTTGGGATAAATTTAGCTTTTTTTCTTTCCTATCCTAAGTTATTCTCATACCAATTATTTTTTTTGTTTCTCCCAAATCCTTTATAGTAAAGGAATTACTAAGTTGTTCCTTGAGTACCTTTATTTCCTACATGTTCTTACCTACATCCAACATGTCATCCACATATAGACAAAGGATAATTTAATCACCATCACCAAACATATTCATATATATGCAATGGTCTAAATGAAACCTTGAGTATCATTTCTCCATCATAAAACTATCAAATTTCTTGTACCACAATCATGGAGCTTGTTTTAGGCCATACAAGCTCTTCCTCAATTTGTACACCATGTTATTCTTCCCTATGACCTCATATCCTTATGGTTACTCCATATACAAGTCCTCCTCCCATTCACCATGAAGTAATGTAGTTTTGATATCCATATTATCTAAGTGCACTATCCCAAGAATAGTCCTAATAGAAGTCATCTTTACCACTAGGGAAAAAATATCATCAAAATCAATTCCCTTCTTCTATGCAAACCCATTTACCACTAACCATGCCTTATACATTTTCTTGACTCCATAATATTATTTAATTATATACACCAACTTATTCTACAATACTCTCTTACCTTTAGGTGGGTTTACCAAATCCCAAGTCTGATTTTCCATGAGATACTGATGTTTCTCATCTATTTCTTACTCCCACTTCTTCCTGACATCTGCCTACATTTCTTCTTAAAATAACTATAGTTATCCATTTTATATGAGTAATAATAATTAAGATATGGAGAAAAAAATTTAGGTTCCCTTCTTACCCTATACGACCTTCTCACCATAGGAGTTTGGGGTTCTTGTGGAGTAGGTGCCTGAACTAGTTGCTTGGACACTTTATCATCTGCAATGTCCTCCAACACTATGTAATATTTTCTAAAATACTCTTTATAATCCTAAAAATATTTTTTATAAATTAATTTTTCATTAAATAAATCCCTAGACTAAAATATTTTCTTGTCCTTAAGACTCCAAATTAGGAAACCAAAGTCATCCTCGCCATAACCAATAAAGGTGTATTTTTCAGACTTAACCTCTAACCTGGTCCTATCATTCTTATCAATATGAACAAAGGATTAAAATCCAAATATTATAAGAAATGAATAATCAAAATTATTACTAGACCAAGCTTCCTTGGGTATTCCTCTATCTAAAGTATAAGAAGGACCTCTATTTATCAGATATACAACCATGTTTATTGCTTCTACCCAAAACTAAAGAGGTAGTCCTACATGCAATGTCATGCTCCTAGCATTCTCCATGATAATATTTTTCGTCCTTTTTGACACTCCATTTTGTTTTGGAGTTATTGGAACCATATTATATATGTGAATTTCATTCTTTGAATAGTAATAAAAAAATTCATTGTTGTACTATTCCCCATAATTATCTAACCTCGGACATTTTAAATTAAGACTTATTTCATTCTCAACTAGGGCTTTCCATATTTTACATGTATCAAACACATCATATTTTATCCTAATTCTATACACCTAAACATTCCTAGTTTCATGATCAATAAAAGTGACATAATAATATGACCCACCAATAGAAGATACTTGAGCCAAACCCCATGCATCTGAATGAACTAGCTCCAAGTTATTCTCCTTCCTTGTAGGTCCAACCTTGAGAAAATTTACCATTTTTTGTTTTTAATACACATAATATTCATATAAATCAAAATTAGACCCTTTCAATCTGGACAACCATTCCTTTAAAATTTGCATACCCTTTTGGCTCATGTTACCAAGCCTATTGTGCCACAAAGTTGCATATGCATCTACAACAACTAAATTATGATAATTATCACTACTTGATAAAAATAGGGTACCAACCTTCTTACTTCTTTATAATACAAGATCACCCTTGGTCACCTTCCAAGAATATATTGTAAATGTCACCATACAACATTTACTTCTTAGTTGTCTTGTGGATACCAAATTCTATCTCAACTTAGGCACATGCTTGACATCCTTCAAGAGCCAAGTGTTCCCATTCTACATCTTGATCTAAACACTTCCTTTTCATACTATCTTGAAAGGATAATCATCACCAAGGTAAACATCTACAAAATCCTCTTGACAATAATCAATACAATAATGCCTATATGGTGTAGCATGAAATGAAGCCCCTAAATCTAAAACTCAAGACTCAATAATATTATCAATGGAGGGAATTGATGCATCTTGACAAACTTTACCTATTTCCACATTCACCTCTTTGGTGTCTTCCTAATTTATGTTCTTTTTTTGAAGATACTAATAATCCTTCTTTTCATGCCCAGTCTTTCCATAGTGCTAACATACCATCTTGCCCCTTGATTTTGACCTTCCAAGACCATTTGACTTTCCATGCTTTCTTTTTCTTCTAAAATTTTGTCTCCCTCTACACACCACCATCAAGTAATCAATTAAATTATATGTCTCCCTAGAGATTTTCCATCACATTTCATCACTAAGGATTACTCCTATGATATCCTTAAACTTCAACTTGGCATTATTAGAGATTGAGTTTCTCACAGCCATTACCAGGCTATTCTAAATCTTTGGTAAAGAACACAAAATAAGTAAATCCATAACTTCATCAAAATAAATTTTTATAGAATTTAACATACTCACAACTATATTAAATTCATTCAAATGATCAACAACTAAACCATTTTTAGACATCTTCATATTAAATAACTTTTTCATTAAAAACATTTTATTAGAAGTAGAGGGTTTCTCATATAACTTCCATAATTTATTCATGAGACCTTTTTTGGTCTTCTCCTAAAATGTATTCAATGTGACCAAAGATGTAAAGCATAACCTAATGGCCCCAAGTTATTTCATGTCAATCAACTCCCAAGCCTCATCTATCTTACTCATCGGTTTCTTTACTTTTCCTCCCAATGGAGAATGGAGGTCCTTATGATAGAGGTAATCCTCCATTTTCATCTTCCATAGACCAAAGTTTTATCTATTAAACTTTTCAAACTTTGATCTATGATCATCAGCCATAGCTCTCACTTAGACTAATAACCCTTCTTGTAATTCAAAACGTTAGAAAATATAACCTAAAGCTCTGATACCATTTGTTAGGAATAAATCAAAAATTAATGTAGAATAATTTCATAGAATTTCAATAATAATAATATGAACAAAGATGTATAAAGAATAGAAATAAACATGCATAATAAGAAGACTAGATTTAACATGGTTCACTCAATGTGGGCTACATCCACCAAGAAATACTTATCACATTTTATTATAAGCCATAAGAGTATAATCCACCCTGAGATATGTCTTCTCATAATTACAATGCATAAATATTATTTAGAGATGTTCTCAACAAACCCTCATAAATTCACACACCATATTCTTCCTTCTCAAACCCTTGTTCTAATAATGTATTACCTAATAAATATCCATCTATACATAATACATCGACATAGTAGTATTACAAAATAATGGGTATGAAAACCATGGGCCAAGTCAGCCAAAAATAGTTCCCCATTAAGGGGGTTTAAAAACATTTTTGGGGGCTACTACCCCAAAACCTCAGTGAGAATACATAAAGAGTGTATATTAAATTTTAAATGTACATTATTTAAAATACACTATAATTTAAAAATAGGATCCATAACACAACAATAGAGTATGAGGCCCTAATCTTAGGTCTGTAATTTATCATCAAACATAAGGTGAAAGAACTACTGGTTCATGGTGATTCAAAATTAATAGTCAATCAAGTAATAATTAAGTACCAATTCAAATTGTCTTACCTTAATAAATATAACTTTAGATTTTGGGACTTGAAAGATTATTTTGATGCTTTTAATATTGTCTCCATTCTTAGGTAAGAAAACAAGCTTGCTAATGATCTATCCTCAGTTGTAGTTAATCTTATGCCCAACCAAGACTCTAAACTATGAAGCCTTAGTGTTGAATTAGTTATTTGACCCTTAGTTTTGGATAACATTAACCATTTATAAGTATTAAATGATGACCAATAGATTTTAGATTTCATGAATAGTTTAGGAGTATTTGTGGCTCACATCATTGATGAAGCCAATGAAAATTCTCTTGATAAATGCAACATTGATTACATAATTGTGTAGTTAAGTAACAATTCCCAAGAGCATGATTAACCTAGAAATATTATTTGATAAGGATGAACTAGCTAAAAATGTCAAGATTCACAAGGTGAATGGGAAAGATTATAAAGTAGATGACCTAAAAACACAATGTCAACCCTAGTTAGTTAATATTGGTATAACCACCACTAATGAAGACTTAATAAAATCCAAAGAGCTATTGACCGAGTATAGACATGTTGTAGCATGGTCATATGAGGACTTAAAGATCTTTGATCCTAGGGTCATAACTCATACCATACCACTAAAAGAAACCTACAAGCCTTTTAGGAAAAAATAGAGTCTTATCAACCTTGTGCTAAAACCTTTGATCTATAAGGAGGCCAAGAAGTTACTATATGATAAGATAGTGTTTCCCATTAGACACTCTACTTGGGTAGCTAACCTAGTACTAGTCAGGAAGAAAAATGGGAAAATAAAGTTATGTGTAGACTTTATAAATATGAATAGAGCATCTAGAAAGGATAACTATCCATTTCCATCTCTTGATAAATTTATTCATATTGTTAATGGTTTTTTAATGATGTTATTTCTTGATGATTTTTCAAGATATAACCTAGTGCTTGTGAACAAGGAATACAAATTAAAAACTACATTCACTACTAAGTGGGATATTTTTGCCTATAAAAGGATGCCCTTTGGACTAATAAATATAAGTGTAAATTTCCAAAGATAAATTGAACATGGTTTTCAAGGGCCGATAGGTAAGTGCATTATCATTTACATGGATGACTTAACTATATTTTCAAAAAATAGGGAGGAATACATCATGCACTTACAACTAGTATTTGAAAGATGTAAAAGGTATGTAATTTCTCTCAATCCAAAGAAAATTATTTTTTGTATTATTGAGGGTATAATATTAGGAAATTTTATAACTAAGGAGGGTATTTCTATAGTCCTTGGTAGAGTGTATGTTATATCCAAGATAGAGCCCCATAATATAAATATAGAATTGAAATCTTTCCTTGGGAAGATAAAATTTGAGAGGAAGTTTATTTCTATTTTTGTATAAATAGTGAGACCTTTGAATGACATGTTAAAGAAATATTCTAAGATCATGTGGAATGAAGAGACAAGAAAATATTTCATGGACATCAAAGAAGCAATTAGACAAGTCCTTGTGCTGATAAATCCATACTTTATTAAATAATTTTATCTTTATTCCTTTGCTTCTAATGATACTATAACTACTATTATAACTTAGAAGATAGATAAATGTGACCATCTTATTGCATTTATGAGCACCAATTTTATTTTTTTTTGAAATACTCTTTGATTGACAAACAAGCATTTACTTTAGTCAAGGTAGTAAACAAGTTTAGACACTATATTCTTTGGAATAAAGTGCATGCAATCCTACCAAACCTGTCACTAAGCTTATGCTGAGCTAATGTGAAATATGAGAGAGAAGATGTAAGTGGGTGTCTATTCTCTAAGAGTATGATCTAGAGATGAAGACTACAAAGTTGGTAAGATGACAATGTTTAATTTAGTTAATTGCTAATACTAATCCCAAGATAAATGGAATGCAATTTGAGAAATAAAGTTTCCAATACAATGATTGGTATGATCATTTTCTCTATTCAATAATTAATGGCTACTATCTTTTGGGGTTAATTAGAGATAAAAAGAGAGCTTTGAGGCTCAAATCATCACATTTACTTATTAAAGATGGAGTATTATATAGAAAGAACTTTGAAGGCATTTACCTAAGGTGTGTTCCCAAGGAAGAGTCAGCTGAGATCTTGATCACTTGCCATGAAATGCTTAGAAGTGGGCATCCATCTAGAAGGACAACATCCTATAGGATCCTTAGGGTTGGTTATTACTAGCCTACTATCCTCAAATATGCTCACAAGCACGTGAGAGAAAGACACTCATGTCAAGTCTTCAACACTAAAGAGCCCAAAGTAGCCATGCCATTGAAGCCAATCATCATTGATAAGCCTTTTGCTTAATGAGATTAGACTTTATGGGTACCATTAACCCTAATTCCTCATATGGCCATAAGTATGTTCTAACTGCTACTGACTATAACACAAGATGGACTGAAGTAGTGCCAACTAAGCAATGTAGGACTAAAGAAGTGATCAAATTTTTAGAAGAGAACATATAATAAGGTTTGGGACACTAATATCTCTAGTTTATGATAATGGATTTGCTTTTATATACATTGAGATGATTGAGTGGACATATGACAACAAAATTGTCCTCAAGTTCTCATCAAACCATTATCCTCAAGGTATTAAAATATCATAATCAAAAAATAAGAACTTGATGAAATCCATAAATAAGTTTGTAGTTGATAAACCAGGAAAATGGCACAAATTACTCAAGTATGCCCTTTGGGAAGATAGAACTAGAGTGAAGCAAGCTCTCAAAGCATCACCATTTTTACTAGTATATGGTCAAGAACCTGTATTCCCCATAACACTCAAGCTTCCAACATACAAGTTTATGAAAGAGTACATGGAGGAGGATCAATAATTTATAAATTCAAGGTTTACTAGACATCATATAGATGGAATATACATGAGAGGAAGATTTTGAAAATTTTAGCAGACATCAAACCATAGTTAAGAGGTGATTTCAAAAGCATTAAAAGATAAATGTGTTTAGACAAGGGGATTTAGTTCTTATTTGGGATAAGGCCTTAGAACCAAAAGGGAAACATGGGAAGTTCACAACTTATGGATTGGTCCATATTAGATTACTGAGACCCTAGGAGATAACACCTTCAAACCAAAAAATTTACAAGGAGTATAGTTCACATTGCCAACTAATGGATAATACCTCAAGAACTATTTCTCTACTATCCCACTTGAAGTCTTCATAGAATGAATTGTGATACTAGTTAGAGTAGTGTAGGTAGGCTTTAGAATAGTTTCTTTTTTATTTTTTCTTGTTCATTGCTTGTGCATAGTGTTTATATATATTTGTTTGCTTATTTCCTCTATTTTTTGTTTGTTTTATGTTTGGTGTGTTTTCTTTATTTGCTTTACTCCTTAATTTCAATAGGTCCTTTTTGATATTCCTTAGCTCAACATTCCTAATTTATCAAGAATTTTACTAATTAGGAATGCATGTTTGACTTTTTAGCATTGGTTGCCCATGGATTGTTGAATTAAGATCTTAATGTTATAATTTGGAGAAACTAGTAAATTCTAATAGGTAAGATAATTATTCCTTGAGATTCTAAGGATTGTTTTTATCTAATCTTGATTGAGAGAAAGATTGCACATGCAAGGTGAAAACTTGAATTATTGGAACATAGTCATGTCTGAACTTAACAAACATCATTGCCTGGGACAAAGTTTACAACCAAGGATTATTGTTTAAAGACCAAACATTTGACCAAATCCTAAAACCTAGCTAACATGGCTCCTTTCCTTTGATATAAAATTAAAATGATTTGAAAAGTATAAAAATAAGAGCTTTATTGTAGAAATTAAGAACTTTCTAAGTAGGGGTGATTATGGTAGTCTCCACTAGGGCTATAGACACCTGGATGAAAGTGGAACAAGGCTTATAGGGGAGCTAATGGCATCTCTTTTAGGTCTATGTACACTTGTCTAGTATTAGATCAATGCCCAAGCCTTTCCTGAGCTAAAGCATGATCCTTAATGCATATTCAAATATTTTATAAGTTAGTGTTAATGGTTAAAGTCATGAAATCTATGAGTTGTTTCCTAAATCCCATGGAAAATAGTAAGTGGAATCAAAGAGCACATATAACATGACTAGGTTTTGATGTTTGGTTTTGATGTTTGATCCTAATTCTACATGTGTAAGACTTTCATTAACCATGAATTAATCTTAATAATGGTACTTTATCAAATAAAATGAATAAAATAGTTATTAGTCTGAACCAGACTCTCTGAATTCTAACATATTACTATGCTTCCCACAAAAGTTGCCATTTGTTGAGGTCAACATAACCCCATCTTTTAAAAATGGAGACCCATGTTTTAAAATTTGTAAGATTGTGCCTTGAATTTAAAATTCCACTTGATCAAAATACTTTATTTGAAGATCATCCATACCTGTTTATCATTCATCTTAATTATCATGTCTCCATTTGATTCTTGTTTTATTTTGCCTAACTTTGCTATTAATTGCTTCATGTGTTTTTTAAGATGTAGGTTTAATGAAGACCCAAGTGTGTGGACAATGTTTAAGGTTTCATACTTAGAATGATAAATTGACCCTTTTATTAAATCATTTGTTATTAAATGTCTAGTTGAATTAATGTTTGAGCATCTAGAAACCCTTAGTATAATTCTTTTATACTAAGCCTTTTAAATTTGTATTCAAATTTGTGCAAGAATAAGTTGTGTAGAAATAATTTAAATAGTAAAAATTATTTGTGCCATGTACTTAGTTTAATTATTAACCTAAGGTTTAGTCATGTTTATCAACATGACCAAACCTTAGTCTAAAAATCTATTGCTTGGTCCCTTTATGTCTTGAATCTCCTTTGTTCTTATGGGTTAGTTGATCACATGGTCCCTTTCATTATGTTATAACTTAGCCTAAATCCCTATCCTAAATTTTTAATTGCATTTATTAATACAATAAAAACCTTACGCTAAAACTTTATGCCATGTATTTTACTATCCATGGGACCAATTTATCATGCTTTAAAACTTAGACTAAAATTTTATCCTAACATTTTATCATTTTTATTAACATGAATAAAAACTTAGTCCAAAAATTTACCCTAAGTTATCTATATTTCCTAAACCTTACTTATTTTTCTTTATTTTCCATAAGATCGATGATGCACATTTACTCAAGTGAAGTTGATCCAATGACATGAGATGAAGTAATTAAGTTAAGTAACTTGATCAATGATACACATTCACTCAAGAAAAAGGATATAATAGTACATATCAACCCTTGGGATTGAGATTTGATAGAGCATAGATCGGTCAGATAAAGATGATCTAATGGTGTGTAGTGAAAGTTGAGAATCCAAGTCCTAGTGAGCAAGTGCAAAGACACCAAGTGTCATGACCATAATGGATGATTAAATCTCAAGAATGCCCCTAAATATTGATGGTACATAATTAAGCATACACATTATGATCAATGGTACATATTAAGTCAAAACTTTAATGAATCTCCAATATGAATGAGCAAGTGACAAGTGTTACCATTGCGATAACCCTGTCATAGATCCAATGGTATATAGAGAAAAACATAGAACCTAGTAGATAAAGATCTACAAAACATGATTGATCTACATAACCAAGATCAATAGTGCAAGATCAATGTTAACATTTCAATGAAATACAAAATGAATGTAGAAGTGACAAGTATCACAACCACATGGAATTTATCAAAGAAACCAATGGTATTCAACATCCTAGATCAAGATCAATGAACCACATTGATCTATACAAGCAGATCTAATGGTGCAAGCCTAGGTGGAATTTTCAAATATCTAAACCCAATGATGTGTTGAAACATATCCTAAAATAAATGATCACATTTTGAAAGTTAATAAACAAAATGACATGGTGATTCCACATTGGCATACATGTCAAGTCAAAGATTTTGTGGACCTAAAAAGGTAAAGGTATATAAATGTATAAATCTGAGCAAAATCTAAGTCACAAGATCACTTAATTTGAATAGATACCACCATTAAATCTTTGTAAAAACCTTAAAAAAATCCCTAGTATAAACAAGATCCCTAATTTGACCCTGTGATCATTACAAACAAACTAGGGAGAGGTGAATTACCATCTATGCAAGAATAATTTAATCCAGAGCTACAGTATAGTCTACTAGTGATAAATTTAACAAAACTCAGCCATGGTAGCTCAAAAATGTGTTTTAAAGGAATATGTAGAGCTCTATAAGGCCATAGATGCAGAAGGGAGAATTTTCAAGGACACATAGTTTGATGTCATATCTCTAACATAGGAGACAATAATTGGTCCAAGTTTTTCTAGACCATTAAAGAATAACCAACCATTATAAGAGAGGAAAAGACTAATGTGTTTTCAAATAGACTCTACTATGACACAGTTATTATACAAATGATTGGTCTATATTATGCAGTAGAAAAGCCTGAGGTACTTCACTGTATCGATATCATTATTCCCATTTTTAAATATGGTAAAATAGATAAGGGAATGATTAGTGTAGTCTCAAGAATATTTCTTACATTTCTCCTATAGCCTTTGATAACTACTAAAAATTTCCTAAAACCCAAGTAGACCTAATCACAATCAACAACTAGGACAAAGAGAATAACTTAACAAGCATCCTTTCCCTATGGCTATATTTCAAGAATCAATCATTTTCATATTTCAATAACAACATCCTCATTATCCAATTTAGACTAGGGATTAGAATGATCATGACAATGATGAATAGGTTATGTGGGAATCTAACCACTACATATGTAGATAAAATTTGGGTCCCCTTAATCTATTTCATGACTGAGAAACAGGTCACCCCTCCTCTAGGTGAGATAATCAACACCCTTTTGAGTAGATAGGTTTTTGAACTCAAGAATAAGACTAGGGATAAATTTTACATGATGTCATACCTTATGGATGCCTTCTTGCTACAATAAAAATTCCAAACTTTAGTGAATGGTCACCTAATGGGACACAAACTATTTCAAAGTATTACTCCAAGTTAAACATCTTTAAGTCTAGGGATCACATCCAATTCATATATGAATGTGTTTACCTACCCCTTAGTGAGGTCATCATAGGGATCTCAATGATGAGGGTTAACCCCCTAATAAATACTATTGAATCCATGGGGGACATATGGTTATATCTTGATTATACCATCATTAGGATTGAAGGACACAAACCCCACTTAGCCTACCTATCCATGTACCAATTAAACTAGTAGATCAAGAAGTAGATTATCAAATATGCCATGGAATAGATAGTCTTTTCAAGACCAAAAGGAAAGGACTGCTTCATACCCTCCCCATAACCATTATTAGTACTGTGTTTGTAAAATGGGATAATATTGAGGTTGTTTCTAAACATAAAACATATTTCAATTTACAAATTGATGAGCAAAGGTAGTGGGACCCCTATGGGAGAGTTAAGGATCACTTGAAATTAAAAGGGATGTTGAATGTACCTTATGATCACCAACTTGGCCTTTTTGACCCCATGTACATAAAAACATCTTCATTCTCTGAGGTCATAGGGAGATTGATAAAACACGTCATTAATATAAAATCTAGGATGCTAAGGGAATGAAAAGGATGAGATGATAGATGGTAGTTAGGGCCAAGACAGTATCATTTGCTAAGTAGTGAACCTATTATACCTCCATTATCAAAACCTAAACTTGAAACATAGATTGAGCAAAGGCCTGATGAAATTACATCCTCTTTAACCCTAGTAGAATAACATGGATCACCCATTAAGGAAATTTAAATGGTAGCATTAGACCTTGGGGAGATAGTTGTAGAAGCTCTAAAAACATTATCTAGTGTGCATGAGTCTGATGAGGAAGAGGCATAGATGGAGGAATAAAAAGAGGAAAAGGGGAAAGAAATATTGGATCTAGTTCTTCTAGATACCCTCAAAATAAATTTTGAGATAGTTATGGTTCTAGTAAGGACCAAGAATCCCAAGGAGACTTTCACTCATCCTTTGATTGAATTCAATATTTTTAGTGAATAAAACTTGATTCATGGTCCAACCATTCCATAATGGTTCTTTTATGGTAAATTACAAAAAGTGCCCACTAGGCACCACCATTGGGCTATGATTCAAGCCATAAATATACCTATCCATGAAGAGGTTGAACCATGGATTATGGCTCTATAACAAGGGGATGAGAGAAGGATGGTTACTCTAGGAAAATCAAGTGGAGCATAAATATAATTCCCAACTCCCAAGGTAACCTAATCCTCAATTAGTTTTAAGTTTGACCCAATGACATCTAAATTATAAAGGGTAATAAAGAAGAAAGTCATGGTTGGTGGAGAGGAGTCACTTTCCAAAAGGTAGAACCATTAACTAATTTGAATCCAGTGGGAGTGTAAAGTCATCAAAAAAATTGATATTTGACAAGAACATGCTTGAATTAGCCTAAGTATAAGTGGAAGAATTACAAGCTACCCTCAAAGGCATGCAATAGTAGAAGGAGACTTTAGAAAATTAATTTATATTCTTAATCCTAAATGTTATGGTCAAAATGTTTGAAGAGACCTTATTTGACATGTTTAATTCTGTAAAGTCAATACAGTCTAGACAAAGTGTGTTTATCCAATAAGATGCAATATCCAAGAGCCTAATTCATTAATGGTAGAGCTCAAAGGACAAAATAAAAGATTTGATCAATATCCTAATAGAAGATCAAATTCTTGATTTTAAAATAATTAGCTTGGCTCACATGAACATAGTCATGGGGTTATTGATAGATAAAATAAAAGTTATAAGCAAGTGGTCTAGGGACCTAGAAAGCCTTTATGAAGAGGACAAGTAATTTCAAAATAGGATGGCAAATATATTGGGGACCATGGTCACTGAACCATCCACACTAAATTCCATAGGTCTCATCATTAATGAGGAGTTTAAGCTCAGAGCCACCCTAGTCATGCAAGAAATGAGAATCAAAAGCCAAGGAAAGACTAAATTGGATAATAGTAGGATCACGAACATGATTATAACAATAAAGGAAAAGATTACTAAAGCTAGGAGCATCAAGGAGGCTTTAAGAAGAGATGACAAGGATTTCAGAGGCTTGGCAGACCAAAAAGTTGAACTCTTCATAGAGCATGTGGTCAATTTGAAATTAATTGATGAACAAAATCAAAGAGAAATGAATATCTTATATTAATAATAGGGGAATGTATCATCCATATCATCTCAAATTTAGTTGGATAAGGAATATTCATTTTGTAACTAAGCTAGTATAATATTTTAAAATGAGAATATTCTTATTTGTAAAGGCATGTGCAACTTGTATAGAACACTCCCTATAGCTTAGTCATTTTTAGTCTACAAAAGGTTCTAGAATGATTTTAAAAGGATAGTTATCCTTAACATTTGACATGAATAATTGGCATACCTCATGAGTTGTCTATATAAAGAGGTATTGTTCATTGCAAAAGATAGGGAGTTTTTTATCCAAAAAAAATTATTTTTAACTTTTGAGAAATTAATATAATCAAGGAGTTATGCAAAGTTTGTCCAAATTTATTTGTGTGAATTTCTATCATGGTTTCTCTCTTAATTGTTTGGTTTATAATTCAGATTTGAATGTTACTTATTGATTCTTGATGTGCACTTTTTTAAATGTAGAGTTGTTAACTTGTGTTAATGTTAGGTTAGCTAAATATTCCTAAGTTATTTTTGTTATCTTTTCCTTTCATATTAGTGTGCTTATGTTTCTATTTGTAGGGTAAATCTTTAAAGTGAATCAAGTCTTTATCTACATTATTTCATTTCATTATATGCTTGCCTAATGTGTAGTAGGATTTGAGCTTATGATGTTTCACACTATACATTGGTTTTAATATGCATATATGGATGATATTTTAACTTTGTAATAATATCTATGTTAAAGATCATCAACATAAATATGCCTCTTCTTTGTTCTACCTTTCATTTTGCTCTTTCTTTGACCCATTAACTTTAGTTTAACTCCATTGTATATATTTATGTTAGTTTAGATTTATACTTAGGTTTGATCATAATTAACTCTAATTATCATATATTATCTTCAATTCCATATATCAAATTTAGGCCACAGTTGATCCCAACAACCAAACATTATAAATTTTTGAAATAGTTCATTTGCTTTACCTCTATTCCACCAAAGATAGTTGGATTATCACAATAGGAGACTCATGCAATGAACTCTCTAAGTATAAAAATGAGAAGTGCTTATTAAACACTCTAAACCACCTTTGATACACTTTTAGGCATCAATAACCACCAGCTATACCAGTACCTAAGATATGCCTTGAATATGGGCATAAGGGTTAAAATGAATGTATAATATGAGCTAAACACAAATTTGGGCCATACTCAAACTTAACACACCAGAAAGATGTACTACATTAGGATATGAGCATAATCCAAAACATGAAATGGGAGCTTCAATTAGAGTAGGGAATTCAAGTGTAGGTTGATGCCTCTCAAAATAAGTAGGATAGTCGAGAGGCTGAAGTACAAGAATTGACTAAAATCCTACACCTATTTTAAACTAAGGGTATGTTTCCCCAATTTAATAACTTATTCCTTGAAAAATAAAGTTAAAATTAGGTTGAGGTCATCATGACATGCATGGAAAGGGCATGAGAATTCCAACACACTCAAAATGATGGATATGACCAAGAACTTTTGGTGGATGCTACTATTGATAGATGGTCTATTTGTGAGGTTCTTATAGATACAAACACTAAGGTCAACATCTTGACAAAGTTTTCTTGGGATAAAATGGGTAAAATAGATTTGATACCTTCTCCTCATGTGCTCTTCATGGCTAATAAGACTCAGGCATAGCCTATCAAAATTATGAAGAATGCAATTATAGATATCATGGGCACCAAAATTTGGGCTGATTTTGAAGTAATAGAGTTAGTAGAGTAGGACAACTACCTAACACTTCTAAGAAGGCTATGGTGTTATGAAAATAATGCAAATATGTTCTTTAAAATGTTTTATATGAAATTTAAAAATGGAAATTTGAGGGTAATAATACCTCTTTCAAATGACCAAGGACCCCCTATGTTAAGAGCATGAATATCAATGATGAAATAAATAATATTTATAACATCACAGTGCAAGGTGTCAAGACTCTCAAACCAAATGATCAAGGAATACTCTTTTATGAAGATGGAAAATTAGCCTCAAACACCACATATTTTTATTATGACTAATGGGTCAAGGAATAATATAAGTTTATTGGTTGATGGTTCTGGTTGGTACGAGTAAAGACACCAAAACTAGTAAAGATTGGTTGGATACAAATTGATCACACTATTAAAATATGGGTCTCTTATGCTAATAAAGGGGAAAAGAGTGTTTCAACTCAATAAGGGAAAACTTGTTGTGCTCCCAAGATATGAAGTAAGTAATCTAGTAGAAGACTACATCTATAACATTGAGTCGTGCATCCCAAAGGAGGTGGATAGAATGGGCACACTAGTGTATACATTGAAAATCACTGCCACTCATTGGTGGGCAGCATGAAATCCTAGTTTTCTAACTAGGTAGGATATAAAGGTAGCTATTTTCACTAGATTTGGAAACAATAATGAGGACCTGAACATTTCAACCTACTCTAGTGACTCTAAACCCATAGCACATGTACATCTTTATGAAGAAACATGGACTATTTGTGATGATAATTCCCCAAAAAATCTATAGGTGCACACCTTTTATACAACCTTAAAGACTTGGTTATGGGTATGGTATGTATTACATGATATGTGATATGAAAAAATAGACTGGGATGCCCTTAAATATTGGTTTGTTCATACCTTCTCATTTTATTCACAAAAACTTGAACTAATTAAACCATTATAGGTAGTTCTAAGGTTAATGTTTGAGGACACTACTATATTGCAAGAACACCTAAAGGACATGTTTAAAAATAAAAAGGGTTATCACTCCCAACCTTATTCAAAGAACAATTTTTAAACAATGACTCTAGTGATGACTATGATGACACATAGAAAGTGCACAATTAGAAGAATTTGATAGGGAAAAATAAGTTAGTGTGGCAAGTTGAGGATAATACCTTAGAAGAAGAAGACCCTACCCATATTTAGGTAGGAATAACTAATTATAGTAGACAAGTCAAGGATTCACACTAGGAGAAGCATTAAACCTATTGATTATTATTAAAAACTACCCAGGTAGATATTAATTTAGAGGGGAAACACAAAATTGCCACTCTAGGCTCCTATTGGTTTGACATAGAACTGATGTGTATTTTGATCTCCTCAAAAAATTCTAAGACCTATTCCCATGAAACTATAAATATATGAAATGTTCCCACCCATCCCTAAGGAATATGAGCATAAAAATAGTCAATGATGTGAGACCCATCAAGAAGTGGCCTTATTGGATAGACCCAAATCTTCATGCCAAGGTAAAGACTGAGATCAAAGGCATGCTAGTTGTAAGAGTTATCTACCCAATGAAAAAATCTAAATGGGTCATCGCCATGGTCATCAACATAAAAAATGATGGGTAGAATTAAATTTGTGTTTACTATAGACTATTGAATTCCACCTACATGACTGACCCCTTTCCAACTCTGTTCAGTGATAAAGTTTGGATGTTATTGCATGTTGTGAGATATACACATTTACTAATGGATTTTTAGGATACCATAAAGTCCAAATTAAGGAGGAGGACAAACTTGAAACCACCTTTATGACCGAATGGGGGTGTTTTACATATAATGTGATACCCTTTGGGATAAATAACGTGACAACCATTTTCTCTTTGGTAGTGATCACCACATTCAAAGACTTCATTCACAATTTCCTCCAAGTCTATTTAAATGATTAGATAGTGTATGGGTTGGTAAAAGATAACTATGAAAATGTTCACCTAATGTGTGAAAGGTTTCAAAAGTTATGAATCTCTTTGAATCTCAAGAAATGTGTTTACAAAATGTCATTTGGCATATTGCTCAAGCACATCATCTACAAGGATGGTCTGCTCATTGATCCATCCAAGATTACAATCATCCTTTAGCTTCAAACACCATTAATTATTATATACTTCTATGCCTTTTTTGTGAATTATGGGTATTATAAAAATTTCATAAGTAATTATGTTAGGATTGTGGTATTTCTGAAAAATTCTTTCTAAAAAATGGCCCATTCTATTAGGGTGTAGTGTAGGAAGATGCTTTTGAGACCCTAAATCTAAAAATAGTAAGTCCACTGATATTGTAATTTCTTAACTAGGTAACTTCCTTCTATGCCCACATTGATGCCTCTAATACTAGAATCAATGCCATTCTCACACAACTAGGTGAAGGGAAAATGGATCATCATATTTATTTTACAAGCAAGAAACTAACCAAGGAAAAAATAAATTACACCACGACTGAGTACAAGGTGCTTTCCATGGTCTATGCCTTGTAGAAGTTTTTATAGTATTTTTTTAAATCCATTTTATCTTTTTTACTGATCATGGAGAACTTAAATACCTAGTGAACAAGCACATTTTCATGGGTACATTTTCCAATGGATCATTTTGTTTTAATAACTCCAATTTTATATTATATTGAAGCCTAGAAAACAAAACTCGGGCCCAAACCATCTATCTTACATTGACTCTGGTGATACAACAATCCTAATTAAAGATGATATTCTTGATGCATAACTATATAGGATCTAACACATCCTAGAAGACATGGCAGAGATCACTAAATTTCTAACCTCCATATCTTCACCTCAAACCATGACAACTAAATCAAATAATTAGCTCATAATTTATGCCACCATTTTTCAAATCATTAGTGGGGAACTATATAAATTGAGCCATAATGAAATCATGTACCAATGTGTCCTAGAGCATGAAAAAGACTCAATATTATAAGAGTCACATGAGGGGATTATTGGAGGCCATTGGTTGAAGATACCATAGTGCAAAAAGTGCTACAATCAAGCTTATGGTGGCCAACTCTATTTCATAATGTAAAGGAATATGCCAAAACATGTGACATCTACTAGTAGACTAGAAAACCAGACCATCAAGATGAGATGCCACTCATCCCCATCCTTTCCTAGGAACCATTTACAAAATGGGCCATTAATTTTATTTGGACTATTACTCCCACCATGAGGTGAACATGCACAATGTAAATTCTATCTACTATAGATTACTACACCAAGTGGGCTAAAGTAGTGCCAACCAAAGATTATGCAGCCAAAATAATAACAAGATTCATTTGGGAAAAATTATCAATGGGTATGGATGCCCACTTATCTTTACTAGTGGTCATGGCATGCATTTCATTAACAAAATAGTTTAGATCATGTTATTTAAATATATGGTGGTGCACCATAAAATGACACCCTACCACCCTCAAGCTAATGGCACTATAAAAGTATTAAATAAAATATTCGGGACATGCCTCACAAAAATATGTGACATTGATGAAAATTATTGGGATGATCATGTGTCAGTAGTGTTATGGGCCTATCACATAGCATACAAGCACCTGAACAAGTCCATACTATTCCAACTAGTTTTTGGTGTAGAGGCTATTTTACCTATGGAGAACATAGTGACCTCATTGTGTTTCATGCATATTTATATATTAGATGATGAAGATTCTTTAAGTGTAAACCTAGAATATTTGGAGAGGCTAGATGAGACACACACCCAAGTAAGATGAAGCCAATAAATAGAGAAGGCCCACCAAAAGATATGACATGATAAGCACATCAAGCACAAGGTGTTTATAGAAGATGCATTAGTCTTGTTAAATGATTCTAAGTACCTAAGGCACTAGGTAAGTTATAGATCAACTGGATGGGTCCTTATGTCATCCATAACATTTTGGAGACTAGCGTATGCAAGCTACACATGTTGACTGGTGAAATGCTCCTTGTGTATTTCAATGGCAATAGATTGAAATTATACCATCACTAGGATGACACCTGCACCATCTAACACTAGATTTATAGTTAAATTCAATCACTTTATCTTATGACCATAATAAAATTAGTGAAATTGAAATCATTTCCTTATGTTTTGTTTCTTTTATGTTTTTTTAATAAACGTGGCACTTTCAGGCCTATAGTATAACTTTTCTAGTGCTTACACTTGCATAAATCTAGTTGAGTGAGTCGAGCCTGATCACTTTTTAATCACCTAAGGCCAAACACCTAAGTTCTTTGGTGTGTGTAAATTATTCCAATCTAATTAAATTTTAAGTATGAATTGATGAGGAAAAACACATAAGGTGTTCATGCATAAGAGACCTAGAGGAGACAATGAGGCACTCGAGGATCAACACAAGGATTTATATGGGGTAAGGAATGAAAAATGTAAGATATATTAAATTGAAAATAAATTTACCAATAAAGAGAGGCATGCTTGAAAGGAAGCATATCACCAAGAAGATATGGAACCTAGGAGGTTGAATCATGTGCATGTGAAGCATTACACCTAGGTAACTATATGGATCGCAAAGGTCATGCCAAGATGAACAAAGATCAAGATAGTTATTTTTGTGATAGATGGCACCCACCCGATAGTATATGGGAAGTGACCATTTAAATTACTTATCACTTTTTTGAATAAATTATTAACATATTTAATGCTACGATGGTGTAAGAATAAAGATTTACATTAATGAGTAGATGGTGGTAGATTTTAGTAGATTTTATGGGTTCTAATAGACTTAAAAGATCTACATGACATAGATCATTAGTTGGTATATTAAAATAACATATAGATCTAGAGATGGCAAAGGTAGGAGGTTTACTATCATTTTTAATAGATCAAAATAGAGTAAGGAGCTAAAGCCATGAAATGAGAAATTGCTACCAAAAAGGAATTAAGTTCCCCATAGACCCCCCAAGAAAGAATGAAATAGCAAGAATAATATTATGTTTTATCTTAAGTATAAAAGGGGGTAAGCAGAGGGAATTTTACAAAAAAATAAGGGAGCCAAATTACAATAGGATAACTAGTCTACCATTAATGGAGCAAGAAGCTCAATAGCCAAATGTGCAGTCATATTCCCCATGATTGTAAAGTAGACCAAAGAAAATTTTAGGCTTTGATAGGATCAATAAACTACAATTCAATATTACTAGGTTTATGATGGGGAATAAATGACTAAGCACAGGTCCACTATAAATGCACAAAGATTGAATAAAGTAAAATCAATGAGGGAAGTAGTTGTCACAAAACTAGAGGCACAAATTGTGGAGGGACTGAGCATCATGGATATTTATCCAACCATGAGTGCTAATATCACTTAAAAAGATATGGAGTACCCACAAAAATTCATGGTGGGGGAGAAGTGGGAATCCTTCACCCGTATATCTAATATTAAATACTATAACCATAAGATAGGCAATAACATGAAAAAATTGAACAAAGACTAGATGGTAGACACATGCAAGAAGTGTTGAAAGCATAGCCACTAAGAGGGGGGTGAATTAGTTTCTCCAAGATAGTCATTTCATTCCACTTATTACTTATAAATCATTCATTGAATCACATACATCAATCAATTTATAAACAAGCATACATAAGATCATGAAACATAAAACACATCATATATGTGGGAAACACTTAAGGGGGATAAAACCCATTGAACCCTATAATCGGACTATATTAATATAATGACAAGATCTAATTTTAGTGAAGCATGAACTCCAAAATGAGCTCCAACCCCTACCTAGTCAAGCACTCACTCAACTAGTCTTTAGCAAGCACCAACTTATAAGGAGGCACCAACCCTTTAGGTGACTCAACACCAACCTAACCACCTAAAACCTTTGATCATCTTAGGAAACTTATTTCTTGATAAAATAATGATGATCACCTTCATTTACTCTCCACACTCTTCTCTCTCTTTCTCAAGAAACCTATTGCACCTCTTCACTCAACTATCCTTCTTCTTGGTAGATTTAGGTCATATGACCTTATTCATCACACTTAGAACTTATACTAGATATTCATGAATAATCCTATGCTCCCCTTTGAAGGTCTACATGACCTACTTCTACTCCTCAAACATCCCTATTTCAATTTATTTCCTTCATTTCTTAGTTATGAAAGTAGATAAAATAATGTGAGTAATAAGGGTATGTGGATGGGTACCTGATATAATTGCATGCATTGATATCTAGATGAAGTGAGAACTCCTTCTTTGTCTAGGGAAGAATAACCTATAAATTACATTAATTTATGATAAATGAATTAATAGAAATATAAGTGGGTTGTCTGGTGACAAACCAATCCTAAGAAAGGAATATGCTTCCTTAAATGGATGTTAGCCCACTATTTAACATTCAAGTTCATAAATAAACAAGAAATTATAAAAGATATGTAAGGAAATGGTGCCAGCTAAACAATATCAAAGATATCTAGTTCATAACATGATTACTACAATCAAAGTAATTGTTCTAGAATTATATAGGTATGTCAATATCCTCCTAAATTATAGTTATTTGTTCATTGATGTCTTCATAATTAGATGTGAAAACCATATAACATAGAGCTAACTTGAATGTAATGTTACTTTAATCAATGAAGAAGGGTTGTGGGACAATGGGGAGGTCAAATATGTTGTCAAATTCCTATACTAATCTAGGTAAGGTAATCTACATGCAAGAGATAAATTATAGTCAGGTTTAAAGAGGTCAAAAAGGGTTATGCACTGGTCAAAAGGCTAAAGGAGATCTGGTAGGGTAAAAATAGAGTCAAAATAACAAACTATTAATTTGGAATGATAGTGACCACTGGTAATTAGGGTGAACATAAATGGTTGTCCTAATCGATGATGGTTGGGTGACCAATGGCGGTTGTTATAACCATCGATGGCTATAGTAACCAACTATGGTTAACTATCAAGGAATATTTAGAATGAGTTACAAAGGGTATCTAGTGGACAAAATGGGGTGTCTATGGATGAAAGGGCATTAGGTGGGTATTAAGAATGGGGAAGAGGGTTTAGACTAACTAATTAAGAGAACAAATGAATAGTAGAAATACTAAAAATAAAATAAAGTACCTTTGTTATGTTGAATATTTAATAGCTGAGTGCTGAAGTGATTTGGGCAGTGCAATGATACTTGATCTTTGAGAATCACATGAACATGGTTTTAAGATGTTGGATTCCTATATAAATAAAATAATAGAGCCTAAATATGTTAATTCAAGATCAATAACTCTCTTAAGAGCCCTACATTTATAACAAGTTTTGCTAAGTGAGGAGGGAAGCTTTGAGGGAAAGTTATTAAGTTGGGAGGATAAAGATGCCTATTTGGGAAGAAAGAAAGCTATGAGATATGCATGGTAAAGTTTTATTTTACTTGTGTAAGCTCATCCATATATAAATGATTTTTGTGTTGTAGGGGTGGAGACATAACCGTTAATGGTTAGTGTAATTGTCGATGATTAGGGTGACCATTGAAAACCAATCCCTTGGTGTAAAAAGGGTTAAAAAGAGTCAAGGAGAGCACATTAAAATGTTTAGTGGCTAGGTGTAAAAGGTGTTTAAGGGTGAGATAACTAGATAAATATTTAATTAATGACTGAGAATATTTCCAAGGTGATGCGATATTGAAAACATTCAAGGAGACATTTTTAAGTGTCTACATTTTTCCCTTTTTTATTATGCAGCTTTAGGTTAGTAAGCTATAGAATAAAAATGGAAGGTTGATGGTCCAGGTTCAGTTTCCTTGAGTATGGGAGGAGTGTATTCCACCTTAAATTAGGATTCAATGAGGTAACAAGGAAATTGAGTCATGGTTTGATTAAAAAAAAGGTATGGGTATTTGAAATGCAACTATGCACAAAATGAGTGACTAGATGCTAAAGGCACAAATCACACAATGAAAAAGATGGCTAATGGTGATAACAATAAGTTTGGGTTCTAGAATAAGTGACAAGGTAATTGATTCCCAACATTATTCATAGTTGATTGGGTTACTCATATCAAATGTCCTAGAAAAGGTAAATGTTAACTTAAGTATCCAAGGTAAGGAGTGCTCTTGAGAAAAACATGAATGGTTGAGTCATGCACAAGGTGGTGTTTAAAAATTTTATCATGGCCATATATGTCAAAGTGGTCAATAATTACCTAGGAAAGGTCATCACAAGGTGTATGAATAAGCTGGTTGTAAAAGGTGTCAACATTGAGGTGGATGCAGGCAAATGTGTTTGGTGGTTGCAAAAGGTGTTGACATTAAGGTGGATGCATGAGGTAAGAGGACATTTCTTACATAGTCCCATGGACAAATTGATCTAAAATATACTTCAAGACTAATGTATTTCTTGGTGTGGGGAGAAGGTGACTCCTAAGTAATTTAAGGTCTAGTCATAAATGGGTTGCCCCAATGTGGGTGTGTTTCATGGCTTAGGTTTGGTTGATAGTGGAGTAAATAAAAATCCAATTGTCAATGGTTAGGGTTGGGTATCTGATTGGTGATGCTAAGGGTCAATCATCAATGGTTAGGTAGCCATTGATGGTTAGGGATAACTGATGATGGTTGGGCAACTATCAGTAGTTAAGGCCAACCATTGATGGTTAGGCAACTATCAGTGGTTAGGGTGAAAACCATAAAATTGTGGTAAAAAAGAAAAAGGCCAACCATTTGTCCTTATTCATGAGTTTTTCAATTTTTTGTTTATCTTATCTATTTTTTAGCCTATGAAAGTGTTGGTGGGAATCAAAAATTGCATGATGTGCTAGTGATTGACTAGTGTCAAAATGGATGCAGGAGGTGCTCAAGGTTAGGTGGCTGGGCCCAGATTGTGATGGTGCCACAGGTCATGAAATGAGGTATCTCTTGTTCTTAAATTGATAAAAATGGTAAAAATGGAAAAATAAAATAGATAAAGTGGATGTAAACTCATGATAATGTTTATAAATTTCTAATTAAGTGTGCCCTAGGGTTTAGTTTATGTTAGGGTTTTAGAGGATGTATAATGAGGTAGATCAATATGGGTAAGAACTGAAAGTGTTAAGTGTATACAAGGGTGTAAAGGGAGTATAACAATCATGGGTAAGATCTGTAGGATAGCTTAGGGTGGTGAAGTTGAGAGTGAAGAGGAGGTTGGGGGATTGAGGCTCACCAATGATAGTCACTAATAGTGATGGTCGATGATTGACCTAACTGGTGATGGTTGAACCTAAGGATAAAAATTCCTCAAAGAGAACATTTATGGTTGGGAGATCCATTGGTGGTCGAACAAGTTAGTTTGGGTTTTATTTTTATGTTTTATTATTTTGGTGTTTGAGTTGGTAGTGTTATTTTAGGGGTTTTAAATAACATGTTCTAGTAATGTGTAGGATGGTTTGTAAATTTACATTGTTATTATTTATTATGTTGATGAAAGGTTGGTAGGTTTTTAAATATCTAAGTAGAAAGAGATGATGTGTAGGATGGAGGTGAGAAGAGTGAGCAAAACTGAGTGAGTGGGAGGTGTAAGTAGTCTAGGAAGGGTTGATAGTGTTAGTAAAGATGCTAGTGTTTGATAATCCTCATGTTCATAGGGATAATTTATTACCTAATTCTTGATATAATTATTTTATAGGCATGAGAGTATATCTAGCTATGAGATCAAGTGCCTGAGATCTTTGTAGAGGTGAGGGATACCATGTTAGTAGATGACTAGAAACACATGGAAATAGTGGGTTTCAAAGTGATGAGGCATTACTAGTGCCTCCTAAGAGATGATAATATGATAGTCACCCTCATTGAGAGATGGGATATGATGAATAACACCTTCTAGTTATCGATAGGGGATATGAGCATCCTATTAGAGGATTTACACCAAATTAAACATCTACCCATTCAAGATGATCCCATATACCATATTGAGGGGAATGAGATTTATGAGTGTATGGTATGGTGTATGAATATGATATAGGTGATGTATAGTTCCATTCTGGAAGGTTCAATATTAGGCCACTATACCAGAGATCCCCAGGGGATAGACATTTACTGACTATGTTTCAGCTAGCAGTTACCTGTTATGCATTGCTAAATTTAGTTAGAGGGAGACACCATAGTGTGTTATTGGGGGTATTGGTTGAGTTATTTCTTAGTGGAGTTATGTTTGGATGGGAATAGGTATTATTTGTGTAGATATATAGATAGTTGTGGGGGTTTAGGGTACATAGGTGTTATGGAATTAGCATGGGATTTGTATTGCATAGCTAGGCTTTTGAGCATATATAGGTTTTGAGACCCTTGGGTATTCCTATAGATGGATTTTAGCTAATGGATTATATGGTTGGGTTTTATTGATGGAGGAGAGATGGGGACATGATAAGTGATAGTGGTGGTTTACAAGATATTGATTTGTTTTGAAGATCCTTAGAGAGCTTAGTGTCTAGTAATGTACTATGGAGGTTGTATTAGACATGGCCAATATGGGTTGGATATAGGCTCCACACTCTATCACTATAGAGTTGGAGATGGGCCTATGGGAGGTGTAATGGAGAGATAGAGTGCATCCCTTTTGAGTGTGTGTAATGGTAGTTTGGGTTGGTGTAGGGTATCCCTCTTGATTTAGTGTGATAAAGGAGGGAGGATGTAGATTTTTATTTGCTAGAGACATAACTATAAGAGGATTTTGATCATGATGAGTTACCACTAAGGGATGGATATGATGTAGGTTGTATAGGTGATTACCACACTTGGTTTTAGGGGAGGTACACAGTGATGGATTTTGGTTTGGGAGATGGGGAATAGTGGCTAATGGATGTTGATCTAGGATAGGGAGACCCATATTAAGTAGTAACCTTAGCAATAACTTAGACCTAGATCACCACTATGTAGGGGAAGATTACCACACTCTAGGGATAGGTTCTCATGCTTTAGGGCTAGTTAGGTGGAGTTACTATATAAAGATACTAGGCATAGGCATAGGTTACTATATTACAAGGTCAAGTGGCCACTTTGTATGGTCAAGTGGCCAATTTATATGGTTAGATTATGTTGGTTACAAGAGAGCATGATCAGGAGAGGACCTCACTTAGTTTAGTGACCCAAGAGAGGGACTCTCTATGGTCACCTAGTGGAGTAGTTATGGTACCCTTGAGATTTGTGACATCTACCAAATACCTAGTGACCATTCAAGATTTATGTTATTATGAAGGCATTGTGATAGCACAATGTCATATTGAGTAGATTTGGGGGGAGTATTAGGATAGCTTAGCTAGTGGGGTGATACTTGAATCACTCAGTTGGTGGGCTTTGGTAGTGGGTTAGCTGATAGGGACACCACCTGGGATAGGTACAGGTACAAGGGTAGGTGCTAGTGGTTCTAGTTCATGTGCTTTAGGATCATGAGAATAAATCGTATATGATATATGTTTTTGATATTTTGACAATGACCTATGTGTTGAGATGCGAGATGTATTTATGAGAAATAGATGTGTACATTTGTTGATACATGTAGATCCATATATATATATATATATATATATATATATATATATATATATATATATATAGATGTGTTTTGAGATGAGTTGATGTTGTTCATGCTTTATGAATGCTTATGATGGGAGATCTATAATGTTGATGATTATTTTGGATAGTTTAGATGATGATTATATTGTGATGTGAAACCTTGAATATGACATTATTTTATGGATTATATTAGGCATGATGTGATTCTCATATCATGTTTATTATTTTGATGAGAATTTTGTATTTTTGTTTTGACAGTATGGTTTATGGATTTGTTGTGGATGATTAACACATGATGTTAAAAATATATAATAAAGATGTGATGTTTGGTTAATGATATGAGGTTATGATTGTGGCATGTATAAGGGTAGTATTGAGGCCCATACACTTGGATAAGATAAGGAGCATAATGCTTTTTTATAGTGAGTTTTGAACAATAAAAATCCATAGATGGATAAACTTAGTGAATACAAAGCCCATCAAATGTGTCACAATATCTTGTTTCATTAAGAAAATTGATATACCAACTACTTTATGCTAAGTAAGCTCATAATCCCATAGATTCATTGTTAGGTAACATGTAGGGATTTTAATTTATGGGTAAAGGGAAATGGATTTTGTGGGTTGTAGGATGATTAAATTTTTCATAGCTAGCCAAAGAACCCTGTCAAACAAGTCCATGGAATTAGTATGCTATATAATGATGTGTAGACTGATCAATGTAGGAATTCTACTTGTGCTATAAAATTTAATTACAACTTGATTAAATAATAGGTAGACTGATTGATGTGGGAAGTCTATAATGAACATATAAATAATAGGTGATTTTTGCCTATTAGTTTTGGATTTTTCTTTATTGCTTTATCATTTGTTGAAGCTGATCAATGTGGGAAGCTTTGAATGAATATTTGTTGTATCCATCCTTTGAGGGAGTCATCTAAGTTTAATTTTAACATAGCCATCCTTTGAGCGAGTAATCTATTTTAAGCAACTTTTGATTTGATGTGGCATCTGTCCTTCAAGGGAGTAATCTGCTATGTATTTTTAAGTATAGATATATTGTGTAATTTAAGCATAGACAAGTATATTCAAGTTTGAAAGGTCTACCCATGTATAAGCAATATCTAGAAACATTAGTTATAGGGGAAGGGGTTTTTAGAAACAAATGATCATGGGATTTAGTCTATTAAAAGATAGAAAGTATCTATGAGAACCAATACTATGGGTAAGGTAGGGTACCCATATTTAAATTAGGTTGTTATAGTGACAAATAAATCACATGGTTATATATAATAAATTGATCTCAAAATGATGGAAGGGAAGGTTAATGCACCTAGGGATGAGCTTAAGTAAGACCCAAAAGTGCATTAAACCTTATTTTAACAATGAAAGAGATGAAAATGTGATGCATATATGGGTTTAGGTTCTAGCCTACCCTCAAGAGAGGAAAAATGATAAGCACCTAATCTATACTTATGGGTTATAATGTAAGGTCCTAACCAATTAAAAGTAAACTTGCCCTTTTTGGCCTTTTCCATATCAGTGACATGCTGGTTTTCTTTGAGGACAAGGTCTCAAATGTTGAATTCTCATATTTTCAAATGTTTTTTGTAGGCTTGATTGATATGCTCTTGATAAATGCAAAGATTATTGAGGGTATCAAGGTGATGTTCATCAAGAAGTTCTAAGTGTGCTAAACATTCTTGACCATAGTAACTTTTAGAAAGAATCTCACATAAGGATATGCAGAGAGATAGGATTTGGACTTCAAGAGGTAGTATAGCCTCAACTCTAAAGACCAGAGAAAAAGGTGTAGCACCCATAGTAGTTTAGATAGTAGTGTGGTAGGCCCAAAAAGAAAATGGGTTATGGAGGTTTCAATCCTTTCTTGAAGCATTTACCACCTTGGTGAGCATTTTGATGAGGGTTTTATTGGAAGCTTTGGCCTTTCCATTGGATTGTGGATGATAAGGTGAAGAAAAACTTAGGTCAATACTAAAATAATTGCAAAGTGCTTGGAAATTTTTATTCTTAAAGGATTTACCATTATCATTGCTGATTTTTTAAGGAAAATCAAAGTGATAAATAATATGGTGGTTGATAAAATCAATTATTTTTTCAGCTTTGGTCAAGATTAGTGGAATAAATTCAAATCAATTTGTAAAATATTCTATGGTAGTAATGATATATTGATGTCATTATGAGGAATGTGTATTGATTTATTCAATAAGATCAAGAGTGCAATATGAAAAGGGCCAATATTCAGTTGATACTTGAAGACCATGAGGAGGTGTATGATGAATGTTAGCATGTTGCTAATATTTAATGCATTTCTTGATAGAGTCATAATAATCTTGATTGAATGTGGGCCAATAATAACCTAGATGAAGGATATGTTTGGAAATAGCCAAAATGCTAAAGTATCCCCCATAAATGCCATCATGTGCTTCTTTAATGGCATGAGAAGCCTCATGGCTACAAAGGCATCGAAGGAAGAGGTCATCAAAGCCTCACTTTTAAAGAATGTCCCCTAGTATTGTTGACCATTTTTTTCCCAATAGGCCAAAAATCAGCCCCCTCTACCCCTGCTATTTTAGGCCATTTTCATTTTTCAATTTTGCATGAATCTGGAAATTTCTACAGACTCTACAGGATTTCTATGAACTCTACAAGTCTTAATCTATGGAATCTATAGGTTTTAGATTTCTATAGACTCTACAGGTTTTGGATTTCTATGGACTCAGTAGGTTAGTCCTTTGGCACATGAAGGATCATTTCTAGAGAGAGTGCTGTGTTTTATAAGGCTTCTTCGGGCTCTTGCCTGAAGAAAATCACAAGAAAAGTAGGCATCTTTGAACCATTAAACTGGTTCAAGGCCTTAGTTCAACCATTTGGTTCATCAATGTGTAGCTTTGAACCATTGAACTGGTTTAACCAACTGGTTCATTTGGCAGGTTCAATGCTTAGTTTAATCAAATGGTTCAACACTTGTTTCAGTCAATTAGTCCATTGGCAAGTTCATTAGCACACTTCGTTGAACCATTAAACTGGTTCAATGAATTGGTTCAATCATTTAGTTAAATGCTTTGGTTCAATGAATTGGTTCAAAGGCTTGGTTCAATGAGCTTGGCATGTAATGGTTGAACCATTGAACTGATTAAACCGTTGAACCAATTTTGGTTTAATGGGTTGGTTCAATGGCTTGGTTCAAGGGTGTGCCCTATAGTCGAAGGGTAGTTCAAGTCCAAAAGCCCTTGCAGAGGGTAGTTCAAGTCCAAAAGCCCTTGTGGAGGGTAGTTCAAAGCCTAAAAGCCCTTATAGAGGGCAGAGAGAGTTTCAAAGAGCTCGATAGAAAAGGACAAAGTAGCCAATTCCTGTAGACTTTTTCTCTGTAGGAAAAGGCCCAAAACAAAAAATCTATGAGAAGAAAAGCTGCAGAAAAGGACCTAATGACTTTTGCTGAGGATGGTGACATCCTGAAAGCCATCAAATTTAAGTAGACAAACTTGCCATTGGGTGACGACCGTGTGAACATCAAATTTAACATAGTGAAGTAGGTATTTGTGTTTTGAACTGTTTAAGCACCAAATCATGGAAAGAGCCCCAAGGAATGTAATGACCCACCAGAAGATCACCCCCAAGGGCTAAAAGAGTAGGAAGAAGATAAAGAACAAAAATGACAAAGCATTCAAGTGGTGAAGGGAAGATGAGTTATTGCAGATGAGCGACATGACCTATTTTATGTAGTTGGCATTGATGAGGGGACAAATCATAGTCTATTTATAGAAAAGAAGCATGGCCATGTTCTTAAATTAATGTTTGAATGCCAAAGTCAATTTGGGTGATTGTGTAGCATGGTTCCAATAGGCCTTTTTTGAGAAATGACATTAGTAACAGTGATCTTCCTCTTCCTGTTGTGTTCAGTACACATGGGCCACTTACAGAAATGAGTGCCAAAATCTTTCCCATGAGGTGCGAAAGTTTTCTTCCTCTTCCTATATATTGTAAACTTCTCTTTTGAGAGAGAATCCACTCTCAGCCTTAAGGCAAAACTCTGCCCAAAAATCTCTCAGGCTTGTAAGGCAGAGCTGCTAGATTTTACCTTTAATCAAAACTTAGCATTTTTACATCCATTTGGAGTTTTGCATCTTTAGTATGTGTCTATGAATTTAATTATGTGTTAAGTCATTTTCTTAATGATTTTACAGAATGATTTAAGCATGTCTGGGGCATTTTTGTGAGTTTCCTTTTACAGGTCTATCAGAAGTGTCCCTAGAGGAGTATAGGTGAAGTGGATAGGCTGCTGCAGTGTGTCTCAGGATGTCTCTAGTGGTTATTTTCCTCCTTGTATCTCCATAAACCCCTGACCCACTAATTCATAAGGTTCTCTCATGTCAGATGAAGTGTATAAGTGCTTCCTTTTGGTGAAAAGTGTATGTTCATGCTGGGTGGGTCATATTTTTTGGTGTATCACCTTTTAATTGTTAGGCTTAGGCTTTGTTTTTAGCATCTCTCTCTCTCTTCATCCCCCCCCCCTTTTTTACATTTTTTGTTAGCAGTAGGAGAAACCAAGGCCTAAATGATACATCAAAGGGAGCTAGCCCTCATCTAGAGACTCTCCCCTCTAGCTTTGCCAGTCCCATAGGCGAGAGGGGAGTTTCCATTGTTGCGTGAAGAAGGTAGGAGTTTGGCTTCCTGCTAAGGGTGTAATCTTCTATGTCAATAGTTTTTGGCATGCTCGGTGGGACCAACTAGGACAAGTTATGTCCAAAGAGTTGAAGCATTTTTGGTGTGTTCTTCGACCAACCAGCCTTTATGTACTGAACATGTATAGCCCCTAATTATAAGCCAAGTCAAGCCTATCAAAGTCCTTTCCCTAATTATGTTGAGGAGAGTTTTGAAATAGCAAACCTTGTGTTTAAGGCTAATCTTGATAGATAGATTGAATTGGTAAATCTTCAAATGTAGCAATCCATTTTGGTAGCAAGGGAAGTGGAACCCAAACCCTCACTACCCTCTCACATTATGGCCCCATCACCACAAAAGGAGGTGCCTAGTCTGAATGTCTTGAGCTGGAATAAAGTGGTCAAGTCATGGAACAACAAGGAGGAGAAAGGCATTGTCTAAGTGTGTGAGGCACAAAATGAGGTCAGTCCTTTTCAAGTCCTTCCCACCCTTCCTCAAGAAGCTTCTTGCATTTCATGGCAACCTTCATGTACTCCCCATCTCTATAATGAATCCTATGAGCTCTAAGAGGTACAAAATGAGGATAATCTAGCTAAGTGGATTGAGGAATTAGAGGCTAAGATGAGACTACTTGGAGAGAGAGATGGAGTAGTCAGACCTTATAGAAGAGCTAATGCCAAAGGACACCCCATCCACCAATCCACAAGCTAATTTTAATATTGATGAAATATTGGTAAAGTGGAGGGATGAAAATCAAGAAATTTTGGCCCAAGGTCTGCCCCCTCCTATTCTAGAGAAAACTCCCTCTTGTATGCCAAATCCTTTTTATCATATGGCACTTGATCTTTCTAGCTCATCTGATGCATCAATCAATCCTACCCTTAATCCCATGTGCCTAGCTTTTTAGCATGCCTCTTTTCTAATAGCCCTTCTTGTACATGAGTAGATCCTCCCAAATCTTCCCCAACCTCCTCAAGTCTTTCAACATGATCTCCAAATTCTAAACTAGAAGAAGGAACATCATGAACTAGCTCAGGACCTTAAAGAGGATAAAGTTGCTACCTATTCACAGGAGTAAGATTCCAATCCCAAGATCATGAGTTGGAAGAAAATAATGGAATATTGGGGTAGAAAGTAAGAGGAAGAGAAAGGTTTTGCTCAATACCTGGAAGAAGATGAGGTTGCTCTTGCTCCTGATGGTGATTGTGACCTCCAAAAAAGGCTCTTCCAAGAGGATATAGATAGGTGGATTACAAAGTTGGAATCCAAAGAGAGATTCCTTAGCTAGTGTGTGATGGATGGTTTAGACCCAATGGCACATTCCATGTTTGAACACACCCCAGCTACACATCCCCAAGAGATCTATCAAGCCATGCCTAATATAGGAAAAGTATTGACCAAATGGAAAGAGGAGAATCATTTTATTTTAGTTTAAGGACTGCCTCCTCTTCCACATGAGTTCATCCGTCAGCCTTCCACTTCACCTTTTCTCAAGGAGAAACCTACCTTGAAGGAAGCAAGTGAAGAGGAGTATGCTCAGTTCATGACTGATCAGTGAGACTTCATGAGTGTGGATGAGGAGGAGATCACCATAGGTACCCCCTTTGATGAACAAGAAGACAAGTCACAAGCTTTTGCCTCTATCTCTGATGATGAAGAAGTGTTTTTTGACCCTTTTCTCATTTTGCAAGATGTTGTAGAGGGGCATGGACACTTTCTTTACCATGCTTTGAATGATTTGTTTAAATTTATGGGGGTAGGTTACACTATTATTCAAGGGGGATATGAGCTAGCTAAGAGTGGAGAAGGTAGCATTGGGACTCAAATAAGTTTTCAAAGGGGCTACAGGCCTCTAGATTTATCCCTTTAAGAGGTTGGTGAATTTGAAGATATTTTCTTTGAAATCATCAAAGAGGATGGTTATGTCATGGAACCTAAGAATGAGGCAGAAGAGAACACGCTAGTCAATGATGCATATCAAGAGGCTTATGGTGATGAGCCAACAACCATTGATTTATTGATGAGATACACCAACCTAAAGAACCAATAGGAGGTGAGCTTCTAAGAATAAATAGAGTACGTATACATTGAAGGAATGTTTCAATCTAATACACTCAAAAACAAGCCAACTCAGGTCGCAGGCAAGAGGAGTAGGCCACCAGCTCTCCTTTTTATCTAGCCACTTGGCTGGCACAATAAGGTTCCTTACCAGGGAGGGGACTTAAGAAGTTTTACCTTTGATATAAGAGGCAAGCAGATGTACCTAGTTAGCTATATATAGTAGTTTTGTTTTTAGTTTCTTTCTTGCTTTCCCTAAGTTTAGTTGCACAAGTAGTGTTTTTAGCCTTGTGTGTTTCCCTTTGCATGTGGGGTAGAAAGCTCTATGTTTGATTCTTGGATCTTTGAGGGGCTATTATTAACATTGTTTAAGTTGCATCTAACTTTATGCCCAATGGATTGTAAGGCAACTATTCTTTAAGCATAGCAGACATTCTTCCCTTAGGAGTCACCAATTTGTTGACCATTTTTTGCCTAGCAGGCCAAAAATTGGTCCCCCTCTAGCCCTGCTATTCTAGGCCATTTTCATTTTTTGATTTTGCATGAATCTAGCAATTTCTATGGACTCTACAAGATTTCTATGAACTCTGCAAGTCTAAATCTATGGACTCTATAGGTTTTGGATTTCTACAGACTTTGTAAGTTTTGGATTTCTATGGACTCAGTAGGTTAGTCCTTTGGTGCATGAAGGATCAGTTCCAGAGAGAGTGCTAGGTTTTACAAGGCTTCTACAGGCTCCTACCTGAAGTAAATCATAAGAAAAGTCAGTGTCTTTGAACCATTAAACCGGTTCAAGGCCTTGGTTTAACCATTTGGTTCATCAGCATGTAACTTTGAACTATTGAACTTGTTCAACTAATTGGTTCATTCGACAGGTTCAACACTTAGTTCAATCGGATGGTTCAACACTTGTTTCAGTCAATTAGTCCATTGGCAAGTTCATCGGCATGCTTTGTTAAACTATTGAACTGGTTCAATTATTTAGTTCAATGCTTTGGTTCAAAAAATCAGTTTAAAGGCTTGGTTTAATGGGCTTGGCATGCAATGGTTGAACCATTGAACTGATTGAACTGTTGAACCAATTTTGGTTCAATGGGTGGTTCAACAGCTTGGTTCAAGGGTGTGCCTTATAGCCAAAGGGCAGCTCAAGTTTAGAAGCCCTTATGGAGGGTATTTTAAGTCTAGAAGCCCTTACGGAGGGTAGTTGAAAGCCTAGAAGCCCTTGTGGAGGGTAGAGAGAGTTTCAAAGAGCCTGATAGAAAAGGATAAAGTGGCCAATTCCTGTAGACTTTTTGTCTATGGGAAAAGGCCCAAAACAAAAAACTTGTGGGAAGAAAAGCCACAAAAAAGGACCCAATGACTTTTGTTGAGGATGGTGATGTCCTGAAAGCTATCAAGTTTAAGCAGACAAACTAGCTATTGGGTGATGGCCACGTGAATGTCAAATTTAACACAGTAAAGTAGCCATTTGTGTTTTGAACTATCTAAGTGCCAAATCATGGAAAGAGCCCTAAGGAATGCAGTGACCCACTAGAAGATCACCCCCGAGGGCTAAAAGAGTAAGAAGAAGACAAAGAGTAGAAATGACAAAGCATTCAAGTGGTGAAGGGAAGGTGAGTTATTATAGATGAGTGGCGTGACCTATTTTCTATAGTTGGCATTGATGAGGGGACAAACTACAGTTTGTTTACAAAAAAGAGGCATGGCCATGTTCTTACATTAATGTTTGAATGCCAAAGTCAATTTGGGTGATTGTGTAGCATGGTTCCAGTAGGCCTTTTTTGATAAATGACATCAGTAATAGTGATCTTCCTCTTCCTAATGTGTTTAGCGCACATGGGCCACTTGTAAAAATGAGTGCCAAAATCTTTCCCAGGAGGTGCCAAAGTTTTCTTCCTCTTCCTATATATTGTAAAATTCTCTTTTGAGAGAGAATCTACTCTTAGTCTTAAGGCAAAACTCTACCCAAAAATCTCTCAGGCTTGTAATGCAAAGCTGCCAAATTTTACCTTCAATCAGAACTTAGCATTTTTACCTCCATTCTAAGTTTTGCATCTTTAGTATGTGTCTATGCATTTAATTCTATGTTAAGTCATTTTCTTAATGATTTTGTAGAATGATTTTAGCATGTCTGGTGCATTTTTATGAGTTTCCTTTTATAGGTCTATCAGAAGTGTCCCTAAAGGAGTATAGGTGAAGTGGATAGGCTACTATAGTGTGTCTCAGAATGCCTCTAGTGGTTATTTTCCTCCTTGTATCTCCATGGACCCCTAAACCATTGATGTAAAAGGTTATCTCATGTCATATGAAGTGTATAGGTGCTTCCCTTTGGTGAAAAGCATATGTTTGGGTTGGGTGGGTCATATTTTCTGGTGTATCACCTTTTACTTTTTAGGCTTAAGCTTTATTTTCAGCATCTCTCTCTCTCTTTTCATCCCCCCTCCTTTATTTTACATTTTTTGTTAGCAGTAGGAGAAACCAGGGCCTAAATGATACATCAAAGGGAGCTAGCCCTCATTTAGAGACTCTCCCCTCCAGCTTTGTTGGTCCCATAGGGAAGAGGGGAGTTTCCATTATTGCATGAAGAAGGCAAGATCTCAACTTCCTACCAAGGGTGAAATCTTCTACATCAAAAAGTATTAAGTAGCGAGAGGTGCTTTGAATGAAATCTCTGTGAGCATTTTTTGAAAGATAGGGTGGAAGGACACTAACATCAAGGTAGTCAAAGATTTGGTCATACCAAATGTCTAAATGTGGTATTTCCACTTGGAAAATGGTAGGAAGATCAAGACTGAGGTAAGATGGGGTGACAAAGTAGTGTATGGTGAAAAATAGTTTAGAGTCATAAGGTTGTAATGGAATTTTGGATTCAAGGGAAGCCATTATGTCTACAAATTTGTTTGTAGAGTGAGGGACTGATTAGATGGTATAATGGTTAAATGATGCTAATATTTTATTAGCAAGTTATGTATACTTCATAAGAACATCCCTTTTACATTGATAGGCTACTATGACTTATTTGATTATAAGTTGAGAATCCCCAAAGATGTGTATAGTTTTGATTCCTAAAGCTAGGGTGGTTTGGAGACCTATGATCAAGTCCTCATATTTGGCTATATTATTAATGCATTCAAAATTGAGTTTGAAAGAAAGAGGGAGAGATTATCTATTAATGGTAATGAGGACTATGTCGGCACCCCCACCATTTTGACACTTGGAACTGTCAAAAGACATAATCATTTGATAGGTGGGTTCTTCTAAAGAAAGAGTAGCTATAGACTCATCTAAAAAAAAAAGAGTAGTTTGATTATAAGGGAGAGGGGCTCTAGCTAATTTGTCTACAATGACCTATCCTCTAATGGAATTTTGAAAAATAAATTGAAGATTAAACTCAGCTAAAATCATGAGCCAGTTAGCCATACATTGGTTATGATATGGCTTCGAGTACATATATTTAAGGAGGTCAATGTTGGTAAGGACATAAGTTTTATGGTTAAGAAAATAGTGACAAAGTTTATAGGTGACAAAAACTAAGGCAAGATAGATTTTTTATTAATGGGTGCATCGGGTTTCATATTCAATGAGGTACAGTTGATGTAATAAATAGTTTGCTCCTTATGTTGGTCATTACAAGGAGTGAGCATGGATCCCAAGAAATGATTAGTAGTAGATATATATAAATAAAAAGGTTGATCTTCCTTTAGGGGAATAAGGATAGGTGGAGAAATAAGATACTCCTTGATTGCATCAAAGGCTTGTTGACACTCCTTGGTCCATTTAAGGGAGGTATCTTTTTTTAAGAGATGGTGAAATGGTTGACAGTGATCAGATAGCTGGGAGATAAAATAGTGGATTAACTAAAGTTTGCCTTGTAAGTTTTGAAGTTATTTTAATTTAGTAAGAGGACACATTTCTAGAATGGATCAAACTTTTTTTGGGTTTATTTCTATTATATAAAGGGAAGTAATGAATCCCAAGATTTTTCTTGATAAGACCCCAAAGATGCATTTCTTCAAATTGAGCCTGACATGATAATGGATAAGTATTTCAAAGATGATGGCTAAAATGGTGAGGTGATCATAATTATGTTTAAATTTACCAAGAAAATCATCAACATAGTCCTCAACCATTTTATGAATGAGGTCATGAAAAATATAAGTCATGTCTTGTTGATAAGTTGCTCCAGTGTTCTTTAAGCTAAAAGGCATAACACAATAGCTAAAATTCCTCCATGAGGTGATGAAGGATGTTTTGTGATAATATTAGGGGAAAATTAGGATTTATTTATATCCTTAAAATCTATCCATGAGGGATAACATTTCATGGCCAGTGGTAAGATCAACAAGTTGGTCAATGTTAGGTAGGGAAAAGTCATCTTTGGGGCATGCAAGGTTGAGATCCCATAAATCCACACAAAGGCAGAGTCCCCCGGTGGGTTTGGTGATCGGAAAAATGTTAGAGACCCATTGTGGATAGTCAATGGATTGAATGAAATTAATAGATAGAAGGTGTTGAAGTTCTTCTTTGACAGGAAGAGATATATGGGGATGGATTCAATGAAGTTTTTGCTAGACTAACTTAACCTCAGGATGGGTGAAAATGTTATGAAGGGAAATGGATAGGTTAATACCAAGAATAGCCTAATAAGACCAAGAAAATTCTATGCTATGGTCATGAAGGAAGGGTGTATAGTTTCTTTGTTCTTCAAGAGTTAAGGATTGGCCAATTTTGACAATATGAGGGTTCTCCTAAGTACCCGAATTAACATCTGTGGTTGATTTATTTAGCATTGCTTAGTTTTTAGGATGGAGGGATTTTTGAAGAGAAGAATCCTTTACACCTAGATAGGTAAGAGTAGATTTATCATCTTTACATTGGATGGTGTTAATGGTGATAAAATCATGTGTGATCATTTTGGGATGGATGAGAGGAATGGTTTTAGTTTGACCCTCCTAGTGATAATTTAGCAGACCTAAACTAATAGTGTTGATAAAAAAATGTTAGGTGGGATGATGTCACTATCTTCAAATGGATTTTGTGAGGGTAGAGGTTCTTTAAATTGAAAATGTGAGGTTGATAAGGGTAGATGTTCCTTGAATGGAAGAGGTGATGTTGGTGGTTCCCTAAATGGGAGAGGTAGAATTGGTGAGATTGGTGGTTCTCCAAATGGGAGAGGTGGGATTGGTGAGGTTGGTCTATGATATTTTGTGGGAAAATACCCTAGGCCAAAGAACTCATAAGGTTTTTGAGTTTTGATCATAGGAAGTTCATGGGGTCCTTGTTCATACAGGCCAAACCCAAACCCTTTCCAAGTGAATCGATGAAGGTACGTTTGGGCAAAGGTTGAGTTGCTAAGATAAGAAATTTTGGAAGTTAATGGATAAATACAAAGCATGGTGGTGGGATCAAGAAGTAGTTTATCAAGTCTCCCGTAGATAAAATATGTTTTATTATTGGGAAGGTTGAAGGGGACAAGGGTACCAATATTGGGATCATAAGATGGATCATTCTAAAGTTTCACAAATTCATGTGGAGAGGGAAAAGTGTCCAAAGTTAAAAATTGATATTCCCCAAGTGTAAGTCATTATAACATGGATTACAATGGGTGCTCAACTAGGATTTGTGATCAAGGAATAGATGAACTAGTGGATGTTTCACCACTGTTGAAAATATAAGTGTTGGTGTGTTGGTTTGATGTGGTGGTTTGGCTAGTGATTGGATATTAAGAGGGTGAAGGTAGAATAGGAACATAATTGGGATGATATGTCATATTATAAGAAGTAAAGGGACATGGATTATCTTTGATTATAATGACTTGTCCCTCATGTTCAAACTTGACGTATCGGTGAAGGGTAGAAGGGATGCATGCCATGGCACAAATTTAGGGGTGACCAAATAACATATTATATTGAAATTCACCCTCTATGACATAAAATAGTATATGAATGGTTTGAGGCCCCAAATGAATGTGTAAAATAACTATCCCTAGAGTAGTGGCCAAGGTATCATTGAATGATCAGAGAACCACCAAGATTTTTGACATGATGTTTTTAGGTAGTTAAAGTTGATCATAGGCATGGGAAGAGATGATATTAATACTCGCTATGATATGGTGGGATTTTAGACTCTTAAAAGGTGATGCTGGCAACATGTTGGATATCTCCAATCAAAGATGTAAGAGGTTGGGGATCATCTGGTTGAATCTATCTAGAACATATTGCTTCGATCAAAGCTTAATGATGTTGAGGAAAAGTGTTAATTAAGTCATAAAGACTCATTTTTATGGGAATTTGGTGGATTTGTTTTATCACCAAGAATTGGATGAATGAAGGTGCATTATAAGATGAAGGGGCTCCCAAAATGGAGACCTTAGGCTTAGATGGTTGTGAAGGTGAAGGTGTAGTATTTTGGTTTTGGTTAGTTGGTTGAGGAGTTAAAGGGTAAACCCATAGAATGGTGTCCTTGGATTTACCCTTTGTATTTTATTAGACTACTTTAGCCTTGTCCTTATGTTGATCTCTAAATCAAGTTACCATAGAATAGTATGGATAAGAGGAGTAGTTACTAGCTTTGGTTCTTGTATTTCACTCCTTAGTAGGAGTAGAGAAGGAGATGATTGGTAGGAGGATTGGATAGGTGGTAAAAGAGGTAAAGGGATTAAATAAGTTTCATCCAATAGATCATCCTCATCTAAAAGGCCATGAATGATAATTTGGAGAGATTTATAGTTCTCTATATCATGCCCAAGATTTTATGGTAAAGAAAAATTAGATTAACATTGAACCAAGTTGGCTTTTGGCAAGTGGGGTCAAAAGGCTTGATGGGGGGTAAGTTAATGGTAGAAGCTTGTAGGATCCTTTGTAATATAGTTGTATAAGACTCTGATAAGGATTTTTGAGATATTGGATTTTGGGTTTTTGGTTTAAGTTCCTTGTTGGGTAAGGGATTTTTAATAAGAGGTATGGTTGGTAGGGTAAGCCTAGCTAGAGGTTTCAAATGAATTATCTTAGTTATAATTGGTTTAGGAATTGGATGTGTAGATGATGAGGTTTTAATAGATGGGAATGTGGATGGGGAAAGGTTGGTAAGGAATGATGATGAACTATGAGATGGCCTTGTTATAGGTAGAGAAAGGGGAGATGATTTTTTGGAGGAAGAGTAGGTTATGATAATGGTGGAAATATGTGGTCCTAAAATAAAAGGTAAAGGTGAAGGAGTTATTATGGTTCTTCCTCAAAGTTGAAGGACTTATTATGGTTCTTAATGGGCTTAATTATATTAGGTTTTGGTTGGATTGGTGTGGTTAGATCTAGTCTCAAAGGAGGGTGAGTAGGATTTGGCATGGGAGGGATCCCCAAGGTCTTGATTGGCTTAGTAAAAGAAGCATAGGGTGATTTAGCAATTTTAGATAGGTGTAATTTAGGTGATTCCTTAGTAAATTTAGGAGGATTAGTTCGTGGAATTGTAATGATAAGTTTGAGAGTGGATTATAATGAAGTAGAAAGTTTAATCTTATTTTGATACGGGAGTCCAAGATGATGCCAAAATGTGGATCTATCAAAGTTAGGTTGGGAGGTGAATTTCAAAATTTGAAATAGCTAAGATAAGGGTTTATAAATAGGAACTTTTCCTTGATTGTTAGCTTCAAAGTGTAAACCCTTTGGGGATGAATAAGGAGAAGTTTTAGTATTTTTATCCTTGGTGAAAGGTTTCAAAAGCAATGGTTAGGTAGATAGGGGTATTGTCTCTTGAGAAATGGATTTCAAGGAAGATATAGATGATTCTACAATTGGTGAGGTAAGGGTAATGGTTTTATGTGGTAGGGTTTGTTAGCTTCCTTCTCGATTCAATTTTCCAAAGGGATAAGTGGTTTTTTGAGTTGGATTGGAGGAGTGAATGAAATGGTTGATATAGTGACCATCTCCTTGAGTGTGTCTACCATAAGAGGGGTGGGTGAAACCATGGTTTCATCCAAGGAAGTGGAAGAGATAGTTAATTCCTTCATTTGGGCATTTGAAGGAATTGGTGTTAAGTGGTTTTCTTTTATTTGAGTGATAAGGGTAATAACTTCTTCAACAGTGGGCACATTACTAATGACATTGATTACATGTACCTCATGTGAATTGGAGGATTTAGGTTGGTTTTCATGGTGTTGGGTTGAAGGTGGATGGTTTGGAAATGGTTTTCAAAAAATATCAAGTGATTGGTTTGAAGGAGCATTAGGACTGTCAAACACAAGCTCCCATTTATCAATTAGGTCATAAACAATGCTTTTAAAAGTATTACATCTATCAGTATCATGTCCAACAACCCAATGATAGTCACAATGAGCATTCTCATTATACCACTTGGGAAGGGGGTGAGAAGTATCAAATTGTTGAATGGGTTTGATGGGTGGAAGTTGGATTATATTATCTTTAAGTATTTTTTCCAACACCGATGTATAGGATTCCCCAATTGGGGTGAATCATTTTGAAGGAACCCAATTTTGGGTACAATTTTGGTCATTAGAAGGATTTTTGGTTTGAGGTGTTTGGTTGACGGTTAGAGGAGGTGTTATTTTGATAATGACTAAATGTGTTGATGCTTTCACTTTATAATTGGTTGGGTTCATGGTTTTGGTGGAGGATGACTCAGTGGATTTGAAACTAGTACTTTTATTTCAAAGCTTCAACTTCCCTTCATCAATAGCATGGTTTTCTAGTTTATAGGCCATAGTAAAATCTTCATCAAAGGTACTAAAGGTTTGGACTTGGAGAGTTAGAACAATGTGTTTAGCAAAACCCTAGGAAAATAATTCAATTAATTTGGGTTAGGGTAATGAAACAGTGAGTTTATTAATGAGACATCTCCATCTAGCAACGAAATCAAAAATGGACTCATCTTCAAACTGTTTGATGGAGTATAGGTCTATAATGGAAACCTTTTTAGATATATTTATATAAAAGTGTTCCAAAAAGGTTTGTGCCAATTAAGAGAAAGAAAAGATAGAATGAGTGGGAAGAGAACTATACCAATCAAGGGTGACCCTAGATAATGACATGGGAAAGGTTCAGAGGAGGAGAGAATCATCATAAGTGATCACATAGAAAGCATGGTGAAAAGCTCTTTGGTGATATTGAGGATCCTCTTTACCTTGGAATTTAGAAAATTTGGGAAATTCCCATTGATGGGGGTAAACATGAATGGGTATAGACGGATGGATAGGCTCATTACAAATTTGGTCATAAGATAAAAAATTAGTTGAGGAAGAGATGGATGACTCTTAACTATTCATTTTATCCATGTGCATTTTGATTAGGTCAGGCTGGGGTTGAGAAACTTCATATTTAAGAGATATATTTTGTGAAGTTTGGTTCATGATAATGTATGAATAGGCAGTAGATGGCACTGATGAAACCACATACTAATAGGTGGTGCTAAGAGGTTGAGATGATGGCACATAAGAACTGCTTGGCATAAAAGTTTGGGTGGTGGTTAGTATGTACCCTTATGGGTTAGGGACATATTGGTAATTTGTCATAGGCACATGCTGAGGAAAAGATGTGGTTGGTATGCTTGAGGTAGGATGAATTTGGAAAGGTTGAGGTTGGGTGGTTACCCTAATGCTAATTGGAGTATGTTTTTGGGGTTTGGAGAGCACTAAGCTTTGAAGTGTAACTATGGTCAAAGGATTGGTTGAAACTAAATGGAAGATATAAGTTGAAGTGAAAGATAATGCCATAATAGATGGGGTGTAGGTAACTAATGGTAAGGTTAAACCCCCATGGGGTGTAACTAGTGGTGTTTAGTTGGGTGGTGGAAGCTTGTTTTGGGTTTGGGTGGATGGGATGTTGGAAGAGGTCTACTTTAATGATTGGGTTGAAGTGGTTCCTACCATGAGGTGGGATGGCATACCAAGAGAAGGTTTAGAATAGGAACTAAAGTAGGGGGCATACAATGAGGCAAGGTATTGAGGTAATATTGTAAGGCAAATGGATTGTTTTTGAGAAAGGTGGTGAAGTCTGGTTCTCCTTTAGATACCATTAGGATTCTAGAAGTATATGGTGGTGGAGGAGAATGGTGAGGTGAACCATGGGGAGATTTATCCATATCTAAAGTATAATCCATGGATGAAGATGATGGTAGTGGTTGGTTATTTTGATTTTTCATTTATTATCTAGTTAAAACCATATGAAAAATATAGAAGTGGATAATGAAACTTTCACCTCAAATAATGAGCAATCAAATAAAATCCCAAATCAAACAAAGAACACACTAGAATCATAATTAATCCTAATATTTATTTTAAATCACTTTTGGCTTATGGCTTAAAGAGTGTGAAAGGGAAAATTGGCTTATGATTTAGGTTCTAAAAAAATCCATATAAGGATGGTTTTGGGCTAAGTTTTGGTGATAAAATAATCTTCACTAGATCGAGTATGTGGCCTGGTACTAGGGGCTTGCTCCCCACACTTCACAAACCTGAAGTCAAGCTAGGCCACTTAGCCAATAGATATCATTTGTCTAGAGTTTATACTCCATCAGAGAATGGAGTGGGTCCTCCCCTTGGTGGTGAAATCTAAGATGGATCACCAGGTAGGATAAGGTGATCTAAAGGGTGATGAAATCCCAATGGACCTTGTCTTAGGTATGTTTTAATGTGTGAGTTATTTTATGGTTTAATCTTATTTGTGATAACAAGTGTGAATGCTACAATAAGATTAATTTACCTATTAAGTTATTAGATGAACTAAAATAAGTAAGAAATAAATGAATGCAAATTGTTAATTTTTAATCCCAAAATAAATTATTTCATTTGATGGACAAAAAATTAAAGAAGAAAGGGAACTAGGTCACACCAAGCGTTCCAAAATGTTTCAATTTATTTCCTTCATTTCTTAGTTCTAAAAGTAGATAAAATAAAGTGAGTATTAAGGGTGTATGTATGGGTACCTAGTATAATTTATAACATTGATATCTAGATGAAGTGAGAACTCCTTTTTTGGCTAGGGAATAATGACCTACAAATCACATTAGCTTACAAAAAATGGATTAATAAAAAGATAAGCGGGCTGCCTAGTGACAAACCAATCACAAGAAAAGAATATGCTTCCATAAATATATGTCAGCCCATGTTTGACATTCAAGTTCATAAATAAAGAATAAATTAAAATATATATATATGGAAATGGTGACATATAAATAATATCAAAGATATTTATTTCATAACATGATTAATACAATCAAAGTAATTGTTCTAGAATTCCATAGCTATGTCAATATCCTCCTAAATTATAGATATTTGTTTATCAACATCTTCATAATTAGATGTGAATAGCATATCACATAAAGCTAACTTGAATGCAATGTTACTTTGATCAGTGAAGAAGGTTTGTGGGATAATGGGGAGGTCAAACATGTTGTCAACTTCCTATGCTAGTCTAGGTAAGGTCATCTACATGCAAGAGATAAATTATAGTTAGGTCTAGAGAGGTCAAAAAAGGGGTTATGCACTGGTAAAAATGCTAAAGGATATTTGGTAGGGCACAAATGGAGTCAAAATAACAAACTATTATTTTGGAATGATAGTGACCATCAGTAGTTAGGGTGACCATTGGTGGTTGTCTTGACTAATGACAATTGGGTGACCGGCAGTGTGTTTCTATCGCTAATTCACTTTCTACATTCCAAAGATGAATAAAGAAACTAAAGAAATGGACAAGGCTAGAAGTACCTGGATAAAGATTGTGCACCATAATCCAGACGTTTGTGGGCACCCCTCTTTGGCTGTGGAGGAATGACACCTGCAAGGAAAAAGAAACTTGGACAAAAAAAATGTTAGATGGATAGGCAGCGGGTTGCCAAGCAAAAGCTTGTTCCTGAAAGTGTGAAAACTTCCTCAAGGGAGGTCAACCCACTGATAACAGACAGATAAAAGACTAAGGAAATATAGAATGCCAGAATATAGGATTGATAAACAAATTAGAAATGAAAGAAAAGATCAATGATTACCTAAAAGGAGTTATCGGGCTGATGACAGTGGCCGAGGTCGGGAATGTTGCCGGCATCGGTTGCCTGGTCTGCCGACTTCGGTTATCCTGCCGACGTCGATCGGAGAAGTAACCGGCGTCAGTCGGGGCAGTGGCCTATAGTTGGGTCTGGTCGGGTTTCTAGACTGTGGACAGGTCTGAGGCAGAGCTCAGGGATGAATTTGAATGGACTGGGGAATGGTCAGGTTCTGATTAGGTGCCCTGTACAGGGTCTTTGTTGGCAGGAAGGACGAGGGAGTTGTCCGAGATTACACTGAAAGGATCAAAGAGTGAAAGGAAGGTGGACAGAGGACAGGGCCTGAGAAGGCTTTTCAGCCTCTCAGGGAGTAGGACAGAGGGAGTGGAAGACAGCAGATGCCAAACAACTGAACACTAAAGAAAAGAAATGAAATGAAATAACAGACTGTGCTTACCTTTTTAGCTTTCCGAATGAAGAGTGGGAGAGCTATTGTTGAGACCATAGAAGACTAAATCTCTGCTCAAGAATCCCTGCACCTGTTGATGTTGTTGCACGAGGTCCAGAGGGAGAAGAAATGAATGCTAAAACACCAAGAGAATTTAGTTTGCAAGCTCAAGGGGCCAGGGGCTGGAATGGATGCAGAAAGGAGTCTTGAAGGCTGCCGACGCTGGCAGTATCACCGACGTTGACCAAAGGGTCACCAACGTTGACAGTGGCAGAATGGGGACAGAGACTAAAAATAGCCTCTGCCCATTCTTGCATGCCGCCGGGCGAGGGATTGTGGGAAGAACGGTCATGAGGATGCTTAAATGGGTGTGGGAGGAAGATAATGAGAAGATTTGGCATAATAAAGGCTAAGAGGAAGGTGGGGGCATCTAAGGGAGGATCCAAGGTGGCAAGGGTGAGGTGGAAAGGGGGCCACTTAATTGAAATATTTAAGTTATTTTAATCAAATGAGTGGAGGGGACTAAGGCCAAGGGTTAGGATATGGGTTTGAGGTGGACAAGGGGGGAGAACCAAGGTGCAGACACATTTGTGGTGTCTACATTTGCCCCTTTTTGTCTTGTTGGTTGTTCTTGATGAACTGCAAGACAAAAATAGGAGTTGGTTACCCCAAGAAAAGAATGAGGTGTTCCCCCCTCAAAGCGATAGTCGAGAGAAGGGAATTGGAGATCGAGTGTTGATTTGACAGAGAGATGGATAGGAGAGTGTGAGGAAAAATACTGCAATAGTCGGGATTGCGCGTATGCCACTTCACGGGATGGTCAGGTCAAATTGTCGCATGTCGAGGGTCAAGGAGTGCCAAAATTGAAGTAATTAGGCCCCAGCATTTAGTCATCTGTTGATCGAGTTACTCAATCTAAGCTGAAGCTCCAAATGGTCATCGTGTTCCAGGTATCCTAGGCTCAGGAAGTGCTCCCAGAAACATGAAAATGCCACAAGTAGTAGGGATCAACTGGCTTGCGATCCTACACTTGCAAAGGGTCAAAAATAGTCTGCGGACAATTCTGCTAACTAGCCATGAGGTAGCACACACGCAAAAACAACCAAGGCAACATTGGCTTGGAAGTAGTCGAAGGTTGAAGGAGATACGCATGATCTCCAATGGTCATTGGTCAAGGGGATGGATGGATGAAAGGATGTGGCTGAGCTAACCTCAGAAAATGTGTTATCTGAGTGCTGCCTACATAGCCCTTGTGTGAAGGGCCTCATGCTAATGTAGTTCTCCCTAAAAGGGAGGAATGGTCAAAGAAAATGATTGGTCTTGGTTAAAGAAAATGATTGGTCTTCGTCAATGTCACAGAAGAGAAGGTTTGTCCATCAAAGAGACAAACAAACGGGGGTGGTTGAGCTAACCTCAGAGGGTGTGTTATCTGAGTGCTGCCTACATAGCCCTGGTCATAGGGCCTCAGACCAATGTAGTTCGAACGAATTGAGAAGATTGGTCGATGATTGGATGTGGTCAAGTGTCAAAATGATGAGGGTAAGATGAGGATAAGATGATGCTACAGATGGTGTATTCTATAGAATTGGTCGAGATTCTTTCATCCCTAGCAAGTTTCCATAGTCGTGATGGATGTATGCTAAAAATGAATGGAGGTCTATTTATGCTTCAGCAAGTATTAGTTTATGCTTAACATAAATTGGGTTTGGTCGATAGTTTCCATGTGTACTGATGTCCATGGAAACTATGTGAAATGGACGAGGATGATGTCTGATGCTATGAAGATGAAAAATAGCTTGGTTTGAGTCGACAATTGATGTGGTTAAATGTGATCAAAGTGTAGAGAAAAGGTGAAAGGCGAATCGCTCTTTCATTGACAAGGACCAGAAAGGGAGCATAGATAGGGGTTATTAGAACAAAAGCCCCGTTCATGCATTACGTTGTTGACCAGTGTTGTGTTAGGGCGGTAATCAAATCACTTTGACATTAAAGTGAGCTCGAAGTCCCTTGAGCAGGTAATAGGAGGAGGATAGGGTAACCCAGTTTAAGAGCAGGAATAACCTTGCCCCTTTTTATAGGAGACCCTGAGACAACTACAAGCCAAGTCCATGACTCATTTTTTTCTTTTTTTTTTTTTTTTTTGGTGCAGACTGATTGATGTGGGAAGTCTACATAGAGATGTCATTTGATTTATGGTCATGTTACGAAGCTGATCAATGCGGGAAGCTTCTAAGAAAGGTTACTATTTGTAGCAAGATTTAGTCATAGCCATCCTTCAAGGGAGTGGTCTATATTTTTGCTTTATATAATGTTTGAATAGCTTTCCTTCGAGGGATTAGTCTATTAGCTACAACAATGATACTACAGCTGTCCTTTGAGGGAGCAGTCTGTCCTTTTGATTTGATTTTGTGACCTTGGATTATGTTTTGACATCTTTTTTTTTTTTTTTTTTTTTTGAGTCACAGACAAGGCTGTAGAAGTTCAACGATGCCCCTTTTATTAGGACAAAGCATCCATGCATCATAAAAGGGTTGTAGAGGACTTGTTAAAGGGGAATAGGGTTGAAAGGAATGAGGATTAAGAGGATGAGGATTGCTCAAGGGATGAGCTCAAGTTATGTGTCAAGTAGACGAGTACTCGACTAACAGAAGAATGGTCGAAGATGCAACGCATTAAGAGGCTCAGGTTCTGTCCATCCGTCGAGGGAGGACAGACGATAAGTCCCTGACCCATACTTGTGTGTGATGATAAAAGGTCCAAGCCAATTGGGGGTGAATTTGCCTCGTTTACTTCGCTCCATATTGGTCACGTGTTGATTCTCTTTGAGGACGAGGTCTCCGATGTTGAAATCTCATTCTCACAGATTTTTGTCATAGGCTCACTTTATGCGACTTTGGTAGACATGGAGATGATTGAGGGCAGCAAGACAGCACTCGTCGAGTAACTCAAGTTGAGCTAAGCGATCTTGATGAAAGTTATCATTAGAAAGAATGTCATGCAGGGAGATGTGAAGAGATGGGATCTATACTTCGAGAGGTAAGACAGCCTTTGTTCCATACACAAGGGAGAAAGGAGTAGCACCCGTAGAGGTTCGGATGCTAGTGTGGTAGGCCCACAAAGCGAAGGGAATATGAATGTGCCAATCCCTTCCTATGTCGTTGACCACCTTCATGAGAATTTTAGTCAAAATTTTGTTGGAAGCCTCAGCCTGCCCATTTGCTTGTGGGTAGTAAAGCGAAGAAAAGTTGAGTTTGATGCCAAATGAGTTGCATAGTTTTTGGACAGTCTTGTTTTTGAAGGACTTTCCGTTGTCGGTGATGATTTTGTGAGGGACACCGAAACGATAGATGATGTGGCTGCTGATGAAGTCGACAATTTTGTCGGCTTTTGTGGAGACAAGAGGAATGGCTTCCACCCACTTGGTGAAATACTCAGTGGCAGTGATGATGGACTGATGACAAAGAGACGAGTGAGGGTTAATCTCACCGATGAGATCTAAGCCCCACTAAGAGAAAGGCCATAAATCCTGAGCGACTTGTAAGGCGTGGCTGGGGAGATGAAGCAAGTTAGAGTGTTACTGACACTTGATGCAATGCTGAACATAGTCGCTACAGTCTTGATGAAGGGTGGGCCAATAATAACCCAGGCGAAGGATGCGCTTGGCAACCGAGTTTCCATTAAAGTGTCCACCACAAATCCCATTGTGGACTTGTTTTATGGCTTGAGAAGCTTTAGTGGAGTTTAGACAACAAAGAAGGAGGCCGTCAAAGCCTCGCTTATAAAGAAGACCCCCTAGCATGGTATAGCGAGTTGTGCACTTGATGAAGGCTCGCCGCGCATTTCTAGAGAGGTTGGGAGGAGTGACAAAAAGAGACAAGTAGTCCACTAGTTGCTTATACCAATCATCTTGTGGGCTAGAATTGATAGTGTTGATATGGTCAATGTGAGGGGAGATGTATGAAGGCAAGGGTACATAATGCACTATGACAAAAAGTCGAGATGACGATGATGAAGACAGGATATGCGAAGCAAGAGAAGCCATGGTGTCAGCAAACTTGTTCGTAGAGTGTGGAACAGTCTGCAAGAGATAATGGTCAAAAGATGCCAAAAGAAGGTTAGCACGATTTTTATACCTCTACAAAACTTTGTTTTTACAGAGGTATGAACTGTTAACTTGATTAACGATGAGCTGCGAGTCGCCGAAGATGTTGATATACTTGATGTGGAGGGAAAGGGCAGTCTGAAGTCCCAAAATTAAGGCCTCATATTCAGCCATATTATTGGTACAATCAAAGTCAAGCTTGAAAGATAGAGGCATGGGCTCCCCTTCGAGTGGGATGAGGACGACCCCCGCACCCCCACTGAGTTGACATTTGGAGCCGTCAAAGAACATGGTCATTTGGTAGACGGTGTCATCGATGGAAAGTGTGGCGATAGATTCATCAGGGAACTCACAGTGTGAAGGTTGGTTGTCGGGAAGAGGGGCATCTGCCAGTTGGTCAGTGATAGTTTGCCCCTTGATAGATTTCTGTTGGATGAATTCAAGGTCAAACTCAGTGAGCAGCATGAGCCACCGAGCCATACATTGATTCTGATATGGCTTGGAGTGCATATACTTGAGAGGGTCAGTGTGAGTGACGACAAAGGTTTTGTGGTTGAGGAGATAGTGGTGGAGCTTGGTAGCAGAAAAGACTAATGCCAAATAGAGTTTCTCAGTATGAGTATACTGAGTTTCATAGTCAACTAGTGTTCGGCTGATGTAGTAAACCGCTTGCTCATGATGATGCTCATCTCGGTGCGCGATCATGGCACCTAACGAATGGTTGGTGGTAGAGATATAAAGGTAAAAGGGTTGGTCATCTTTAGGTGGAATGAGGGCTGGTGGAGAGACCAGATAGCTTTTAAGGGCTTCAAAAGCCTCTTGACAGTCCTCATCCCATTTAAAGGAGACGTCCTTCTTAAGGAGATGATGAAAAGGTTGGCAGCAGTCTAAAAGCTGCGAGATGAAATGGCAGATGGACTGGAGCTTCCCTTGTAGACTGCGAAGCTGCTTGAGATTGGTCAGGTGTGGCATTTCGAGGATAGTACGGATCTTGGCGGGATCTATCTCGATGCCATGGAAGGAAACTATGAAGCTGAGAAGCCTACCTGAGAGGACCCCAAAGACACATTTCTTGGGGTTAAGGTGGACATTATATTGAAGAAGGTGAGAGAATATGATTTTGAGAATGGTCAAGTGGTCACGGCGAAGTTTGGACTTGCTGAGAAGGTCATCCACATAGTCCTCCATGATTTTGTGGAGGAGATCATGGAAAATGTAGGTCATGGCACGCTGATATGTGGCACTAGCATTTTTTAAGCCAAAAGGCATGACTCGATAGCAAAAAATTACCCATGGGGTGATAAAGGTAGTCTTGTGCTGATCTTCCGATGCGATCATGATTTGATTATATCCTAAAAACCTGTCTATGAGAGATAGTATCTCATGGCCAACTGTGAGATCAACAAGCTGGTCAATGTTAGGAAGAGGAAAGTCATCTTTGAGACAGGCTAGGTTAAGGTCGTGATAGTCCATGCAGATCCGAATCCCCCCAGTTGCTTTAGTAACTAGGACGATGTTAGAGACCCACTGCGAATAATCGATGGGCTAGATGAAGGAGACAGAGAGAAGGCGCTGAAGCTCCTCTTTGACAAGGAGCGCAACGCAAGGATGCATCTTTTGAAGCTTTTTGCCTAACAGGCTTAGCCTCTAGTTTGGTGACAATGTTATGGGTAGCAATGGTGGGGTCGATGCCAGGCATGTCGTTGTAAGTCCAGGCAAAGGCCTTGCTATGGTCGGAAAGGAACTGGGTATAGTCAAGCTGCTCCTGAGTGTCTAAAGATTGGCCAATCTTTAAGACGTGAGGAACATCGGAAGAAGGGAGGTTAATGTCAATGGTTGATTCATTTAACATAACCTAGGTCTCGAAAGGGAGGGAATGCTAGATGAAAGAGTCATCGGCACCCATGTAGGAAAGGATGGCATCATCGTCAACGCAGTGGACAGTGTGAATGGTTGCCGACTCATCCTCTATCATGTTAGGAAAGATGAGAGGGAGAGACCTGGACACCCCATTGAGCTGATAGGTCAGGGGTTCCAGGCGGATGGTGTTTATGAAAAAAAACTAGGAGGGATGGAAACCACCGACTCCGTAGGTGACGAAGGAGAGATGGGTGAGTTTGGAGGAGATTGGCCAAATGTTGGCTCGGGACAAAGGTCAGAAGGAACCTGAGTGGGGTCATGATATCCCAGGCCATACCGTTTCTTGGCATCGTCATCATTGAACGGCTCGATGGGCTGATGGGAGCCCTGCTCATAACGTCCAAAACCAAAACCCTTCCATGCACACCTGTAAAGGTAAGTGTGTGCGAAGGCGGGGTTGCCAAGAAATGAGAAATCTGATGTGAAAGGTTGGGGTGAAGAGAGGAAATTGTCATTGGTAGGAGCTTGATTGAGCCCCCCATAGACAAAGTTGGTTTGGAGGTGAGGAGGACCATAAGGCATGACTATCCTGATTCGATGGTCATAATTGGGACTGAGATGAAGGCATCCATACTCTTGTGGAGTTTGGAACATGTCTAGGGTCAACAAGCGATATTCCCCAAGTGATAGTCGTTGGAAGATGTCTTCCATGGGGTCTTTGGTCGGTGTTTGAAGAGGAGGGGTGAGGGCGACCGCCGATTGTGAACCGGTCAAAGCTTCTGCAGATGGAGGCGGTGCCAGAGTTGATAGCTTGATGGGAATGAGGACATCATTGGGATGGTAAGTTGTGTTGCAAGTCTTGAAGGGTGAGGGGTCGGCGGGAATGGTGTGGACTTGCCCATCATGCTCAAACTTCACACAATGGTGCAGGGTGGAGGGGACACAGGCCATGACACGGATCCAAGGTCAGCCCAGTAGGATGTTGTATTGAAACTCTCATTCAATGATATAGAAGAGCTCTAGGACTGTGCGTGGACCAACACAAATGTGAAGGATGACTGTGCCAATGGTCATGGCAGTGGTGTCGTTGAAAGAGCGTAAGATCACGTCAGTTTTGGAGATGCAATTCTTGGGAAGAGCAAACTGATCAAAGGCATGGGTAGAGATTATGTTGATGCTAGCGCCGCCGTCGATCATAACGCATTGAATGCATGTCTGATCAACATAGGTAGTGATGAAGAGGGCGGCATCCTGATCTTTCGTGTTAGATGTGGGAATCTCAAAATCGCTGAATGTGATGGAGGTGACAGGAGATAAAGAATGGACGAGGGCAGCGAGTGGTTGGGGGTCCTCGGGTTGGACCTCCGCTGCCTGTAAGGCTTGGATGAGGGCTTGATGGTGCTGAGGTGAGGTTTGGATAAGGTCATAAAGAGACATCTTTACAGGCATCTGGTGAAGTTGCTTCAGCATGGAGTCATGAATTGGCCCAGAAGAAGAAGATGCAGAAGGCTGGGACATGCCAAGGATAGAAATTTTAGGCTTGGGCACAAGAGGTGGCTTGACGAAGGGATAGGTCCAAGGAATGGCAGCTTATTCTTTTTCCTTGTCCTTTTGCGACCTAGTGGTTATACGGATAGCATTGATTTCGAAAATAGGAGGTGAAGAAGGGGTCATGTCTTGCTGGTGAGATGTTGACGTGTTTGAAGAGGTTGGATGAGAATGAGCCGGGGTCTGGTCAAGAGTGTCCTCAAGGAGAAGAGTGTCCTTCTCCATATAGCGGCGGATGATGGCCTTGAGGGCACAACAAGTCTCAGTATCGTGTCCTCGTGTATGATGATATAAGCAAATTTTCATGTCGTCGAACCAGGAGGGCTTAGACCCGAGAGGTTGGAAAGGCTTGATGGGTGGAAGGGTTATGTTGGAAGTCTACAAAAGTCGATGCAATATCAACGAGTATGAGCCCACTAGAGGGTCTGTGCTATTTGATATGCGCGAGGTCGGTGACTTTTGCTTAGGCAAAGTGGGAAGAGGTTTCCGTACCACCTTATGGATTGATGGTGCGGTGACAGGTGAAGATGACACTTTCTTGGTGATTGGTACCACCTTTTTGGGAGAGGGACGGTTGGAGGTAGGCAGAGGAAGCAAAGGAGGCAACGAGTTTTGATTGGAGGCCGGAGTGGGAAGGTTTCTAGCCAGGGTCGAAGGATGGGGGCCCAAAATGGATGGCAATGGTGACAGGGCAGGAGGCATTCGCTTCGGCGGTTTGGCAGTCTTCTTTGACTTGGTTGGAAGACTACTACTGGTCAAGGTCTGGTCTAGGTCCACCTTTACTTGCGGGTGAGTGAGGGTGGAGACAGGATGAACACCAAGTGACTTGATAGGCTTAGACGAGAGAGATGCAGGTTTTGGTTTTGACGGGCTTGGTTGAGGTTTGAGAGTCTGGTCTTTGTCAAGAGTCTGAAGAGATTCTACCTTGGGAAGATTAGCAGCATGTGATGAGAGGGCACAGGTATGTTGAAGGGCTTTAAGATGCTCCCATAACACCTGAGGCATCACTTTCCTCGGAGGGATAAGTTTAATTTTCTCCACTAACCAGGAAAATGGCTGAGAAGAAGATGTTGATGGTTGCGGGGTTGAAGACGAGATGGGTGTAGTAGTCTTAGATGCATGGTATGTGAAGACAAGACAGATTTAGATGGCGATGAAGGGGAGGCAGGTTCTTCCCTGGGTGGAGAAGAATCTAGAAAGTGAGGCTCCTCAAGCAGGTAAAGGGTAGGGATGATGTTGCCCTCCATTTGCGATTGAGCAGTAGGAAGGGTCGGGTCCTCCATAGGCAGCAGAAATGAGGATGGCGAGACCGGTGGTGCTGGTAAAGCTGTGGCATCCTCCAAGATGAGAGAGGCTGATGGAGAACTAGCTGGGGAAAGAGGTTCATCCACATGTGATGGACTGATTGATGGACTAACCTCTTGAGGTTGATTGGGGATGAAAGGCGAGACCGTATTGACTGTTTGAATGTTGTGTTCATGATTGTCGTCAATTAAGGTCCAGACATTGTTTTGAGTTGGCGGCTGATTAGGGAATGGCTATTTGAAGATGTCAATGGCCTGATTAGGGGGCACATTGGGATTATCTAATATGAGGTCCCCCTTTTCAAGCATGTCTTGGATTATGTTCTTAAAGGTTTTGTAGTTTTCCGTGTCATGTCCCTTAACACGATGGAAGCTGCAGAAGTCTTGTTCCCTATACCACGCAGGGATGGCATGTGAGGGATCAAATTGTGGAGGAGGTTGGGCTTGAGGGAGATTGAGGACCCCCTGCTTAACAAGCTTTTCCAGCACAGACACGTATGATTCTCTGAGAGGAGTATACCGTCGTTGTACGTATCTCTGCTGGAATTGGCGAGTGGCACTCTGAGATGTGGATGGCTCAGGCTGATTGGTTGAAGAAGATGAAGGTCTAACAACCACAGAATTAGCTAAAGCCTTGGATTTAGAATTGGATGATGATGGCTTAGCAGAAGAAGAGTCATTGGTCTTAGAACTGGGATTCTTGCTCCGCAACTTGACTTTATTCTCCTCAATGGCATGCAACTCAAGTTTGCGGGCCATCGTGAAGGCTTCGTCGAAGGTGCGGAAGGTTTGAACCCTTAGGATGGAAGAAATATGTCTGGCACAGGCTTGGGAGAAGAGTTCAATAAGCTCAACCTGGGGTAAGGAAAAGGAGAGTTGATTGATGAGGCCTCTCCATCAAGCAACGAAGTCGGCTATGGACTCGTCCTCAAATTACCGGATAGAATAGAGGTTCGTGATCGAGACCTTCTTGGTTATGTTGATGGAAAAGTGATCAAGGAAGAGCTGGGCCAATTGTGTGAATGAGAAGAGGGAATGGCTACGAAGGGAGCTGTACCAGTTGAGTGCAGCACCCAAGAGAGACATAGGAAACGTGCATAAGAGCAACACATCGTCATGGGCAATGAGGTAACAGGCATGTCTGAATGCCTGCAAGTGTTGTTGTGGGTCTTCCTTGCTTTGAAAGCGAGAAAACTTTGAAAGCTCCCACTGGCTAGGATATGGTCTGATTGGGACAGAAGGATGAATGGGCTCGTTGTAGATCTGCTCATATGAGAGAGCATTGCATGAGCCAGAAACAGAGGTCTCTAGACTGGTCATCTTGTCCATCAGCATTTTGATGATATCTGTCGCCGGATTGACAGGTGGTGCACCCCCTAAGTTGTAGGGTGCTTGGAAGAGGCTAGGGGAGGCATACGACGTAGTTGATTGCCCCTATAAAGGTACAACGTAGGGATAACTAGTCATAGGGATAGATGAAGAGGCTAAAGGTGGTTGGGTAGAAGGCATAGCTAGGCCCGATGTTGTCACGAGGGGTTGGATTGTGGTAACGGGGGCCAAGGGATAAGAATCCATCCTGGTGTTGATAGGGGCTAGGGTAGGCGGAATAGAGACGACAAGGTTTTGAAAAGGAGTGGATAGTGGTTGAGCAGGTTGATGTTGATAGGGGGTTGAGACCCCGGTGGAGGTGGGCCCAAAGATAGAGGGAGAGGCCACACCTAGAGGATTGGTCAAAGTTTGGTCAGTGGTTGGAATGATGGCTTGAGTGTCCAGGGGTTAAACTATGGATGCCGTCGATACAGCCGTAGTCGTGGCAAGAGAGGTTGGCATTCTGTAGATTGGATTGCCCAAGGAGTCTCGCATTCGGTTATGCGCAAGATAGTGTTGCAAGGCCTTGACGTTGAGGTCCAAGAATCATTCAAAATCTTGGTCCCCTTCTTGAACAATAGGAGTCTGCGGCGGGGTTAGACGAATAGGAGTTCTTTCAGTCTTCGAGTTGAACTCCATTGTAGGCTTGGTCACGGACGGGGTAGACGGAAGTGGTTGATGGCTAGCGTGGTTGACAAGAGCCTTGGCTTGGCTACGAGTCAAAACCATGCAAGGCAAAGAAGGTTCAGGTTTTAGAAACTATGTTTTTCTATTTCATAAAACCAGGATGGAGTTTTTGACAGAGAAGGGACAGGTTTTAGGTTGCTGGTTTCAAAAAAAAGGACAGTGACAGAGACCGACGTCAGTTGAAAAACCGATGTCAGTAAGAAAGATGGCTGACGTCGGTCAGATAACTGATGCCGGTAAGAGGGAAAAGCCAACGTCGGTGGAAGAACCGATGCCGATGACTGTGTTTTCCAGAGAACGAAAAGATTTTAAGATTCTTGGAAAAACAATGAAGAAAGTGTCCTCACTCACTCAAACAAACAGATGAGAAGAGAAGAACTGAGACAGATAAGCCTAAGCGATAAATCCTAGGAATTAACCTTAGAATCTTGTGGCTTATGCCTTAGATGAATGTTTGGGGAGATTGGCTATAAGAAGGGTCCTAGAAGAGGCAATCTAGAGCTGGTTTCGGGTCTTGTTTTAGGTGCTCAAAAATCTGTGTTAGGTCTGGTACGTGGCCTAGTGCTAAGGAGCAAGCTCCCCTCACTTCACGATTCTAGTGGTTAGCTGGTCTCGCTTAGCCAAGATATACCTCGCCTAGTGGTTAGCTGGTCAGAGAACGGAGTGGGCTTCCCCCTTGGTGATGAAATCCAAGTAGGGTCACCGAGACGGGTAAGGTATCCGTTGGGGGATGAAATCCCAGTCGGGCCTTGTCTCAAGTAAGTTTTATGTTTGTTTTAGTGCATGTGGTTTGGTAGTGTAACATCAAGTGTCTACGATTTATTCAATATGCAGATTTAAGTTACTAGATGAAGACTAATGCAAGCACAAGTAGAAATGCAATGCAGTATGTTTTTAAGCCCAAGTCGAAAATATGAAGTTTGGATGAAGACAAGTTTGAGAAAGGGTTGAGAGTATGATGTTTAGACTAGTCTAGAAATGCAAGGAAGAAAGATTCATTTTAGTCCTGCTTATAGTGTCATTTGGGATAGAAGAAAGAGACAAGAAGGAAGGAGCCTAAATGCACCTAAATGAATGAAAGGAAGAGGAACCCGAGGAAGAACCTAAGGTCCCACCGGGCGTGCCAGAATGTTTCTATCGCTAATTCGCTTTCTACATTCAAAAGATGAATAAAAAAACTAAAGAAATGGACAAGGCTAGAAGTACCTGGATAAAGATTGTGCACCGTAATCCAGATGTTTGTGGGCACCCCTCTTTGGCTGTGGAGGAATGACACCTGCAAGGAAAAAGAAACTTGGACAAAAAAAATGTTATATGGATAGGCAGCGGGTTGCCAAGCGAAAGCTTGTTCCCAGAAGTGTGAAAACTTCCTCAAGGGAGGTCAACCCACTGATAACAGACAGATAAAAGACTAAGGAAATACAGAATGCTATAATATAGGAGTGATAAACAAATTAGAAATGAAAGAAAAGATTAATGATTACCTGAAAGGAGTTGTCGGGCTGATGACAGTCACCGAGGTCGGGAATGTTGCCGGCGTCGGTTGCCTGGTCTGCCGACTTCGGTTATCCTGCCGACGTCGGTCGGGGAAGTAACCGGCGTCGGTCGGGGCAGTGGCCTGTAGTCAGGTCTGGTTAGGTTTTTGGACTATGGACAGGTCCAAGGCAGAGCTCAGGGATGAATTTAAATGGACTGGGGAATGGTCAGGTTCTGATTAGGTGCCCTGTACAGGGTCTTTGTTGGTAGGAAGGACGAGGGAGTTGTTTGAGATTGCACTGAAAGGATGAAAGAGTGAAAGGAAGGTGGATAGAGGATAGGGCCTGAGAAGGCTTTTCAGCCTCTCAGGGAGTAGGATAGAGGGAGTGGAAGATAGCAGATGCCAAACAATTGAACACTAAAGAAAAGAAATGAAATGAAATAACAGACTGTGCTTACCTTTTTAGCTTGCCGAATGAAGAGTGGGAGAGCTGTTGTTGAGACCACAGAAGACTAAATCTCTGCTCAAGAATCCCTGCACCTGTTGCTGCTCTTGCATGAGGTCCAGAGGGAGAAGAAATGAATGCCAAAATTCCAAGAGAATTTAGTTTGCGAGCTCAAGGGGCTGGGGGCTGGAATGGATGCAGAAAGGAGTCTTAAAGGCTGTTGACGCCGGTAGTATCACCGACGTCGGCCGAAGGGTTGCCGACGTCGGCAGTGGCAGAATGGGGACAGAGACTAAAAATAGCCTCTGCCCATTCTTGCACGCCGCTGGGCGAGGGATTGTGGAAAGAACAGTCATGAGGATGCTTAAATGGGCATGGGAGGAAGATAATGAGAAGATTTGGCATAATAAAGGCTAAGAGGAAGGTGGGGGCATCTAAGGGAGGATCCAAGGTGGCAAGGGTGAGGTGGAAAGGGGGCCACTTAATTGAAATATTTAAGTTATTTTAATCAAATGAGTGGAGGGGACTAAGGCCAAGGGTTAGGATATGGGTTTGAGGTGGACAAGGGGGGAGAACCAAGGTGCAGACACATTTGTGGTGTCTACACGGTGATTGTTATAACCATTGATGGTTATATTAACCAGCTATGGTTACCTATGAAGTATTTTATAAAATGAGTTATAAATGGTCTATGGTGGACAAAAGGGAGTGTCTATGGATGAAAGGGTATTAGGTGGGTATTAGGAGTGGGGAAGAGGGTTCAGTCTAACTAATCAAGAGAACAAATGAAGAGTAGAAAATACTAAAAATTAAAAAAGTACCTTTGTTATGTTGAATATTTGATACCTAAGCGTTGAAGATATTTGAGTAGCATAGTGCTAATTTAACCTTCAAGAATCACATGGACAGGGTTTTAGGATGTTGGATGCCTACACAAAGAAAATAAGAGAGCTTGGATATGCGAATTCAAGATCCATAACTCTCCCAATAGTGTTGCATTTATAGCAAAATATTTATAAGTGAGGAGGGAAGCTTTGATGGAAATTTGACAAGTTGGGAGGATAAAGATGCCCATTTTGGAAGAAAGAAAGCTATGAGATGTGCATGGGAAAGTTTTTTTTCTTGTGTAAGCTCATCTACAACTGGATGATTTTTATGTTTCAAGTGTAGAGACCTAATCACCGATAGTTAGGGTAACCACTGATGGTTAGGGTGTCCATCGAAGGTCTATCCTTTGGTGAAAAATTGATTAATATGAGTCAAGGAAAGCACATTAAAATGTTTGGTGGCTAGGTGTAAAGAGTGTTTAATGGTAAGATAACTAGTTAGATAGTTAAACAATGGTCGAGAATAGGTCTAAGGTGATGCAATAATAAAAATGTTCAAGGGGACATTTTTTAGGTGTTTGCATGCCCTTTTCTTCTCTTACTTTTTCATACCATTTGACTTACTAAAATAGGCCCATTATGCCTTATATTTGATCTTACTATCACCCACCTTGCTAGGCCAAGAACCTATCCATAATTTCATCACCCTTGGAATAGTTTAATACACATGTTTTACACAAGAATAGGATCACCATTAGGTCATCTAAACTCACTTTGACCACCTTCTCTTCTTAGACCTACTTAGAGACCTAATGCATTAGGTCTACCTCAAGCAACACTTTACACTTTGAATCTCTAGGGCCTAGATGACCATAAAAAAGACCTCAAAACTTTAAAACACTTTATTAGAAACCTTAAATGACCTCATAATGATTAATAATTCACATATTCTTTGATTACCTCATGAAATCTCTATTAGACCTTAAAGAGGCCTAATAACACCTAAAACATAGTCTTCAAAGATAATGCTCAAACCTACTATAAAAAAAAACATTCAAGGAATAATACACATTTTTATGAAAAAGTCATGACCTTAGGGTCATCATAAAATCAATTAGACATCTTATATCAAGCTCCAAACACTCATTAATGTTCCTTTAAAAGGCTCACTCTATTTTACCATAAAAATCCAAAACACAGTCAAGAATATCTGACCACCAACATCTATACAGGCACTTTCAAACACTATATGTATGTATAATATCCAATGTAATGTATAATACATCATTTCATGCTTTTTAAACCTCAAAATTGATCATAATGACACAAGAACATATAACTCACTCATACAAAAAATTACCTATAGTTCCCAAAACACAATCATGTAGAATGATATATTCAAATCCTATAAGGACACTTCCATTACTTATCATTGACATGAATAGATTCTATGTGACCTATAAAACGTCCTCTCATATATATATATATATATATATATATATATATATATATATATATATATATATATATATATATATATATATATATATATATATATATATATATATATATATATATATATTATTGGTATTAATGTCAATCATTGGTCTTGCAAACCAATTTGTTAACCCTCTCTATCACAATTCTTACACATCTAGATAAGCCATTTTGGCTTCCAAATTATAAATTATTAAAGTTACCTTGAAATTTATATAAGACATTTATAGTTCATATACATCTACAAAAATAATTTCAAGTGAATTAGATACGTTGACTCTTGTCAAAGAGTCTCAAACTCTTCATTTCAACTTACATACCCTAAATTAGCATTCTAATTTGAGAACTGATCATGGAAAACATGAAAACATAATAAATATATTCCAATACATGAAAATTATCCTATAATATAATTATATCTACCTCCAATAGCAATATCATAGGATTAAAAGGGGAATATTGGTCTTATAGACCAATCTCACAATCTTGGGTTTCACTGTCATAATTGAACTTGACATGACAACTTGTGAACAACATTTTCAATCCTTACATCTGATTATTAACCAATCCAAATTCATGGTTAAGTGATACAAGTCCTATAAAAACAATCCATGATACATTTCACACAAATTGGGCATGTTAAGGCTTCCTTAAACACCTCACTTTGACTAATTTTTCTCATTAGTTTCACCATTAACCCAATTTAGTGATAGGTCAAATTGAGTTACCAACATAGGTGACACAAAGGATATAACTTTTCTAAATAAAATCATGTGCAAAAAACACAATTATCAAGCTTAAACCTCTAATGATTTACATTCTTTGACCTAGTCAACCCTTCTTGCTATACCAACTTTATAAGAAATAAGGGTTTTTCTATAGCTTCCACTCACTTTCCTAAATTCTAAATTCCACCTAGATATACCTATAAGAGTCCTATACATGATGAAAACATCAAAATAGCCTTACCAATCCATTATAGGCACTCAAAAACAAAATATTCACCATCAAGTCACTATAAGGTTTTTATGAGGATTTTTAGACAAGTTTTCATTCTTAACATTTGTTCATATATCTATATCCATAAAACCAACTCTTAATTTTTAAAAAACATTTTTAGGACCCTTTTACATCTCTCCATAAGAGATCATATTCCCATAAAATAGTCACATTTGCTAATAATCATCAGAAAGTCCTTCTCAGGTCTTCATCTCAAGAGACCTTTAAACTCATCTTCATGCTTTATAATTAAACTCAGGATATAAAATTACATAAACATACTTGAAACATAATATTAAACCTCAATCCATGCTCACATGAACTCACAAGCCTTCAACCTAATCATGATACTTCATTTTACCACTTAGGGTCTTAAGACTAGGTCCATGAGAAAACCACTAAAGAAGAGCATACCACTCTGGCTCACTATGACAATAATGTGAATGAATCAACATATTTATCAAATTATATAAAACATAATTACACCACTTAAATCTCATACACATTCATATCAGCACCATCATGCCTCTACAAGCCATACCCATGCTTAAGAACTAATCCATCTCGAAGCCCTACTAAGTACCATACCACTTTAGGATATTCAATACATCTATTGTATCTCACTACTCACCTCTAGGAATATGAGATAGGATCTACAACATCTCTTATAATTCTCCTTTGACCAAGACTGAACTAGCCATGTCTTCACCAAGGCAAGACTAGGCTTCTCAATACACCTTGTCCAAAAAGACTTGCCTCTTATGAAATTGGTTAATAAATGAACTTATCACAACAATAACTTTAAAAAAAAAACACTGATCTCTCATAATAATACTTATGAATCAATTATCATAATCTTTTCATATCACAACCTTGTACTAAGACCTTATGAAGACTTTAAGAACATACTAGATCATATTTAAGTCATCAAGAATACTTACCATATATCTTCACAAGATCACCTCTGGGACATCAATGACACTTGATTAACTTTGACATCAATGAAAACACCAATGTCTCAACATGATAACAAAAACATACCACAAAAATAAGGCCAAGGTAGGCACTATGCTTTTTCATGTCTCCATCAAAGACAAATTACAAACCATGGATACCACCAAACTTTTTGAGTTGCCAAGATTCGACAAGCTAGAAGACTTGGTATATTTCCTTCTTTTATGGGTATATGACAACCAATTATATTTACTAGATGATGCATGAGGATTTATTAAATCCACATAAGCACAATCATAGGTTTACCTAGCATAGGAGCAAATATATGAGATATGATGGAGCATAATGCAAATGTAGAAACGGTCACAAAGCTCCTAGGCTACTACAAGTCAAGATTTTCATTTCCTATCAAATACATCTAATACCTTAGAAAAAAGGTGTAGTGCACCTAATAAGAACCAAAATTTTCCCTAGTTGGTGGTCAGATATAAATAACTCCTTCCTTTGCATTTCACATCACATATCGTATAGAGTAAGGTTCAACATCTCCAAGTCATTATAAAAGAGATCATAAAGAGTGCAGAATAATGCCATTGATCATGTCAGATATTTTGGTGGGGATACATGCTTATATTAATGGTGATAGAGGAGATATGTGTGGTGTATGGTGATGATGACCACTTATGGGTGTTTCCACCAAGTCATGAGTCCCCAGTGATGAGGTACAAGTAATTTATTTACCCCCTCTAGATTCTCTCATAAATACAAAACTAGAGTGCAAGGGTGGTTCAACAGGTATGTGGAGGCCTTTAGATAAGAGTGGTGATCCCATAATAACTCCCTCAACAACTCATGGGAATGATGACCTTCACAATAATGCAACAATTTTGTGTGGTGTACCTAGTGCTTAGATTGGCTCTGATTACCTTACACACTCTTAGCCAAATACTTTATATCAATGTTGAAGAGAATCCCAAATGCACATCAAATTTATATTTAGGCTAAGGCCATAGATCATGACATAAGGATGATGTGGTACTAATTTTTGTGCCCTAGTGCCAAGGCAACTAGTGATGAGGAGGATGATAGTGATAGGATTGACATCCATCCCCCCCCCACAAAGGGTAATAATTAATGGAAGAATTTTCAACATATACTATGAGATGAAGTTATGCAAGAAGGGAGGATATCTTATCAAGGATGATGATCTCCCCCTCATAACTGGTGATGAAGGAAAGGATCCATCAAGGCTATAATAGAAATCAGTAGAAAGTAAATGGGGTGAAAAATTAGAAGAGATCACAAAGCACATACAGTTGAAAATAGACTCTGAAGAATAAATTGTGCCACCTCCCATAAAGAACCATGTGACATTAAATCAAGAGGGTACTTCTTCTAGCAAGCATCTAATAAAAAAGACTAAGGGACCTATAGTTTTCTCTACCAAGACCCTTATAGATATGGAAAGAGAGATTGCCCTAGCACCCATTATAGAAAAAGAGACTAAATACAATAAGTTATGTACTTATATCCTATAAATAAGGGAAGATGAAGAGGATCTTAGTGTTGGAAATGTTCAAGAGGCCCTATGAAGTGGCATGAACACCATGCTAAAATTAATAGAGGAAATGGTAATCCTTACATCTAACACCACCTCAATAACAAACCCACATTTGAAACTAGCACTAACATTTAGGGATAAGTCCTCCCTAGTAGTCCCTCAAATTATCAAGGACAAAAAAGTGGCCTGGAAGAATATGGGACTTAGTAATGAAGATATAAACCAAGCTTTGGTGATTGAAGAATAATCAAAAACTTGATCAAGAATAGAAGAAGTCCAAGTTGGATAAAATGGCCCCAAAGGTTCCCTTGAGTGTAGGACCAAAAGTATAAGTGGTTAAATAGGTGCCAAATGACCCCACTAGATAAGTAGAGGAAGTTGCAAATGCATGCCCAATTAGTGAATGGGTATCTGGATAGAAATAAGGTGATATTAGAATTTTAGAGAAATAAATGGACCTAGCTAAAGAGTACTAGTAGAAATAAGGTGTAAGGTGACCTTGGTGCTAAAATAATAACCCTTGAAGAAAATATCAAAAATCCCCAAGATGAAAAAATAGACGAGGGGGATAAGTCTAATGAAGCAACCCCCAAAGACTAAATAATGACTCCTCAGAGGATCATGTTGAAGAGAGTGGTGGTGATAGTGAATAAGAAATATTACACATAGATAAGGCTATCATCAGTAAGGTTTTCATTAAGAGCTTAACATTAGGGAGATGGTGCACAAAAATTAGGGGGGTGAAGATTTATACTTGTATGAAACTATGTCCCCTAAGCTACCACAATAAGGATGGAAAAACATCTCTCATTTATGCTAGACCATTATATGGATGAGTCTTTATTAAAGGCACTAAATGTGGACACTTTAAGCCTAGAAGATTTTAAGGAATGGTAGGAATCCCTTATTGACCCATGCACCATGAACCTAGTCTAATCTAGGAATGTGCTAATAAAAATGGCCATAGAAGTAATGCATAAAAATATCATAAATGACAGTAAGGTGAGGAAATTAAAGAAGTTTCTCAAGGAATCCAAAGAGGAAGATTAGGTTAATAGGTTTAAGTTGTAATAGCTTTGTGAGTGTGTGGAGGTGATCAATCTATATCTTTGAATCAGTGTCAACACTTTAGACCTTTTAGATGTTGATAAGATGTGTGTAAAGGTGGAGAAAATTCTCCCAAGACTATAACATGAGATGGTGTAAGAAGAAGAAGAGGAAGACCCCAACATCATAATAAATAAGGATCTATCAAACAAGCTCCAATAAGTAGAGGATCTCTTCAAAAATTTGAAGGAGGGTATAGAAATAGTAGATGCCATTTTATTTAATTTCTCCAACCAAGCTACAGTGGTATATGCACACTTAAAACAAGAAAAATATGAGGAGTAGTTGATGGATAAGGTGTAATCCACAGGCAAGGAAGAAAGGTCATAGATCATGAGAAGGATCAACATATTAAGTAACCAAATAAAAGACCAAGAAAGAACCTTAAAAGAACTATTATGTGCTATATAGACTAAGGATTGTGAGTAAAGGGATATCTTAGATGAAAGTGTAGCAAAGGTACAAGATAATTTATAATCCTTTCATAAAGAGCTATATAAACTAGATACACTTTCCCTCACTACTATATCATCTGAGATAAATATTACCATAAAAGAAATCAAGCTAGTCATAAAGGGATTTGAGGACTTTTGCACAAAACTCCAAGAGAATACACCTAAGTTCTACATTCCCAAGAGTCTAAGGGAAAACTAAGGATTTTTTATATGGGGTAATGTTGGTCCCCTAACCTATTAGTAGAGTACTTATGCAAACTTTAAATCCACCTTGATGCATCTAGCTATTTTGGCAAAGGGTTCCCTAACAATTTGTTTAGCTAGTTATATGAAGCAGTGCAAATACTGTACCAGCTGAAATATGGATAACCATCTCCTATATATTTAGGGCATCAATGAATATCTATATAAATGTGGCAAGTGCAATGTGTGGATTATAGAGTCATGGAGTTGGTGGTTATGATGATGGAATTATAAATCAACACTTAGCATGCAACTTCCACCCTAGAAAAGATGATCATAAAGGCTTATATAAGGAGCTTGAGCCAAATAATAAGAAGAGATAGATAACTAAAGCAAAGCTCTAGCATAATGACTTTGAATCCATGCTCTGTAAACTTTTCTCTAGTAGCCATTTAGGCTTCAAAAAAGAATGGACACCACTCTAGCTCCAATTATAAATGCCCAGGCTTGGTTGTGAGCCTTTGGGTTGTTATTATTATAATTTGAATATAAACTCTTTATATGGAGATTGAATAATGAAAAATGGTGTTGCATTAACATGTACTATGTGTGTCTAGTTTAAATGTCTTGTAGTACTGGTAATGGGATGTGAATGTTTGTGATGTCACACTTTTGATTAGTATGTGAATTAGTTTTCATACATTTTACTAGTTTTTATACTTTAAAGTAGTCTCTACAATTTTAATGATGTCATCATCATTTCAAATGGATGATGAATATAGGTTTATGGTAGTAAACCTAATCCCTTATTAATGTGCACCTATTTATTATGAGGAGTAAGTTGAACCAAAATAGTATTATGACCCACTAAGCACCTATATGACCTTAGGCTTAATTTGATAAAATCATATGCCTATGGATCTACCTGAGTTAAGTTTCTATTACATTTATTAAGTCCCCTTAGTGAAGCCTTATGCCATGGCACAACTAGCCCAATGCAGGCCTCAGTTCATTCTCAGTTGTGCTTCAGTGAGTTCATAAGGCACGTGCCTTATGTGGATTGATGTCAGTGCAACCAAGTTTTTAAATCTTGATCACAAAGAAAATATCCTATGCTTGTGCTTGGTTTTTGTAAACCACCCCTATATTTTTGCAATAGTTCATAAAATGTCTTATAAGATAATGATAGTCCTAATATGTATTACTATCATATTTCTATGGTGTGGAAATGTTATTATTTAACTCTTATGGAGAAATAAGGGTGATAATATTTCACTCAAGTATCTTCTTTAATATTATATGAAGAGGTGATGGTAATATGTAAAATTACCTATGTGGCATAGTTCTCAATTGTAATTGGTTTTTAGGTCATGATATTGCATTAACTGTAATCTTTGTCCCTCTCTTGTTATCAATTGATATTAATTTTAAATTGGTTTTATTTAAAACCTTTTTGTTTAAGTAGTTGTGGGAGTAGTTGTACACTTGATTTTATTCAAAGTTAATAACTTGACTTATATGTCCCTTTTTATATGGCATAACTCATTGAAGGATTTTAATATCTTAAAGATAATTAACTTAAGGAGTGGTGCATGTAATATTTTATTTAATATGTATTTTAAATCATTTTTTCCATAACATTAGTAATCTTAGCTAGCATAGTCATGTACTAAAGCGCATAATCATTGATTGGCTCATTAGAACCTCTCTTGAGTTTATTAATATGTGTATAAGATAGCTTCTCATCAATTTTTATGGTGAAATGTGATATAAATTGATCTTATAAAGGGTTGAATGTTCTTAAAAATTGGAGGGGAATTTCATAAAACCATTGAAAATCATAGTAATTGAAACTTATTGAGAATAGTCTAGTTAATACTTTTCTAATGTATGCATAATCCAAGTATGCTTCATGGAATGATCTAAGGGTTGCTTTTGATCACCTTTACCTTCATATATTGGAATCATATGAGATACAAAACTTATAGATAAATTATAAGTTGTCATCTCAGGGTATAAGGGGTTATGAACCAAAGCCTATAAATCTAAGGAATGACTAGCCCTATATGCACATTAATCTAGCTAAAACATCTTAACATGCAAAGTTGTAACATTTTACTCAAGGGAACATGAAATAGGTGAGGATGGTGATGTAACATGAGTATTCCTGATAGGAGGGGTAAGGATTAACTATTTAGTATTAGAAATGGAAATATGTTTGGATCCTTGTGTTTACCCCACACTTGGGGTGGATGTCACATATGTCACTAGAGGTGTAAATGTAGGAATAGTAACAATAATATAGATATGGACATGGGAAGTGGATAAAAACTAGTATAATAATTCACATTGATATATATGGCATTCAATTATACATCTGAATGTAAAATACTGACCAATTATAATGATTTTAAAAGTGGCTTATGCTAAATATAGTAATTATAATAATATATGAGAACTTAAATTTTCTAACTGTCTAATGATGACTATATTTTGATGATGGAAAATAGACTAAATTAGGCCTATTATTTCTTTGGTTTAAGAACTATATTTATATTTATCCATGGCAATTTTCTCAGATCTGTTTCAATATCTATTATCGATATTAGCTTAAGTTGTCGATAGTGACATATGTTTAAATATGTGCCCATGACTATATGGTCCCCTTTGCCTATCTATAAAGCTCTATATGTGCATCCCAAACCATGATGATGCATCCAACTCCAAAAATCAACCTCCTTCACCTTAAAACCTTAGGTGTGGTTATGAGATATAAAAACCTGTAAAACTCAAGAAAGTGAAATGGGTTGAGATCACCTCAATCACCCTTGTTTGATGATTTACTTCCTACATATCGTATACTCTAAGGAGGTAAATCAAGCCACATGTATTTCTCCCACATATTTTTATTTTGAAAGTGTGATCTTTTTATAAATGGATGTAGCTAATGATTTGGCTTTGATAGTTGATAAAACTTGTTTTGACTTAGAATGGTATTCTTTATACTTGGCTTATGACTAATCCTAGTAATAGATTCATAATTTGGCAAGAATATGGTAGATTTGTTTAATGTGAAATAGTGTATAGATGTGTACTAGATAATTCTCAAGTCCCTTTCACATTAGGCCTTGATTTGTATTTATATGAGTCCAATTTGGTAATTTATCATGCCACTAAAATGTTAGGAATATGGGCTAACCCTAAGGAAATTTTTAATGTTAAAAATTAGTCTTTATTTAGATAGGGTCTATACTAGCTAGATCAAGTTAGTATTGATAAGTGATGTTGATTGAACCTAATGTTATTGATTTATGTATAGGCTAACTAAACTTAAGGTATGGAGATGTTTATGCAGGATAGTAAGTAGGTTTGAAATATATAGTGAGGTTCTTGGAGGCATGTAATAATAAAACAAAAGGATCAATCTCATAAGGTAGCATGTAGGTGTGAGATAATGGAGGGTTAGGACCATATTTTTATGTGCACATCATGTATGGTAAATGTATGTAGAGTTTTACATTGTCAAGTACCTAATTCCAAGTTTTAGTATATGTATTCACCTTTTTTAATTATTTCCTTATTATAAGTGTATATCCTAAAGCCTAACTAATTTTCAAAACTTAATGTATCCCAAGTAATGATTTCCTTGTCCTCCATGAAATGAGAAGGAGCCATGTGGTGTTATACACACCCAAATTTTACATAATGTAACATTTAAAAAATATTTTGACTATGTAATGATATCCATATTTTAAACATGATTAGACCTATGCCTCTCCCTTTTCTCATCTTTTTCCTTGAAAATTATATTTTTTTTATTTTTTTTAGTCTTTATCCATTAGTTTTAATATCTCTCTTACAATGAAAAAACCATAGAATCAATCTTGAAACCATTGATTAATCTACACAATGGCCCTAGTGATTACATCACTACAATAATGGTTCACATAAATTCCATGGTGGATTTGAAATCACAACCTACATAGAGTAGTGGTTTTTTCAACATAGAAATATTTTAAAAATTATTTCCTAACACTTGAGCTTTCAAAAAAAATTTACAATTTTGGTTGTTTTTATCTTTTTTCTTGTGTTCACTCTCTTGATCCCCTAGTGCATTCTCAGTCATGACTAATTCAAACTCAATCACTTTCAATTTAACTTCAATAAACTCTCATTCAGGCTTAGTTAACTCTTAATCCCAACTTCTCCTTACAAGTATTTCTTTTTTATTGGAATTTTGGATCAAAAAATTGAATTAAATATTTGATTTTAAAAGTTTTACAGGGCCACAATCTACCATATGTTATTTTAAATAACTTATTCCAAGATTAATAGTAATATTCTAGTAATTTATACAAGTTATAGAAACATAATCACAAGGTTGTAACCACTCTTATACCATTTTGTGAGCAATTAACCATTATTAAAATGTGTATTCCTTTAGTTTGTTGTTTTTATTTTGTCCTCTTTGTTTTCCTTTTATTAGAGATTTTTGTGATCATCTATTGAGAAATACATTTGGAGATAGGTACATGTGAATTCTATACTTCATCAATTTCTTCTCCTTCATTTTATCTCTGCATTATAAAAACTAGAGGATATCATTTACTTTTGTATTCTCTTTATTAAATTAGATTTCTCACTTATTATAGTAGTTTAAATTTGAAATGATTTATTCAATAAATTTTGAAACTAAACTCTCATTTACATTAGAAAATTGGTATTATCATTCTAATTATATTCATACATCACAAATCTCAAATAATAGTAGTTTACTCATTAGATCAAATGTATACAAGTGAACTTGACAATAAAATATAGATAATTATAAACATTTATTTTTTTTTCAAAGAAAACAGTCACACACACATCCAACACAAACCAACCATTTACATACACAAATTTAGAAAACCAAAAACAAGTTTGCATTTAGATTTATTTTATCTTCTTGCATAATTATAAAAAAAATAAAATAAAAGAAATCATAATTTTAGATCAAAATTTATTTAATTTCACTTCAATTTCATTTACATACAAATCAATATCAACCAAAAACAATAGTGTGCTAGCTTTATATATACAAAGTATATCTTTAAAAATTAGGAACTGCATTGCCCGTATAAAATTTGAGTTTTAAATATAGTTACATATTTTCATGAATATGATTAAATTTAATATTATATTTTAGTTTTATTCACACCAAAAAAAAAGGAAATAAAAACATTAATTTTAGTACACATGCAAATTTTTGCATTCTCAAAACTACGAAAAAGGTAAAAAATCAGCACTTTGTTAGATTAAAATTCAGCTTCAATTAGCAATGAATTCTTTAAAAAATAAATAAAAGAGTTAAAAATATAAAATGTTTATTTTCCTATATTTACAAACATTTTAATTTCAAGTAGTATAGTTTTATTTCAATTTTAATAGACTTGTTGTAAAATCAAAACAAGCCCAATCAAAACCTTATCAAAATGAGAACAAGTATAAACCTTTCTACAACACAACATTCAAATTTAAAAATAATAAGTACATATTTCAAAAATAAAATAGAAACAAGAAAACATAGTTCATATTCTAAACAATGATTGTCTCACTCTTGGATGACACTCCCAAAACAAGATCATCTCCACATAGTATGAACATTTCCTAGATTACCTAATCCCATACTAGTGAACAAAATCTAGAGTGATATTAACTCATAACTTAAAATATAAGTCTTTCATTCCAATCATGTCCCTATCCTCATTATAAAACAACTAAATTCTCTTTATGAACAATCCCATCCAGTAGAAACCCAAGTAGTGAGACAAATCTACATTATATCCTATCAAGTCAACAATCTAAAAATTTGATCATTTATCCCTTTTTATCCTTGAGCCTAACATTGAAATATTTCATTCACTTCATGGATGACATTGACTAGCCAAAGCCAACCTGATAGATAAAATCAAATCCTAAGAGTAATTCAACCCAACTTCATCTAATTTCCTAAGCCTAATACAAATCAAGAACTTTTTTATCTTGTCCTTGTCCATTTGAGGGTTCTTAAACCTCTATCACATCCAAATTCACATCCTTAAATTAGTAATACAACACATGTGAATTATTTTGGTATCATTTTGAGAACCCTTTTCCCCATGTTACTCAAAACCCTACTCTTATAACTCAACCTAACCAACCAGTCCTTCCACCTCTCCCCAAATAAATCCCTCAACCAAGCCAAACCAACTAACTGAACTATTAGACAACTCATTGCATTATCCTTTCATCAATTATTTTATCCAAATATCAATATTTATAGTTCACAAAGGTTAGCATGTTACTTATTTATTTATAAAAAATGGCTTAACCTAACATGAAAGGCTTCTCATTTTTCATTATCCTTTTTTATTTTCTTTCTTACAACCTTATCTTTACTTCCATTTATTTTTTGGGTGTGTATACACCCCTAAAATATGTTTGGTAAGAGTTTGAGAGGAATTTTGACCTCAAATCCTATAAAATGAACCTTCAACCTTGAGTCAAAGCTTCTTTTTTATCTAGAATAATAACTCTACCAAAAACATGGAGAATCAATTTAAAACCTCTTATTCTTTGATCTTACAAACTAATTCTAGGGTAGTAATCCAATAATTATGGGATCCTTCTACAACCATCAACAACTACCACAACTGTAACAACATGACCCTAACTATTAGATGTGGAATATAACCTCAAATTGAAACAAGAATACACATTAGTGTATAAATCCCAAACATTGAGATTAGGGAAAGGTTTGACCAATATGTTGAAAGAATCCACCTTCTAGAGGATGGATTGAGAAAACTATAATTATCTCCATCTCCCTCCAAAATTAACCAAAACACCTTTATAAATATTGGTAATCCCATAGTGACTCCTCCTATTCTATATAACACAAACTAATTCATTATAGGCTATTGATCCTTTCCTCCCAAGTCTCCTACAAGGAGGCTCCCAATCCTAATGCTAGTGCTTCATCAAATAAGCTCATCTCCACCTTAGTGGGCCACATTCAAGACCTAGAGAGTAAACAATCCTCTCTTCAATCCAATTACTTAAACCAAGTAATGACCTCTAACCTCAAAAATCAAGGTCATTTCTTCTTTATTCTCATCCTAATGGTATCATATCAATTATCATTATACCAACCTAACCCACCTTATATGAGCTATATACCAAGCCAAAACCATAATAAGATCATTACTCATGGATTTTATAATCCCATAACATCAAATATTCCTCCTTTTTGTCAACCTTTTACATAAGTCCTTATTGGAGGCTCTTTCTCATACTCTACTCCAAACAACATGGTGACCAACTATCCACCACTCATCAATATTCCCACATATGTGCCAACTAATTAACCACCCATATACACTCCACACTTACAAGTGCATCAAATGCTTATGTTAGGCAAATTATCACCCACATGGAGGTTTTTAGTGTGTCAATATTCTAATTAGTATATTATATGAGAAATTGTTCACATTAAGATTTATATTTTTTAGGTAGTTATACTTATATCATATGTTTGGTGGCTTGAATATATATATCATGTAATTTTATTAACCTATGAGTGATTCTAGGTAGTTAGGAGGTTGTGAGGTTGAGTAATCATAAGTATATGTTGAGATATGAATCTACATAATTATATGAATTGCATTCATATATATTTTTAATGTCTTGAATAAAAAATATGTGATATATCAAGATAACATGTGTTTAATATTACTCTATGTGTTCATCTTTATTCATTGTATTAGTTCAATTTGTTTATAATATCCTTCAAACCTTATCAATGGTATCAGAGTGTAGAGAAAGATAAATCATGCACTTGGAATGAAGTTTTATAGGGATAGTCATTTTGATCTATAATTAACCTATAAATGGTAGTTCTTTGAATAAAATATTAGTCTCTAGATATATCACTTTATTTTTTAAATTATGAGTATTCATCTTATTTCTTTATCACATCTAGGAGGAAATTTTTGTTATAGATGAAAAGAGGATGTAAATATAAATTTCAAGAAGCACACAATTATAATTATTTATATTTCTACATATATGTGTATTTGATATTCATCTTATAGTGGAAGATTGGTAGTGTGCTATCGTGATTTATAAGGTCTATGTATCATTGATTAATTTATGTGTTGTTCTTATCTGTGAATATTCATGTGTGGTTTTAGTTATTTTCACTCTTGATATATAATATATTGAGCGTGCATATATTATATATATTTCATCTTTATGACCATCCTCTATTATAATTTTCAAGATTTTATTAATCTTCCTTCATATGCATTCAGATATTGATTAGGTTATTTATCATTCACTTCATCCCAACCTGGTGCTTCAGTCAAATTAACACAAATAATAAACACAACATTTTAATCTATAACAACCATTATAGTGATCACCAAAACCACATGCACTAGATATTTCAATTTAATATTGTACTCATATTCATTATAAGGTTTAATATTACTAGTAGTTGTTAACCCATTAATGGTGGCAATTCCATAGTGCACTTCTTTTGTGGAGTCTGATATAAATTCAAAGTGCAATTGTAAAAGTGGTTCTATATATCCAGTACATTATCTTCAAAGATATTTTAAAATGCTACCAACTCAAAGTGATATGATATTAAAATAGCCTTTCCTTTATGAGATAAATGCATGATACGTGAACCAAAATTAAATGGTCACAAGTTGTTAGAGATGGTAATTGGTAAATCTAGGGCACATGAAGTGACCAAAGTAGGGTGTGGTTCACAAAATAAGTACTTGGTATTAGTTTGACTTTCATCCTTATTCTAGCATTTGTTTTTTCTATTTCTTTTATTAATAAGGGTAGGTTGTATCACTCATAAGTCACTTTGCATGGTTTAGAATCTTTTACTATGAAAAGGAAACTAAGGATTTCATAGCTTGAGTATGTTTTACACTTTGTATGTCAATATTAATTTAATGTCATGCATTCTAGTGCATAATATAATCTCAAACTCATGTTATAATTATTCATGTAATTATAGTGATTTATTCAATTTTATAGTGTCATTATTCCTTAATAAGGATACATTGTGGGTCATAATGATCATTTGTCAAGTTATAGTTAAAATAGTCTTTATAAGTTTCATTGAGTCTAATCCAATGTGTGTCAT